>CM028696.1:14156123-14625215 GCA_016771965.1 Brassica carinata
AAAAAAAAATCTTTTATAAGAACATAATCAACTGAATTTGAAAAACCTAAAGATTACCTTTTCAAACCAAAATTCGAAAGCAAAACTAAAGGGTTTCTAAGTTATCGGCGGATATCAACGAGAGCTTTCCGTCGGTAAGATGAGATGTTTTATAGCGAGGAAGACTCTAGGGTTTTAACTTATGGGCTTTGAGCTACTTACTCATCGGCCTTCTTAAAGGCCTGATATTGTTTTTGGGCTGTGATTGAATTGAATCAGGTGGGACACATAATTTTTTATATCTCTAAATAATTATGAAATAATATAGAAGGATTTAACGCGTAATGATAAACTTATTACATCATATTAATAAAATATATTCTATTGATTTTTTTTCTATATCCATAGCAATATTTAGGCTCCGAATTTAGGTCTGATAATCAAAATTATGTAGATCAACAAAATTTTATGAAATGTAAATCAAGATATATATATAGAGAAAACGTGTATTTAAATACCAAACTATCTCAAATTCTCTAAAACAAATACAAACTTTTCAGTAGGTCAAATAAATCACAAAATTTTAATTATTGAGCCATACTGAATACACGTTTTCTCAATTTAATTTATCATCTAACTTCCATGTGATGTTAACGGTTAATGATGTGGTGTCGTTTTAAGAATAGAACAAAAACCTAAAAACTCAAAAACGGTTAAAGACCAAGCACTTATGCCAGACGGATAAGCGCAAATGAATCATTTTCTTCCTCTAGTAAAACCAAGTTAAGCCGCGAGAAGCGTGTCATGACATGTTCTAATTGTAGAGAAGAGGGACATACCAAGTCGAGATGTTCAAAACCAAGTGTTCAACCTGAACCTAAACGTCCAAGGGGTCGGCCAAAGAATGATCATGTACACTTTTACGTCTGTCTGATTTTATATCATTTCGATTCTAGAAGATCTCAAATTTTTATGTGTTCTGTTAGGGAGGATCACAAGGTGGATCACAAATTGGATCACAAGATTGATGGTTGTATGATGCATATGTTATTGTTTTTGTTTTTGTTTTTATCTGTTTCAAACTATCATGTGTTAAGATATTCCTTTTTCAAGAGATCGTTACTTATCCTTTCAAAATTGGATTCTTTATGTTTAATGAAAACTATCTGTTTCAAACTATCATGTGTCTTTTTGTTACTGCCTTTTGTGATGGTCTTTCTTTGCATCAGTAAGGTTTGCTTGCATAACAAGTTTCGAGTTTCTTATTTTATTTTGCATCGTTTATATCTTATTCTTAGAGCACAATCATTAAACAAAAACAAAAACAAACCAGAAAGCTATTGTTAATGTACGTCTGTTAGAGAATGAAAATATCAAGAGAAAAAAAGATATGGTTCAAAAATGGATTTAAAGTATCAATTTGGAATTTTAGCTTTTTGGTCTATTCTCAAATGACATCATATCAATAAACGGAATATTAGATGGAGATTTAGCGACAAATTAAGTTAACCAAAGGTGTATCTATTATAGCTCAATCAATATAACTTTGTGATTTATTTGGCCTAATGAAAAGTTTGTATTTTTTTTAGAGAATTTGAAATAGTTTGGTATTTAAATACACATTTTCTCTATATATATATAGTAGGTATTTGACCGGTGGCTATAATGAAGATGTAAATAGAACGGGAGTAAGAGGCATTTTGGGTAGTTTAGTTAAAAGCCAGCTAAGATATTTAACATTGTCGAATAATCATCATCGTAAATGAAACTTATGTGTTTTGGATCACAAACATCCAAAGTCCTAACAACTTTCAAACCATATTTAGTTACCCAAAATTAATGCGCCAGAAAATATAAATTTCATTTGAAAAATTGGACTCTTTTGGTTTTATACTTTGATGTATGAAACTTACAATATAAATATTTTTCCTCACGGGTTACAGTAGTAGTAGGGTGTCAAACGATCTACCTCTCTCAACTCAGTTCAATTCATAGTGATCTTGGTTTTCATGAGGTTGCTCAGCTCAATTCATTTATTATATGAGTTTCAATATGTAAACTCAATTCAAATCATCTAGATCATGAGTTAAATGAACTAACCAAAATATATTCCACATAAGAGTCTTGTGATGATTCATTCATTTTAAACTCTTTATCTATTCAAATTGTAAAGATCTATATTCCATGATAAACTATCTTTTCTTACATATGAAAATAGAAGTCATATATATATTAAGTACAAAAGTACTAAGTTCATGAGTCACTCATATTCATTAAAGATCGCTCATATTACTTGTGATCTAATTTAAATTCGATTATTAAACTCATTTATTAAATGAACCTAAAAATAGAAATCACGTTCACGAAAAATTGAGCTGAGCTAAACCAGCTCATGAGCTATAGCTAAACCAACTCATGAGCTATAGTTCATTTTGACACCCTGAGAAGTTGGAATAAGTGGGATTCTTAACCAAATTGTAAAGTCGTCCATTATGAAGTGAAAAAGGGTAAAGCAACATGGAGATAGTTTAATGACAGTCTTATTAATTTTGATGTAGTGTCTTCGTTTTACACACCTCTCGAACCTATGAATCCTTATTATAAGATCTTAAAATATGCTAAAGTCAGTTTTAATTTTATCAATGTTTTGGGGATTTTTATTCTTTAAAGGGAAGCTTTGAAAATAAGTAAAAGTGTTAACTATTATATTAAAAATACAAAAGTTTTTATTTTATGAAACAAATAAAAATCTTACAACTACTATTTTCAATTTTTCATGGAAAGAGGAAGTGTTTTCTTCCTTTGTGTGAGACTGAGTTAATAAATTCCGTTGAATAATTAAATTACGTATTAAATCGAGCTTCCATTTCTTTGGTAAAAAAATATATATATTTCAAAAACTGATACTAATATTTAGGAAAGTCTCAAGATACTACCAAATTAAAAAGGAAAACGTGTATTTATTTAATTTTTTAGTTTACTCGGCGGAAAATAGTAAACAAGTCTCCGCGCTTCCTTTTAATCCCTTATTTAAACACTTGTCTTCTCTCTTCATCTTCAACCTCACAACAATCAATCAATCAATCTCTCATCACTTTTCTCTCTCTCTCTCTAAAAAAAAAAACTTTGTCTGAACGGCATATGTCTCAGAGACCTCAAGTTCCTCATTCTTCTTCTATAGCTTTCGGTCTCCATTCTCATCTCCTAATCTCCAGTGAGATCAGCTCTAATTCCAACTGGTCTCTTTAAAAAAAAAATCAAACCTTTTTTAAAAAATTCTCTCAGATTTTCTCGGAAAAAAAAATCTAACCCTTCTGAATTTCTGATTTTCGATTTGATTTTAAAAACGAAATGGGTCTTAAGGGTTTCGCTGAAGGAGGCATCGCATCCATCGTAGCGGGTTGTTCGACCCACCCGCTCGATCTAATCAAGGTCCGAATGCAACTCCAAGGCGAATCAGCTCCAGTTCAGACAAACCTCCGACCAGCGCTTGCTTTCCAGACCTCCTCCTCTGCCACCGTCCACGCGCCTCCACCTCCTCCGCGCGTGGGCATAATCGGTATCGGATCTCGAATCGTCCGACAAGAAGGCACGCGCGCCCTGTTCTCCGGCGTCTCCGCCACCGTCCTCCGTCAGACCCTCTACTCCACGACCCGCATGGGTCTATACGACATCCTGAAGACAAAATGGACCGACCCGGAAACAAAGTCGATTCCTTTGACCCGCAAACTCGCCGCCGGGTTTATCGCCGGAGGGATCGGAGCCGCCGTCGGAAACCCGGCGGATGTCGCGATGGTGCGCATGCAAGCCGACGGTCGTCTCCCTTTGGTCGACCGGAGAAACTACAAGAGCGTTTTGGACGCGATCGCGCAGATGGTCCGCGGCGAGGGCATTACCTCTCTGTGGAGAGGATCGTCGATGACGATAAACAGGGCGATGCTCGTGACGGCGTCGCAGCTGGCCACCTACGACTCGGTGAAAGAGACGGTTTTGGAGAGAGGGCTGATGAAGGACGGGCTCGTGACTCACGTGACGTCGAGTTTCGCGGCGGGGTTTGTGGCGTCGGTCGCGTCGAATCCCGTGGATGTGATTAAGACGAGGGTGATGAATATGAAGGTGGTGGCGGGGACTGCGCCGCCGTATAAAGGAGCGGTTGATTGTGCGCTGAAGACGGTGAGAGCGGAAGGAGTCATGGCCTTGTACAAGGGTTTCTGGCCGACGGTGTCGAGGCAAGCACCGTTCACGGTGATTTTGTTTGTGACGCTTGAACAAGTTAAGAAGGTGTTGAAGGACTTTGACTTTTGAGATAATGATGGTGATGATAATTGGCTTAAACAAAATAAAGTTTTATTTGTATTTTTCTTTTGATTAATCGAATAGTTCTGTTTGTGGAATGAAAATTTGCTATCAATGAGAAAGAAACAGTTCATCTGATTCGATTTGAAGGGAGTAGTTTTCACAATCAAATAGTAGTCGGTAGATCCATTTATGTTAGTGTTGAAGTACTTTGTAATATTCTGCTTTTACTTTTCAAAGATGATCTTTATGAAATTTGAGGTGGCTATTTTAACGGAACATCTCTACGCTTGTCTGCAAATCAAACTGTAATGACTTGTTCACCTTCTTATAGAGATTCGGTCAATTGATATTTTATGGATCTGACTTTTTATATTGTTTCTTACTAAGTTATACTATTATTATCTTGTACTTTACATAGTAAACCACATTGCTCGTTATACTTGTACTTTTCTATCTTCTTTCACATACTTCTTTAATATAATTTGAGACCTAAAAACTAATAATATATCCCTTTATTAAAAATATATATAGACGACAGCATCAATGGTTTATTTATTTAAATACTTATGATGAGTTAGTTACCTTAGAAGTGTTCAAATAATTTTTGAAGAACTGTTCGTAAATATTTCATTGTATCAGAGTCTAGATCAAATAATTGATCTGAAATCAAAGTTATAGACAATGAGATCTTCAAAAACGTGAACATCAAACGTAAGCCCAAAAGTATACAATAAAACAAATCGAAATTCAGTGGAATCGTCCACGTGTTTTTTAAGATGCTTTAGTTTCACACATACGTTAAGTCTTCGAATCTACTCAACAGTATCATTTAAACCCTTTCTACGGGAAGAACACAGTCACGATCCGTAAAACTAACTATCTTTTGAGTCATCAGAATCTGATACCATCATAATTCGTTGCGTTCGTATGGATTGCTGCTGTCTTATTACGGGCAAATAGATTCTTTTTAAAATGATATGTTCTGTTTCGATTTTCTTTACTTTTCTGTGGAGTGATATTTAATTGTCAAAACGAAAAACATTTGGTGACAATACAGAAATTAAATACTGGAACAAACAAATGAGAAATACCTTCAAAATATAATTAAATATATTTTTAGTAAAATTAATATATTATTAAAAATAAAAATAACATTAATTTAAATAAAAATATATTATATTTATATTTAAGTTTAATAATTAGTGCTATTTTGACAATTTATCTCCTTATGTTGTTACACGTGTTCGGGTCAGTATATTGGGCATTATAAGAATGTATCACTGTATCTTTATGTGTTCTTAATGGGCTTCAATACCAATTAAGACAAAAAAAATCTGTAATAATTGTTTTTTTGGTACTATTTAAGACATTTTCCCCAGCAACAATGTGTACAACTGTACATAGTTATTTCAATTCGTAACAGAGTCTGAAAAAGCCATTTTAATAAACCAGACCACCGACATAAACAAGACAATTAGAACCAAACTCCACATTTGAACAGTTGATTGTTGCCTTGGGACAATGGGCTCAGATAGTCGAGAGTTATAGACATATAACTATTTAATCACGCATACAAAAGCTCGCTAACAAACGATTTAATTTTTATATTTATTACTTTGTTCAAACTAAAAAGATATGGTAGTACAATACAGGGACAGGTTTGGTCCAGAGTTTTAAAAGACTTTAAAATATACAAAGCTTTTCAAGGTTGATGTGTTTTAAATCCATGGTTGTTTAAAACTAACAGCTTATAGATTTTCAATTGCTACTCGAGATCTTTCTTGCCACTTTAACACAGAAACTAAAATAGACATCCAAAATCATGTTCGTCCATGGCGTGTAAGTTAATTGGCAATCTGATGCGCTACCCAACGAGCAGCGGTGCTGGGCTCCTTGCACCTGTGAGGGTCATAATGTGAAAATATACCAAGTTGAAATACTTAAAAGGTAAAACTGGTAAAACAAAGAGGTAAAAAATGGTGAATATTTAGTTGCTCAGTTAACCGCTCAGATCGACATTGTAATCGACTGACTCATTAAGCACAAAAATGCTTTCAATATATATATTTTTCTCATCATAGCAACAAAACTTTACTTGAAAGACAAACAGAGGATAAAAACAATTACAAGAAGAAAAGGTACAAATTCGATAGAAAAATATAAGGAAGAAGACAAAGAAGTTGGGTTGCTCAGCTAACCGCTCAGGTTCGACATTTTTGTCGACCGTTCATTAAGCGTTTCCACTTTCAATTTATTCATAAAGATCTCATCATCGCAACCATAACTCGAAGAAAAAAATCTTTATAAGAACATAATCAACTGAATTTGAAAAACCTAAAGATTACCTTTTCAAACCAAAATTCGAAAGCAAAACTAAAGGGTTTCTAAGTTATCGGCGGATATCAACGAGAGCTTTCCGTCGGTAAGATGAGATGTTTTATAGCGAGGAAGACTCTAGGGTTTTAACTTATGGGCTTTGAGCTACTTACTCATCGGCCTTCTTAAAGGCCTGATATTGTTTTTGGGCTGTGATTGAATTGAATCAGGTGGGACACATAATTTTTTATATCTCTAAATAATTATGAAATAATATAGAAGGATTTAACGCGTAATGATAAACTTATTACATCATATTAATAAAATATATTCTATTGATTTTTTTTCTATATCCATAGCAATATTTAGGCTCCGAATTTAGGTCTGATAATCAAAATTATGTAGATCAACAAAATTTTATGAAATGTAAATCAAGATATATATATAGAGAAAACGTGTATTTAAATACCAAACTATCTCAAATTCTCTAAAACAAATACAAACTTTTCAGTAGGTCAAATAAATCACAAAATTTTAATTATTGAGCCATACTGAATACACGTTTTCTCAATTTAATTTATCATCTAACTTCCATGTGATGTTAACGGTTAATGATGTGGTGTCGTTTTAAGAATAGAACAAAAACCTAAAAACTCAAAAACGGTTAAAGACCAAGCACTTATGCCAGACGGATAAGCGCAAATGAATCATTTTCTTCCTCTAGTAAAACCAAGTTAAGCCGCGAGAAGCGTGTCATGACATGTTCTAATTGTAGAGAAGAGGGACATACCAAGTCGAGATGTTCAAAACCAAGTGTTCAACCTGAACCTAAACGTCCAAGGGTCGGCCAAAGAATGATCATGTACACTTTTACGTCTGTCTGATTTTATATCATTTCGATTCTAGAAGATCTCAAATTTTTATGTGTTCTGTTAGGGAGGATCACAAGGTGGATCACAAATTGGATCACAAGATTGATGGTTGTATGATGCATATGTTATTGTTTTGTTTTGTTTTTATCTGTTTCAAACTATCATGTGTTAAGATATTCCTTTTCAAGAGATCGTTACTTATCCTTTCAAAATTGGATTCTTTATGTTTAATGAAAACTATCTGTTTCAAACTATCATGTGTCTTTTTGTTACTGCCTTTTGTGATGGTCTTTCTTTGCATCAGTAAGGTTTGCTTGCATAACAAGTTTCGAGTTTCTTATTTTATTTTGCATCGTTTATATCTTATTCTTAGAGCACAATCATTAAACAAAAACAAAACAAACCAGAAAGCTATTGTTAATGTACGTCTGTTAGAGAATGAAAATATCAAGAGAAAAAAAGATATGGTTCAAAAATGGATTTAAAGTATCAATTTGGAATTTTAGCTTTTTGGTCTATTCTCAAATGACATCATATCAATAAACGGAATATTAGATGGAGATTTAGCGACAAATTAAGTTAACCAAAGGTGTATCTATTATAGCTCAATCAATATAACTTTGTGATTTATTTGGCCTAATGAAAAGTTTGTATTTTTTAGAGAATTTGAAATAGTTTGGTATTTAAATACACATTTTCTCTATATATATATAGTAGGTATTTGACCGGTGGCTATAATGAAGATGTAAATAGAACGGGAGTAAGAGGCATTTTGGGTAGTTTAGTTAAAAGCCAGCTAAGATATTTAACATTGTCGAATAATCATCATCGTAAATGAAACTTATGTGTTTTGGATCACAAACATCCAAAGTCCTAACAACTTTCAAACCATATTTAGTTACCCAAAATTAATGCGCCAGAAAATATAAATTTCATTTGAAAAAATTGGACTCTTTTGGTTTTATACTTTGATGTATGAAACTTACAATATAAATATTTTTCCTCACGGGTTACAGTAGTAGTAGGGGTGTCAAAACGATCTACCTCTCTCAACTCAGTTCAATTCATAGTGATCTTGGGTTTTTCATGAGGTTGCTCAGCTCAATTCATTTATTATATGAGTTTCAATATGTAAACTCGAATTCAAATCATCTAGATCATGAGTTAAATGAACTAACCAAAAATATATTCCACATAAGAGTCTTGTGATGATTCATTCATTTTTAAACTCTTTATCTATTCAAATTGTAAAGATCTATATTCCGCATGATAAACTATCTTTTCTTACATATGAAAATAGAAGTCATATATATATTAAGTACAAAAAGTACTAAGTTCATGAGTCAGCTCATATTCATTAAAGATCGTTCATATTACTTGTGATCTAATTTAAATTCGATTATTAAACTCATTTATTAAATGAACCTAAAAATAGAAATCACGTTCACGAAAAATTGAGCTGAGCTAAACCAGCTCATGAGCTATAGCTAAACCAACTCATGAGCTATAGTTCATTTTGACACCCTGAGAAGTTGGAATAAGTGGGATTCTTAACCAAATTGTAAAGTCGTCCATTATGAAGTGAAAAAGGGTAAAGCAACATGGAGATAGTTTAATGACAGTCTTATTAATTTTGATGTAGTGTCTTCGTTTTACACACCTCTCGAACCTATGAATCCTTATTATAAGATCTTAAAATATGCTAAAGTCAGTTTTTAATTTTATCAATGTTTTGGGGATTTTTATTCTTTAAAGGGAAGCTTTGAAAATAAGTAAAAACATATGAAAATCCAAAAATATAATAATAAAGTATAATTCTTTTTTTAAGAAACTGAAAAAAAAATCAAAAATATAAGAAATCGAATTTTGCATAGATCCAAATAAGAAGATAGATCTACAAAATAACAATGATTTTTAAAAAAGTATCTTGTAGAGCAATAATTTTTATTCTTTTATGTATATATTTACTTAAATTTTATTAAATTACAGACTATAGTTATTGTTTGGTTAAATAATTTAGTTATATTATAAAATATATGTAACTGGTAAAAATATAATGATTTGAGATACTCGTATTTTGATAATAAAAAGATGAACGAATAATTTTGGTGGAATTCTATTTCAAAACAAATGTCAAAGAAATGAATCAGGACAAAAAAAAAATTAAAAATGAAAGATAACTCCTTAAGAACAAGTAGAATTATGTGCTTAATAAGGGATTCGGATCCTCTCTTCTGTTATGAAAAAGTCTTATTCATAGATTTCAGTCTCAAATTTGATATGAAACACTCGATTGCTTTTACCTGTTTCCTTGCCATGTTTACTAGTGCAGCAAGTCTTTCCATACAGTTTATGCCGTAATGTTGATAGTGGTTTTGTCATATTTAGCGCTGGAGAGATTTGCACATACCTTTTTTGCTTGCTAAGCAATCATCTTTACATTTCATAAGACCATGTTAAAGATAATTAATTAGATTTTTTTAATGCTTAAATAACTGTTTTGAAATTCTTAGCAATATAAATAATAATATTTTATTATAATTAAGTCAAATAATTAAATTTTAGCAGTTTGAAAAATTAGCCAATATTAATGTACATATCTTTTAAAAGTTTATCGGAATTTTCATAATTTTTATTTAAAGAAAATTCTAAGATTTTCAAATTTTCAATTTATTTTTAAAAAATTACTAAATAACTGCAGTCTCGTTTCTTCACACATCACTAAATCTAAAACTATCAAGCTGTTATTTATTTTTCAAAACCTACAGCCATAATAAATTATCTCTACAAAATACGACTTTTGTACATCAATTTTTCTCGAACACTAGTGGAAGTGCTTTGAGAATAATTTTTTCTTTCTTTTGATAAATATTTCGATCTTTCTACTAAATATATAATAATATATTTACAATATACGTATATAAACAACTAAAATATTATAATTATTATGTAAGATCATGTTTAGCATATAAATATAAATTTCAAATCTAATCATTATATATATCATATATGAATTATATATTTCACTATAATCCTTTTATAATTATACAATAGTAATTTATATTTATGTTTATTAATTTTATCAATTTGGTTTTGATTTTAATCACAAACTAATATTTAGTGAACTAAATACAACAGTTGTTTTAAAAAAATTCATAATCAAAATTTTATAATTATATTACAAAATTCTACAACTTAAATTATACCCTAAAATATGAATCAACAACACAAAAGTCTAGAGTTTAGATTCTACCGCAAAAAATCTAAAACTACAGCACAAAAACCTACAACTTAGATTCTATAGCATAATATCTATTCATCATTAACTTCGGATAGAAGCTTTTTGACTAATTAATCTTTAACAATGATATTTAAATACATATAGGTAAAAAGTAATTAACACCTTCAGAAAATTGAACTTATTTATTGCTTGATTTAAATATTTACAAATACAATTGAAGATATTATAAAATTCAAATAAATGTTTGATCAATATATCTTTTGTCATTTATTTCATTACTATTTTAGATATATTTTAAACTAGTTGATAAGTCATTAATAATTTAGCCATATATAACATATGCAATTCTTTTCTTGTCAACTAGCAAACAAATGCAGTTATGAAGAACAAAACCACAAAAACATTAAAATAGATACAAATTCAATAGATATGAATTCACCAATGTGAACAAATTTTATAGTAAAAAAAATGTGTTTTTATCCCTTTGCTGGAATCCAAACATTGTAAATAGTCTTTTCAAACGCGAATGAAATTTTTGTGGTAAAAGTTACAGCCGCAATGACTTTACCATTAGAGATTATTCATTCTGGTAGTGTCAACAATTCTTTTACCATTTAAAACCACAATAGAAACTCTATTTACACCAATTGCTGATAATTTTCACATTGATAAATTTAATAAATGTAAATCAAACCATAAAATATAATTTATAGATCAATAATGTTTTATTATTGAACTAAAACAAAACCACAAAGATGTTACATAAGCTAAACTATATATCTCATAAAGAATGCCATTACATAACCATTATTTTTTTGTTTCAAAAAACTATAATTTTATATTGCTAATGTAGTTTTATATGTAATATTTTTTTACTCTTTTAAATAATTGATAAAATTTTATTTAATTATTTCATTTTTAAATTATACATTAGATAATAATATACAAGTAAATTTTGCAATCCTTTTAATCTGCGTATAATGTTTCAAAATATCATTCTTTTCGAAAGAGAGAATATCAAATACATTAATAAATATGATCAACTAATACATTGTGAGTCTGTTTCAGATCAGTAAATACCATAAAGTTGTGTATATGTTAAAATCATATATTTATACAATATACATACAGGTTAAAAAAATTTATATAAACATAAATAAAATATATTTTATCATTTGTTCACTTTTAAATAAAATTCATATATAATATAATTTGGATTTAAAATATTTTGATATTATTTTATTAAATTACATCTAAAATGCATATATATATATTATAAAACATAATATTTCAATATAAATTAATACTAAAATCAGTATTTAAAAATCTACAAAGTTTATAAAGACCAATAAAGTATTTTGTATTTTTGTTAATGAAAGTATTTTTGTCATCGGTATTTTTAAATTACAAATTAAAAAAATGATTTTTAAAATTCTAAAACTGAATAAATTATTTAAATATTATAAACCATAAATTGAAGTTCTAACTATAATCCGTTTATACTGAAATTACACACAACGAAAAATAAATTGCAGATATTATTAAAAATGATTCGTCCATACAATATCTTTATGTTAACGAAATAGTATTAATACATTTCCAAAATGTCTCTGTAATGTATATTCTGTGTATCACATTTCGACTCTACGCAGAGTGGACTCTCCCCTCCTCTACCCTAAAACACACTCACCCACTTCCTCCTCCTCCTCTTCCATAAACCTCTCTCTCCTCTCTCTCTCTCTCTCCTGCCTTGTAAATCGCAGCTCATAAACTCCTCACAAATCTCCCTTCTTGATCACTTTTTGAGTTTTGTCCGAACGCTCTGAAACTTTCTGAGACCCATCATTAACGATTTAAAAAAAACCATTGAAAACACAGAACAAAGATCAAACCCATGTCGGAGAATCTCGCTTGTGGAGAAACCAGCGATTCATGGATCACTGACAACGACGATGAAACCATCCCTGGCGGCGGGTTTACGAACGATAATCATGAACTTTTTAGTAAAGACGATAACTTTAACGGCGACGGATCAATTCCGATGATGGGTTCTCCGTCATCATCGCCGAGAGAGGAGAGAATCAGAGAGATGTTGGAGCGAGAGGTTGAGTTTTCGCCAGGAGATGATTATCTCAAGAGGCTGCGTTCTGGGGATTGGGAGTCGCGTGTTAGAAACCAAGCTCTGGATTGGATTTTAAAGGTTTTGATGCTTTTTTTTTCCTTTTTGATCTTTTATGTCAAAAAAACATCAAATCTGGTTTTGGTCTGATTTTGAGTTTCTTGTCTGATCAGTTGATAGATCAGTTTTTAAAAGAGGCTTTCCTGATGAATAGATGTATTGAAATGGAAAAAAAAAACACACACTTTTGAGATCAGTTGGGTCTTCTCATTAGATTGAGATTTTGATCTGTTTGAGTAACTGAGTTTTTTTTGTGTTTAATGCTTTAAGTTGTTGTTGTCTGAAACAGGCTCGTGCTCATTACAATTTTGGAACGCTGTGCATATGTCTGTCCATGAACTACTTGGATCGGTTCTTAGCATCTTACGACTTGCCAGTAAGTTTGATTCATCGTCTTCTTTGCTCCTTTACTCTTTGGATTGGTTCTTATAATTACTAATCGTGTGTGTGTATGTTTCATTGCATAGAAAGACAAGACTTGGGCTGTTCAGTTGCTTGCTGTCTCTTGCTTATCATTAGCAGCCAAAATGGAAGAATCAGATGTGCCTCAAATTGTTGATCTACAGGTGCAATACACCACATTCTAGTCCCATATAACTCAGACCTTTGTAACAGTTTAGTGAATCTTGAAATGTTCTTGAATGAGCAGGTGGGAGATCCCAAGTTTGTTTTCGAGGCCAAAACGATAAAAAGGATGGAACTTTTGGTACTCAACACTTTGAATTGGAGACTGCAAGCTCTTACTCCCTTCTCCTTCGTTGATTATTTCATTTACAAGACCAATGGTCACGTGTCAGAGAATTTGATCTATAGATCATCACAGTTCATCTTGAACACCACTAAAGGTGCGTTCTTTGTTTGATCAGAAGCAAAAGCTATAACAGTCTTTCCATCTTTGCAACTAACTTGCTCTGTTTACTGTTTGAAAAAAAAATAAATGCAGCAATTGAATTCTTGGACTTCAGGCCTTCTGAGATAGCAGCAGCTGCTGCATTGTCTGCTTCCATTTCAGGAGAAATAAAGTGCATTGATGACGATAAGATGTTGTCTAATCTCACATATGTAAAACAGGTAAAAACCCATCTAATATATTGATCTAAGATTACACATTTCATCAATGGATCATTGTCCTTGTTTTAGCAGGAGAGGGTGAAGGGATGTTTGAGTCTGATGAGGAGCCTCACAGGGGACAATGTGCCCGGAGCTGCTAAACTATCTCCGCGGCAACCGAGATTAGCAGCAAGAGTGGTACCAGTGAGTCCAATTGGAGTGTTGGAAGCAACATGTTTGAGCTATAAGAGTGATGAGAGAACATTCGAGTCATGTACGAATTCTTCACAGAGTAGTCCAGACACCAACAACAACAATAGCAACAAGAGGAGGAGAAAACAATGAGGGAAGAATAAAGTTATACAATTGCTTTTCAACATCAAACCATAAGGGTCACGACATTTGAGGTTCTTTTTCATTTTTGGTTTATCCCTCTTTTCACATAAATTTCTTTTTATTTCTCTCTTTCATTTCCCATCTCCAATCAGAAAATTGGATTGGAAATAAGAGTTTTGTGAGTGAGAGAGAGAGAAAAGAAAAATAAAGAGGGATCTTTAAGGCGGCAATCAATAAGTCATTATTGAGGATGATGAGGTTCATGTTCTTGCTCCAAGGGATTTTTTTGCTACATTAAGATCAAAAATATATGAAAATAAGAAAGATAAAGAGAATCTAATTTCTGAGATTTTTGTTCTTTTGGTATTCAAAGGTGACCCTAAATTTAGATATTCCAAGTTTTAAAATCATATATTTTAATCTTTTTTGTTTGTTAAAATCATATATTTTGGTGAACACCAAAAAAAGAAAAAGATCATCGGTTCCAATTTCTTTTGCAATAGGGAGTATTAATTTTTATTTTACTGGTTTGAGGAAAATATTTAATTGGTTTGGAGGAGAATTGCATGTTTTGGGGATTGGAGAAGGGAAAGCCATAATGGGCCCTGTAAAGAAGTGTTTGCGGGCCCACTTATTTTTGTATTGACTATGCGACCGGTCAACATCTCATCTTGCTCTCTCTTTCCTCGTGTTCAGAAAAAACTAATATTCTGAGCACAAGAAGAAGCCTTGGGAATCTCCTCTGTTACTTTGTCATAGCATTTATTTTTACATTATATTCGTAATTCGTTCAATATTTTTTATATTTTACATGCTCTCTTGCAGCTTACTGTATTATATAATCAAAGTAGTTTAACGTGATGACTACCCATACGTACATCTTCCAAAGTACTCAAGTACAAATAACAAATGTGTACTAAAATTTTCTTAATAAGCAACAAGTCTTTGATGAATGGATTATTCGACGGTTACATTACATGATTAGTTAGATGGTACATAATTTATCGATATAGTTCTTTTTGCGACAATCCAAGAACTCCTCGAAAGCGATCTCGTTGAACTCAAAATTCTCAAGAACTAGTACCGCAAGATCAGATTATTTTGAGACGATTCATCCGAGCAAGAAAAATATGCTATTCCAAATGATTATATAGTATTTCTAATAGAACGGTAAAACAATTGAAAACTGATAAAGAAATAGCCAAAAATGTGAAGTCGTGATATGATCACTTACGTGAACCATCAATAATTACAAAAGACAAATATTTTCATTTTTGATTTTGTTAGTGTGATTAGCTTCATTGTTTTGATCTTGCAAACTTGAGACGTAGTTATTAAAATATTCTAGATTGTAAAAATGAAAGTGGGGTTTAACAACTCTAGATAATATACTCCCTCTGTTTCATAATAAGTGTTATTTTAGATTTTTTATTTTGTTTCAAAATAAGTGTCATTCTACAATTTTAATGTAATTTTGTACATTAAATCGATTTTTTACTCTTTTACATAACCAATAAATTTTTATTCAAATTATTCTCATTTAATTAAATAGAGATATATTAGTCTATTATATAATTTTTTCAATCTCTGTGTCAAGTGACACTTATTAAAAACAATGGGAGTATTTGTTTAGAAAACGATATGTAGGTTTAATAACATTTTAAGTAGTTAGATCGAGATGAGCATCTTCTTTGGGGGTTTAAAGTATATATATGCATGTTTGTGTGCAGAATTAAATTTCTTCACTTACTTCCATTATGACAACTTTATAGCTATTGTACGACCGTATTAAAAAGATTAATTACTTGCTAGTTGCTCGCACTAGAGGTCGACCCTTACCATATGGGACTGTATATCTTGTTAATGAGCTTAATAAACTAGTAACAAGTTTCGAGATTAGTAAAAGAACCACTCAACCGACTTCATTATTGTTATTGTATGAACATTAGCTATTAATTACTCTCTTCCTAGATTTGCCAACAAAGACTATTCCTAGGCATTATATCTGTGTCAGTTTTTATGGTTCAGTAATCAAGAAAAACAAACGTGATCAAACACCCTCTAACAACACCAAATATACGTTACATTCAGGGTCAGGCATAAGCCATGCATAGTGAAACATTTGCAACAGATCCTTAAAATTTTAAGAAAAAAATTACATGAACATAAGCCCCCAAAACTTTTTTTAGATCCCCAAATTTATAAAAACAAAAAAAAAGAAATTTGCATAGACATTGCAACAAGTCCCCAAAATCTCAGGACCGGTCCTGGTTACATTATATACTCCATCAAACATTACCACTTCTTCGTTTGTACATTATAAGATAGTCTTCATTTTAGTTTCGAAAAATTATTGAAAATTGTAACCTCACAACATCATTAAAAATAATTGGTTGGTTTAAATTTCAGCACCAAAATGTGTAGGATATTCTTCTCTCATTGCAGGATCCTGTTGAAGAGAGTATTAAAAGTTACACTCTATAATTGGCGACAACATATTGGTAAGATCAATATTTATGGGTAGTACTGAACATTAATTCTAGGGTTTTGTATATTCATGGCTTCTCATTGATATTTTTCTTCACATTTGTAGTGAATTGTGTATATTTACATAATGGAACTATTTTTGTTCATAAAAACGTTTCTAAGTTAACCAAGTGTATAAAATGGTTTCTACTATTATTATTATTGTGCTCACCACCCGAGTGCAAATCTGTACAAGGCATGTTGTTGATATTTATATAAATTTATATGTAAACTGTAAAACAATTTTTTTTATAAGCGACAGCAGCCCTGATATTATTATCAGTTGAAATATTTTTGTATGAGTGTGTATGTGTATTGCAACAGCAGCTAACTGGTCATGTATTCATGTGCATGATGTCAGAGAGGTGTTTTTGATTGATAAGAAACAAAATCAATTAATACTTCACAACTTTCAATATTTCCTAAGTAAAAATAAAGATCCAAAATTTTGGAACATCTTACTTGGCTCTCTTTGTACATTTGAATGTGTGTAATATATATATATATATATATATATATATATATTACAAATATATGTAAATTCATAGTAATAAACAAATTCGAGAAGAATAATTTATATGATCTTTTTTTTTCCATGAATAAAAGGAGAAGCATCAAAGCACATATGAATTTTAGTCAAAATCATCATATTAATAGTGAAAGAGGGCTATAAGTCTATTAAATATTTATCTTCATGTTATAGTTGTAGAAAAATATCTTTTTAATTACATCATGTATCACAGTTTTACCAATTTTGAGATCTGCAAATGCTAAATACCAATAATGTGTTTTCAAATTGATCGCCTTGGGTCAGTATATCAATAATTTGTGGTTTTCCTTACTGATAAGGATAAATTTGAAAAGACCTATATTTTTAGAATAACCTTTACTCAATTTTAATTGCTTTAAATAATAATTTTAAAAACAATTGAAGTAAAAAATATTTAGATTGTTTCTTCTAGTTATGATACGTCAAATATATTGAAGACTTGTGATATCGGATTTCAGGCAATATGGCTAAGAATAAAGCAAACTAATCCAGTTATATACTTGCTTTTCATCTATTTGATATACTTATTATAGCGTTGGTGAGTACATTTTTTCTTTTTGGTGAATTCCACAAGGGAATCGAATCTAGTTTGATATCGTGCTTTCAGACATAGCTTTTAACTTTAGTGTTCGGAATAATTATACATTTCGGTAATATCTATAAACTGTATTTTAATATTTATAAAAGCTCTAATGTAAGTAAGTTGCTGCATGCGGCATGCCTGGTCCATTTTCTTATTACAAATTAATCAACTATTTACTGATTTAGGAATTTGTATAATATTCTCGACACACAAATAAGACACTGCACTTTGTCTAATCATTATGTACTAATAAATTTTCATCAGCTAATATTATGCAAATGGAATCCATGATATAACTGATTAGGATTAGTTTAAAAAGAAATTACAGGACAAGATATAAAACAACAAATTTAAGACAAGATTTTCATATGATATGTTTTAAAATTATATAGGAACTTACACTAGATTGAATTAGATCTCTAACTAATATCAACAAGAAAGATTTTGGTTCTCGTGAACATTAATTAGACCTAAATGTAATTAACTCTTAACTAGATAAGACGGGTCTTGCACGTAATAAGATATCTAAATAAAATATAATGCAAATTTATAAAGTTGAATCAATATATAAAGAAAATATTACATCATAGGCAGTTTTAAGTTTATTATTAAACTATGAGACATTTTCTACTACTAAGGCTTGATTGGTAGAGCATTCGCATAAGCATTATGCTCTTCATTATCCAATCAACAATTTTTACCAAAGCATTTAGGATATCATTTAGAAGATGCAAATGCTCTATAAATGCTCTTTGTTCAATGCTCTCTTTTGAGAGAGCATTTGCATTTAATATATATATAAAATTAAAAATTAATTAATTTATTTTGTTTAATAATATCAAAAAATTATATTAGGCTTAAAAATAATCTTTATCTTTAAAAATAATTTATTTTAAAAAAATTAAAAATTATTTTCTTTGAAATAAATTAATTCATTTTTTTTTCTTTAAAAAAATATTTTCAAGAAATAAAAGTTATTTTTAGAAAAATAAAAAAAATATTCTTAAAAAAAAGAAAATTTTAGTTTAAAAATAAATCTTTATTTTATTTTTAAAAGTATATTTTATTTTTTAAAAATAATTATTTTAAAAATTATATTTTCTTTTTCGAAAATTAGTTTTTATTTTTCAAAAAAAAAAAGAAAAAGATATTTTTAATTTTTAAAAGAATAATATTTACATTCAAAATATGAAATATATATAAAATATGATTTATTATTGTGAATAAAATTATAAAATTAATATATATCATAAATATACATATATTGTTTAGAAATGAATAAATTATATATTATATACTAATTTAAAAAATAGTTTTATATATGAATCATGTTGTGTTGTAACTGCTCTACCAATTACCATATTAGCTAGATTTATGAGAGCAAACTACTTCTGCAGCATATAGCTTTTATAGCATATTGCTACTGCTTTGTCATCTGCTGTGCCAATCAAGGTCTACGATAGTTTTATCTAATCAAACTAACTAAATAAGCTTCTAACCAAATGCATATGCTAACTAAGTTTTACATATGTTTCTTTTATTGACAGGATTTAATCACAGCTCTTCAGTTTATAGATAATCTAATGGTCAGACTAATCATAGATAAAGTGGGTCCTCCTTTATCTTTCTTCTTCGTCTTCTTCCTCCCAAGCTTTCTATTTTTTTTCTAAATTGAAATCTGATTCTTCAGATTATTATTTCAAACGAATTTGTATGTAGTTATAATCTCTATTGCTCAATCTATCTATATGTCAAGGTACAATTTCAATGATGATATAATAGTGATATATATGATAACAACATCAACGGCAGAGACATTATTGACTTTTACATAGCAACGACGGAGACATAGATGAAGAATTGTACCTTGACATAGACGACGGCGAAAACGTAGACGACGGCGAAGATGATGCAGAAGGCCCATCATCCACCATGGACCAGTATATGAAAATCAATAAATTCATTCACTAGGACCACCACCACGCTTTCACATGAGACACCGCAAAGAGATTAAGGTTCTTCAACCGAAAATAGGCGAGATAGGCGGAGATTAGGGTTTCTGGTCGACAATAGTTAAGGAAGAAGATGAGGTTATTTTTGTAATTTTCCAACATTAATGAAAAAAAGAAAAGTCGTGTGTACATCACATTCAAACTGTACATATGTACACCTAATTTTATATTATACATCAAAGTGGCTTGTGTACACATTTTTGGCTTTTTTGTAGGTTTTCTATCTAAATAACTAAGCATTTGCGACTTAATGAACTCAATATAATGTTAAAACAATGTACATGTGAATTCTTTTTCCTTCTTCCCATGTACACACAAGGTCAGGGCATCCTTGGAATCTGACTGAACCCAAATATCATCATTCACACCTTGTTAAGAGCGTCTGATTAGTGTGTGTTTTCATGCTAGCTTCATGTTAGGTCTTAGCTTGATTAATTTCTGGTTGTTTTACATATGTACACTATCATATATATACCGTACACATGTACACCTCCATTTTTACTGTACATGTGTATGCTATTATACTTTATTGTACACACGCACAGTGAAGATGACAATGATAATGGCGATGATGGTGCTGGTAAGTTGAGTAATCCGATATGGTAGAGAGTTTCTATGATAGATATATTATCAAGACTGTCAATCTCATCTTTTTGTCGTGTGGATCTTCTAAACTCATATAATAAAAACTAAATTGAATTTTTTTGTTTTGTCCATCAACTTCTTGTTATTCATTTTTGTTTAGTTTTCCATTTTTAGATTGTCATATTCATGAAAATATAAGTTCTTATAACAAAAACGTATTAAGGTTAAGGCTGTTCAGTTTGAGTAAAATGTTTGGGGTTATGAATTTGTACTTATTTAAGAATGTACATATAACAATATTTTCATGTGTAGTAAGCATGTTTCGAACATATGTGTACACAAATAGTATATAATTTTGTACATATGTATACAACAACGGTTGTACACATGTACACACATAGTACATAGACAAAGCACATATGGTATCAAGATCTAAACTAAGCTTCATTCAAAAAATGAGAACTCTTTCCAATCACGTAACCCACACTTTCTCATCCTTACATTTACAAAGACAAAATTCTATCTTTCACATGTACGTTGACATTATGTACTCGTTGCACATGAATGAAGTACATAAACAAATCACAAAACAAAATTATTTATTTTGACAATATGGAACAAAATGAAAGAAAACAAAAGATAAAGGACCATTCATATAGCTATGGAGAAGGGCTAAAATGAACAATCAAGAAGTTATGGAGTTAATTGAATAGACATTTTACAATTAAAAATTTTGGGGTCAAAACCCAATTATGTGAATCCTAAAGAACCAAGCGAGCAAAAAACATAAAATAGCCATTGGTGCTCTCAAACTTGTTCTGTGAACTCGTGGCGAGATCTGAGGCCGTGGCGTCGGAAAAGATGTGAAAGAGTTTGACGCGATGCTAGTTCCGTTGGTCCAAAAAGATTAGAGCTTTGGTCAAAACTTCAAATGAGTCTGTGGTGCAGAGGTTGGCGATGGCTGAGATTCTGGGTAGAGCTCGATTGAAACAGAAGAACGCGGTGAAAAAAATGACAAAGAAATCATCACGAATTTAGGGCTTCGACGATGTAGATTATTACAGATCTGAAGTATTAGAGATTTTGTTTCTTTTTCTTCTTGTTTGGAAAGATTGAAAGATAATAAAATTTATAAATTATTATTTTTTGGATAGAAAAAAAGAAACAACGATAGAAGAAGAAAAAGTTGAGAAAAAAAGAAAAGGATGGGTCTCACTAATTGAAAAACTTTCTTCTGGTTTCATTTTAGTTGAGATAAACTACCTTACTAGCTGAAAGTGTCTCTAAGTGTAATAAAAACTCAGAAAGTGCCTTTCAACGTAAATCACTCTTATATAAAAGATGCAAAATTTAAAGTAAAAAACTTATCCTCAGCTAGAATAAGATATGAAATTTATATAAACTTCCCACACAAGCTAAAATCATGTAATGTTGAAATTAAATATTTTATATATTGCTTTTTTTGAATGTTTGATTAATTATGCTATTACAGCGATGAGAATATTACATATACGATTTTATAGCCGACAATTCTACCACCTTGTGAGAATACACGTCTGACTGAATCAATTTGACTTTGGTTTACGGTTTAGATCATGTAATTAATGGGTTAAAAACTTAAAATATAACCAGTTCAAAATGATAAATGAAAATCTTAAATATTCGTAGATGTTTTTTTATTGTTTGTAATGTGTACAATTAACTTTTGAGATGATTACTAAGCAAAACTTATTTATTTTTATCATGAACTTTGTAATAAGTTATCTCCCTAAACATTATTTAAGAAGTGATGTTATCACCACATTCTTTCCTACTAAAAAATGACATGACACTTAGGAAAGATGACATGATATCACTTAACTATGATATGTATAATTTCCTTTATAAATGTTTATTTTATGGAAATAATGTTAATCGAGTCTTCTGTAATCATAATAACTAAGCAAAAAAGAAAAAAAGAGAGAGTATCTCAATCATCAATAGGCTTAAAATGGTCATCAAAGAATCCACCAAGTGTGTGTGTATCAATCACTCACACTGACCGTAAACCACTGTCTTGCAAAGATTCTTGCAGAGAGGTGACAGCGCCTTCGTAGTTCAAGAAACCCATGAACCAGAACTCATGATTGTCTACCGAAATCACCTGTATGTATTTGTCGGCAGGATTCACTATGCTTGCTGATGGGTTCACTGCTTTAAGTTGATGTAATGGTATAACTACCTGTTTAAACAAACAAGACACCAAAAGTGTTAATCAAGCAGAAGTTTATTGAAATGTATAAAACAAAGAACAAGAGATGAAAGCTGACGCTCATCGTAGCAAAGTTTATTGCACTGACAAACTGATGCCAACGAGTGTTAGTTAAGCAAGTTTACTGAAACGGGTAAACGATTTAAAGTGATGCTAACTTATTGAATAGTTTAGAGGTAACAGAAGATGAAAACCGATGCTGTCGCATTACTACTCTCACAAATCCTACACAAAATGAATCACTCTTAGGAAGCTTATTAGTTGATGCTACTAACAATTAACAACCCATAACGAGGCATTGTCTTAAGCATCTAGCAACGATGAAACAGAGGAGTGTTTATTTATAATTACTGGAGTAAGTTACAATGCACTAAATCTAAATAAGACAGCTCATCCTAGAGGCTACTACAAACAATTCATAACTAGGCATTAATTCTGATCAGACAAGAAGATATATGGTGTTATTACCTTGTAGTAGCTCCATTGGGTTTGACCATCATTTTTGTAAGATAAAGGGTTGTCACTAGAGTAAGCAAGCTTAGCAGTGGATACATAAAGAACTCCCATAACAGGGCCAGCCGAGGTGGACAAGTAACATGCAAAAGAGTTCAACAGCTCTTCTTCTGGATCGGTCTCAAAGGTTTGTCTGAAAATCTTCTCGTACCCTCCTTCTGCAATAACCTTGGTACTCTGCGCAATTCTTCCCATAGCAGCATCGGCAAAACTCGGAGCAGTCCTCACTGGTCGAGACATCACTCAAAAGTACAAACATCATTCAGACAAGATCCCATTGTTGTAATAAAAAAAAAAAAAAAGAACTTACGATGCTGCCACGTGTTCCCGGCGAGGCTCTCCGTCTTCTTGGCAGCTTCAGCAACTTTCCTTCCCCATCTCCCTAGCTCCTTTCACAGACTCCATCGTATCTGCTCCAATTATAAAAAAAGAGATCAAAGTTTAAATCTGACCGTTACGAAACCTAATGTACACTCTTAACCTTTTAACGAAGTCTCTGGGGAGAACGAGCAATGTACGGATTAGATCCGGCCGGGTAAGACGAATGATCCGGTTCCTGAGACCCGGAAACCAATTCGGGGCTCCAATGGACGTTTTTCTTCGATCCAGTTCGAACCGGCGGTTGCGCCGCTGTTGGGTCGCCCTTTCATCTCGATGCTCGCATTGCCGCCTCCCTTCTTCTGTCCTTGATCCGCAGCTTTCGGATCGACGATCGGCTGCGCAATCTTCACTTCGATATCTGACTTAGGCGGCTCCATCGTTCGAAAATGGCTTCTTCAGGGACGGATCGTGGCGCGTCAGGTAATAATCGTTGAGACGGAGTTTGAATTTTGTGCAAGGCATTGGTGAGAAAATGAATAAAATATTTATTTATTTAATTTGGAGAGCTTTGGAATAGAGAGGACGGAGGTTACCGGGAAGACAGGTGACGAACCGTAACAAGTGATTGGCATTTTAAGCGGCTATGAGAGATTATAAACCGGATTTAACCGATGGTGGATTGATTGTCACGTCTTTCTCTACGTTACATGAGACCATAATTATTGATGTGGTACATTGATCATTTTGTAACATAACTAAAATGTAATGCAATATTGTCAACCAGGAAAAAAGAAGAAATTTAAAGGTTTGAAAGAGATTGTCTGGAGTTTGTTTAATTTCTAAACAAAAAAAACTCCCTCAACCATTTTTTTTTTATTAACTGAAGTATCTCTGCCCATGGAAGATTCGCATAATCCCTCTCAAGTGGATGTTCTCACGATAGACTTTCCGGATATGCAAATGGACCCTAAAGATGTTCATATCCGCGGGGGTCGTAAACATCACGGAGTAGCCCTCTACCGTGGTTCGAACTTGCAACCTAGAGCAGGAAGGAGCCGTCCCTACCATTCGTCACCCATTCAATCTTTGTTAGCTTTGTAAGCAGGACACTTTCTGAGAGATAATTATAAATATCTATAACTTTAATCTGACCCAAAAAATTAAAAATATATATAACTTTAATCATGAGTCCATGGCTGGTAGTAAGGCGCGCCATGTTCATTTCTGCATAAGACTAGTATTAAGTTTAGTTCTAGGTTTGGAACAAATGTATATTGTTTTAAAAAGGATGGTGCTATGTCAAGTCAGGGTATTTAACAGTCCAAAATATTAATGTAGCAACCAAAATTTTAAGACAATAAACGGAACCTTAACACGTTTAAGAATTATACTTCATGTACTCTAGAGTTGTACCAGTGAGTGAGATTAGTGCATATAGACATCTTGAGGCAGATCGTTTTTGCCTCTAAATGTACCTTTTAATTGCTTATCCGCATATAACAGGCGTTCTCAGCCAATACATCGGTTTCATACGTTGTTTATTCAACTGCATTTTTATTTTTTGTAGTCAATTTCCTATAAAATCTTAAACAAGTTATGTGCAGGTTAAAGAGATTAAAAAAACATTTTGGGCTTGACAAAAACAAAATTGTTAGCTTAAGCCACGTCCACCAAAAGCCAAGGGCTTGTAACTAGTTCTATGAATTAAATTAATTATATAATACTACTTTGGTTAATTAGAAAATATGACAAGGTCAAGGTTTCCAGGAAATAAAGATTCAAATTATACATTTCTCACGAAGATACAATTAATATAAGGTCAAACAATTTTGTAACTTAAGTGAAATACTTTGTTAGGTAGATTTCAAATTCTAATTAAGTACTACTCCATCCGTTTCATTTTAATTGTCGTTCTAGATTTATGCACACAGATTAATAAAACATATGATTTTGTATATTTCAAAAGAAAAACACAATTATCTATACACCTAACCATATTTCAACCAATAGAAAAATAAAATAGAGAATCTTAATAATAAATTTTGCATTGAAACAATAAACGACACTTATTTTGAAACTAATTTTTTCCTCGAAAAGACAATTAAATCGAAACGAAGGAGTGGTAACTAAGGATTTCAAACTGTAATACTCTCTCCGTTTCAGTTTAGTTGTCATTGCAATAATTTTTTTGTTTCAAAATAAATGTCAATGTATAATTTTAGTGTCAAATTTATTATTTTATATCTCAATCTATTTTTTCTATTAGTTGAAATGTGGTTATGTTTATTATAATAATATTTTTATATAATAAATATACAAAACTAAATATTTTTCTAATTTGTGTGCATACATTTAAAGTGATAACTAAAATGAAACGGGGATACCAATTAGAAGCACTAGAAAACGGGAATGTGTTAAGCGGTTTCCATATGTATAATTAGAAGCATTTTCTTAAAAGACGTGAAACACTAAATTTTTATCTTTATGAAACAAAGAAAGTATATCAGTATATATGGTATCTAAAATGATAACTTTTAAACAATAATAATTTAATAAAATCAATTAATTTTGTGGAAGTTTACATTTTTTCATAAAAATACAAAAATAAAAATTTTCTTCTAAAACATCTATTTTTGTGAAACAGGGAATATATATTAACTCTCCTAAATATTAATTAAATTAACATTAAGTTCATTAACTAACATATGACAGCCTTCGTCCACCCTCGCCCGTATACAGTCGAGATGTACCACAACTTTTCAACATAAACAATTATAATACTTTTATAAGAAAAGGTTAAATCCATGAGACAAGACATACTAATTATGAATCTTGTGAATATAGCTCGGGCTTCGGCAATATTGATGGGCCGGAAGCAATGTTATTATGACTTGGACCAAGAACACGCAGGCCCACTCCAGCCTAAAGCACCTGATCACATATAAATATATTGTTAGTATGGTCATCGCAGTTAAGCTAAGCAGATTGTTACAGAGCATACATCAACAAGTATTCATATCAAGGGAAATGCAAGGGAAGGAGACAATACAAGATCAATAGCTTAGGCTTAAGTCTAGTTGATCTAAGGGTTTTGTTGTATTCTCTTGTGAAGAGTATTTGATACTTGTGTAACAAACTATCTAGAACACTAATTTGGTGTCTCTAGAGTCTCTTTTGATCTAGTGGATTTTGGAAGTAGGAGTTCTCCCACGACATACAAGGCCGAGCCGGAACTCGTTAAATTGACTGCGGTCGCTCACTTAAACTAGATCTAAGACAAACTTGAAACCTAAGTAACCTAAGCTAAATTCTTCTACTAGTGGTATCGAGCCCGGATTATTAAGGCTACTTAGGAGAGAGAGACAAAGTCATATCCATTACCTATTCGATTCGATGGTGACTTCGGGCGAACGGTGGATATTGATCGGTTCGAGGGTGATGGTAATTTCGCCTATGGAAGGTGAGGATGCTTGCTCACTTTGGAGTGCTTGGACTTAAATCCATTATCACCGAGAAGCTTCTAAAGGAGGGACCATAATGAAGGATGAACCCAGTCGCCATGAAGGACTCGGAAAGGGACTTGCTGGAATTGTTGACCTGACTCGCGATAATCGAGAAAGCCAAACACTGATTGTTGAATGTTGGGAACAAGGTACTAAGAAAAATTCAACATTGTGAGACTGCTGCCGCAATGTGGAGTACATCAACAATCTCTACACGAGAGACTTCCCTACCCAACAAGATTTATCTACCAGGTTCTACACTTTCAAGATGGTTGACTCAAAATCTATTGATAAGAATGTTGATGACTTCTTAAAGCTTGTAGTAGACTTAAAAATCTGCAAGTTGAAGTATCGAGGAGGTTCAAGCTATTTTACTGTTGAGTTCTCTCACCGTTAAGTATGATCAACTCAAGGAGACTCTCAAGTATGGGAGAGACATTGAGCCTAGCTGAGGTAACTGGTGCTGCAAAGTCTAAAGAAAGAGAGTTGATCGAGAGTGGTAAGTTCACTAGATCGGAGAAGTCCGCTTGTAGACGAGGCGATCGAACAAAGATCCGAAAGGGCAATGGAAAATCATACAAAGGAAGATCTCGAGCCGACATGGAAGATCTAAGTCACATTCCAGAACAACAAAACACTAAGGGGTGTTTCAGATGTGGAAAAGAGGGTCATTGGCTGGATTGCCTGAGAGAAGATCAACCAAGTCGCAAGACTCAAGAAATGTAGAGAAGAGGCAAAGCAACCTCTAATACTCACAAGACTCAATACACGTAAGGACGAGTGGGTGATGGACTCAGGATGCTCGCTTCATATCACACCCGATAAGAGCTTCTAATTTGAATTGGAAGAATTCAGGGAGGCAAAGTGTTGATGGCAAACAACACTCACAAAGAACATTCGTGGAATTGGGAAAATTAAAATTCTAAATCCGACGGGTTCTATGGTTATCTTAACAGAGTTAGATACATACCAGATATGAGCAGGAATTTAATTTCTTTTGAAACCGCAGGTTGTCGATATGAAGGAAGAGATCTTACGTTAATTTCTACAAGGATGATAAAAGGGTTCTTTCCGGAAGATATCATTTGGGACTGTATTATCTTCAAGGGACAGTCTTAAGAGGAGAGGCTAATCTATCTAGAGCAGAGAAGAATATGACTAATGTTTGGCATTCACGCCGGTCATATGAGTCTTAACAACATGACCTGAACTTGTCAAAAGGATTTATCATTGACAAGGATGTTAAGACATTGATTTCTGTGAACATTGTATTATTGGAAAGTCACACAAGCAAAGCTTTCCTAAAGCTAAACATGTGACTAATGGGATCGAGTATGTTCATTCGATTTATGGGGTTCTCCTTCTATACCGCATGTTCTTTGCGGACTAAGTACTTTGTTACTTTTATTGATGACTTTTCAAAAAGGTCTAGATTTGTTTTCTGAATACTAAAGATGAGGTATTTTCTAAGTTCGAGAATGGAAGGTTGAAGTTGAAACTAAGACAAAGAAGAAAATCAAGTGTTTAAGAACATAAAATGGTTTGGAGTTCTGTAATAAATAGTTTGATGATTACTGCAAGAAGGCTGGGATTAAGAGGCCCAGAACCTACACTTATACCCCGCAGCAGAATGGAGTTTCAGAAAGAATGAACAAAACAATTATGGATAAGGTGAGATGCATGTTAGCCGAATCTGCTTGGACCAAAGCTTCAGCGTACTGCATCTATCGCGATCTATTTAATTAACAGTCTCCTAACTCTACGCTGAAATTCAGAATGCCTGAAGAAGTGTGGTCAGGTTCTAAACCTGATTTGGGACATCTGAACGCTTGGATGCACCGCTTATGTGCACGTGAATCGAGGAGAAACGGGACCTAGAGCCATCAAGGGAGTGTTCGTGGGATACCCTATGGGCACTAAAGGTTACTGAGTTTGGATAGAAGATGAAGGCAGATGCATCAGCAGAAACGTTGTCTTCAACGAGGAGCTGTACAAGCACATCGTTGCTAAAGGAAAAGAAAGCACAAAGGTGACCAAGAAAGCGGAAAAATGAGCTAAGAAGAAGGTTTCATTCAGTGATGATTTGATCGAGGACTTTCTCCTCCGTCAATCCGGGCACATCTAATCAAGATGGAGAAGAATCATCATCTTCTAGCTCTTCTGCTGTGGTTCCGAGTTTGATTGGGACGGTTTCGACTCCGTCTGGGGCTGTTCTGAGCTCAACGAAAGAGGTTCCGAGTTTGATTGGGACGGTTTCGACTCCGTCTGGGGCTGTTCTGAGCTCAACGAAAGAGGTTCCGAGTTTGATTGGGACGGTTTCGACTCCGTCTGGGGCTGTTCTGAGCTCAACGAAAGAGGTTCCGAGTTTGATTGGGACGGTTTCGACTCCGTCTGGGGCTGTTCTGAGCTCAACGAAAGAGGTTCCGAGTTTGATTGGGACGGTTTCGACTCCGTCTGGGGCTGTTCTGAGCTCAACGAAAGAGGTTCCGAGTTTGATTGGGACGGTTTCGACTCCGTCTGGGGCTGTTCTGAGCTCAACGAAAGAGGTTCCGAGTTTGATTGGGACGGTTTCGACTCCGTCTGGGGCTGTTCTGAGCTCAACGAAAGAGGTTCCGAGTTTGTTAAATATTTGTCTGAGCATGTGGTCCGTTGGTCCGAGCTTGTCTGCGATGGATCCAAGCTCGTCGTCGATGGCTCCAAGCTGGGTGAGTTCTGATCTGAATTCGTCGATGTCCTTTGCGGTCGTCGATCCAAGTTTATCGACATCAGCGGGTCTGTTTGTGAGCTCGTCAATGGTGGATGCTGGTTTATCAACAGCAATCCGAGCTTGTGTGATGGATGTGTCGAGCTCGTCGCAGGATATCCCAAGCTCAGTGACGGGGTTTTGAGTTCGTCTTTGTTGACTCCTAGTTCATCTATGACCGTCTTGAGCTCGTCTGCAATGGTCCCGAGTTCATCAAGTGTTAGTCTAAGTTCCTTTGACGCTCGTCATGATGCACACTTATGCGGAGGTGAGAGTTTTCTTGGTCAGAGCTCGTGGAGTGAGATCGCTGAGTCTCTGATTTTTGATGGCCTTAATTTTTTCAGGAAATCGAGTTGTGGATGAGCAAGGCGTAAGGTTGGTTAGAAAGAAAGGTTTGAACTTGTCAACGAGAATCGAAGTCGCCATGAATGGTTTCATTCAGTGATGATTTGATCGAGGACTTTCTCCTCCGTCAATCCGGGCACATCTAATCAAGATGGAGAAGAATCATCATCTTCTAGCTCTAACAGCTCAAGTGGCCAAGAACAAGATCACGGTTGACAAAGGAAAGTGATCACGAGGTTGAGAGTGAGAGTGGTGACACCGAAACTCTAGACACCTATGTTGAGGATTTGGAAGTTCAGGAATCAAAATCCTATGCGAAGCTATGAGAAGTCATGAAAAGAAGCTATGGAAGCATGCTGCGAAGAAAAATGGAGTCTCACGAAAGAACGAACACGATCTCATTGATAGGCATGCTAGGCAAAGCTTGTTGGATGCGATGGCTATTTAAAATAAAGCCGGAATCCTGTGTTGAGGATACACGATACAAGGGCGATTAGTTGTAAAAGGATACTCTCATGAGAAGGAGTTGACTATAATGAGATCTTCTCACCAGGTTGTAAAACATGTCTCCATCAGGGCTTATGCTAAGCATTGTGGTGAATCTGACCCAGAACTAGACCGATGGATGTGAAAACAGTTTTTCTACATGGAAGCTTGGAGGAAAGAATTTTAATGGAATAGCCTGAGGGTTTTGTAAAACCAGGAACATAGAACAAAGTGTGTCTGCTGAGAAAGTCTCTCGTATGGTTTGAAACACTTCAAGGAGATGGAACCACCGGTTCAACAACTTCATGAAGGATCAGTTATTTGAGCGGTGTAGCAAAGACTTATGTGTATACATGAGAGATGTTAAAACCGACAAAGCCGCTCTATTTGCTCCTCTATATCGAATTTACATGCTGATTGCTTGAGGAAATAAGAAAGCGATCAAGGATCTTAAAGAGAAGCTGAGTGGAGAATTTGAGATGAAAGACATGGGAAAAGCATCCGAATATTGGGAATGGACATCATCGAGATAAAGAAAGGAACATTGATTCTCCTCAAAGAAAGTACATTGAAAAAGTGCTAAAGACATTTGAAATGCAGGACGCCAAGGCTGTAGTCACTCCCACCTCGCCTCAGGTTAAGCTTCAGAGTCTAACAGAAAAGAATGGAAATAAGAAGCAGCGATATGGAAAGGATTCCTTATGCTGTCTGTAGGAAGCCTAATGAATGCAATGGTCGGTCGAGGCCGACCTAGGATTTGCAGTAGGCTATGTTTGTCGCTTCATGAGTAAACCAGGAAGGGACCACTGGTCGCAGTTAAGTGGGTCCTAAGATACTTACATGGAGCGTTGAATTCAGATTTAACATTCAAAAGCATTCTACACTACAAGTAGAAGGTTATTCGCTCGTGACTATGCAATGCACATTGACAGAAAACAACAAGAATGTGCTATGCATTCAAGTTTGCAGGCAATAGCCATGGAAATCATGTCTACAATTAGTGGTTGCACTATCTACTACGTAACGAATACATGGCTATGAATGAAGCAGCAAAGAAGCAATGTGGCTAAAGGAAATATGCGATGAACTAGGTTTCAAGCAACAGGGATCAAACTCTCATCATGATTCTCAAAGTGCCCTAGCTCTAGCAAGAAATCCAGTCAATCACGAAGACTAAGCACATAGCTACCAAGTTCAATTTCATTCGAGACCTAGTGGAAGCAGGAGACATTGTTCTAAACAAGATTCATACAAATGTTAATCCTGCAGATTTCCTAACTAAGACGGTACATGGTCAGAAGTTCCAGCTTTGCTGTGAACTTTGAATGTCCATCGATGAGATAGGAAGACACTCCAGGTGACTCTGGTTGTCTAAACTCCACCCTCGAGATCACAAGCAACAAACTCATGTTAGTGACTACGAATGAGGAGTCAATTGATGGCTAAAAGTATCGCGGACGTAAGAGAGGAGATGTTACCGGAGCGTAAGTAATCGAGAAGTGTTCTCGGTTCAGGTGGAGAAGTTCACCAAACATCACCAAACATCACCAAACAGTCACGGGTTTGGCATTATGGAAGTCGTCACCAACCATTTTTTCAGTACAATCGCCTGCAACAAGCTACCCAAAACATATGTCGTGACTAACTCGAGTATGTTACAAGACAAAAGGATTTGTTGAGAAGTTCAGTTGAAGGAAGCAAAGCGTGTTGAGAGCTCACCGAGCTAAGGCAGATTACTCAGATCAAGCTACAGGATCATCAGGATCGATCTTGGAGAGACAAGGTTTCACTTCTTAGATTTAGGTTAGGTCAAGAGAGATGAATGAGAATCGTGGGCTGAATCCGTAAATAAACTTGAAGAATGAATATGATTTTATTGATGAGTTGAAAGATGATGAATACAAAGGAATGTATCTTGTGATGATCAAAAATACGTAATGCTTTTAATCTAGTACAAAATCCATGAAAAAAAAAGAGCCCCTTTGTCTTTTATCTTCTCCATCTTTATATAGTCTAGGTTTCGTTGGCAACCCTTCAATGTTCTCCTAGATATTTGGCTTCACCACGGAGCTCGCTTTAGGCTCCTCTTGACCGAAGTCTCTTAAGGTGTTAGCTCACTTTCTGTCGCGGACCTCTGCGATGTCTCCCAGGTCCATCGCCACCGGCTTTCAGCTCCCTTTGTTATGATGGGCTTATCGCAACTCACATGCTAGCTCACGCTTATCGGTACCTCACGAGGGTCATATTCGTCCAACATTGCCCCAGCTCCGAATAAAATCCTTTGTCTCGAAGCTAGAATCTAGCTATCGATCTTATCTTTTCGTTAAGATAATGATTAGTTCTTATCTTATTTAGATTCAGCTTACTCGATCTAACGGTCTTTATTACGCTTGGCGAATCTATGGTTCAGATGGAGAGGGTTTGAAATGACTTTTCCAATCTCGAGGTGATGGGATATAAAGCGGTGAACATTAACTGCTAGCCTTCCACTTTCCACGATCCGCTCGGTTTTCAAGGTAACTTTATTTTACTGCGATTTTTTATCTTCCTCGCTACTTTTCTCTCGCAATTCTCTCCCAAACCTTGCAATCGATTTTCTTCTTAACCTTCCCATACTATGGATCATCCGAAGAAGGTTCCGAATCGGATGCCTCCCTCGCTTCGAGTTAAACTACTGAAAGTTAAGCAAGAAATCGGAGCCAAGATGAGGAAGGGGAAAAGACGTGGAGGCAATCGCACCAGAGTTTCTAAACGGAAGAAGAAAGACGATTCTAGTGGGAGCAGTCCTCCTACCGCTAAAAATCAAGACGGTTAACCTCATGGTTCAAGCTCTACCAAAGGAGCTTGGCTGCCTGTAATTTCACGAAACCCCAGACCGCCCCGAGGGTTGGTTCTCATGCCATGAGAAGTACATCTCCAAGTCTCACTTGAGATTTCCTCTTCCGACCCTACTGCTTGATCTACTAGATCATTATCAGTTAGCCCTTTCCCAACTCTGTCCCTCGTTATCCGGGTGATAAACGGCTTTATCACTAGGTCCAAAGAGGAGGGGTTAGCTCGGTCTTACCGAACTTATGAGCCTCTTTTCCTCGAAGGAAAGCCTAAGGAGGGTGGTACCGGGACCTACTACTCCCTAGTCGTCCCAATCATGTTATCTTCAGATTCTCTAGTAGTGATGATGACCGAGGAAGAAGTATTTTACGCTAAAGTTGATCCTTTCGACGGTTCTCGTGGGTCTAACCTTAGGGTCACTTGGACTAATCCATCTGGTTAGGAATTCTAGGGATATGCTTTTTCGCTTTATTCATTTATGGTCGAGTAACCTTGCTCTGATTTACTTGAAATCGAAGATCCCCGGCTTCTACCAAGCTCACCAGGCTCTATACCGAAGTTGCAACAGAGTCCCTCGCACTGGGTGGCCTACACCACTTCTAATAAGTGCAGCCAGATTCCCGATATACCTACAATGCCTCTTTCCAAGATCTCATTCTCTGCTGAGAACCTTGAGAGTGAGTTCTTGTCCGAACCTTTTCAATGATTTTATCGCTTGAAGTTTTTAAACTTAAGGATTTCCATTGTTCCAGTTTCGCGTGCGATTCGTTGTATCGATCTCAACTGGTGCTAGTGCTTCGAACTGAAAAGTCTCACCGGTGACATGACTCTGCGATCGCATTCCGTTCTAGGGGTAACCCTCAAAGCTGCTTCTCGTGGAAGCGACATGAACCAAGGAGGATCGCTCCTTATCTCAATGAAGGAAGTTTTGACGACGGAGGATCCAAACCTGTTGTGACTCTCCAACCGAGGTTGTAGCTCGATGCTGCTCCTCTCCCCGAGGTCCAGTGCCGGAGGCTGACTACCAGGTCCGGCGGGTACCTCTCGAGATCGAGCCGCCGAGACACAAGAGGCCCGTGATCGATCGTATGGGCTTCCATCCGTTCTTCTTCCTCGCCCCTCAGAGGAGGGACTGTTGGGTGGAGCTTTACCCATTCAAGCCCGGGTCGATCCTGGATGACTCTTGGGGCCTAGCTGCGATAATGAGGCACCCGAAGAGCGTGGGATGTCCCCTTCCAGCCAAGGACCTGACTAACCGAGATGAGTATCTCGATATTGCCCACTGTATGGGTCGCACGGATCTCTATCTGTTATTTGTTTACATTCTTTGGAGACGGATATATATATATATATTTTCTTTGGATTTATTGCTTGGCTGGGGCTGTTAATGTGGCCCACCAGTTTGAGAATGCTCGTGCTGCCCCAATGCTGGTGAACTTGCTGAGGTTACCGAGATGGTTAAGGCAGCCAAAACCGATCTTGACCAAGCCCGGGTTCATTTCTGAACTCGGGCCGGCGACGAGGCTAGGCTCAAAGGTCGATGCTCAGCAAGGAGAGATCGAGAGTCAAAAGCTCGATATCCGGTGAAGAGCAGGAGGATCAATGATTTAGAGGCTGCTCGAAGATAGCTGAGCATCAAGCACGGAGCTCATTGCCTCATCCCGGATAGCCGAAGAACAAGGAAGCTGAAGTCAAGCTGGCTGTCGTGGAAGGGAAGAAAGAAGTCGCCGGCTTACGGCAAGATCCTGGTCTTTGTTAAGGAGAAGTTTGCTAGGAAGAAGATGAGGTCGACGCTTTGGTGTACCAGAGCTCCAAGCTAATGCCGACCTCTTGAAGGATATGCTGAACAACAAGATCCAAAGCGTTGAAGAGGAGTACAACCAATTGGTGGCCTTATTACCGAAGCGACAACCGCGATGTAAGGCTCAAGTCTCGACTTCTCGGTCAGCAAGCTTCCTCTTCCCGATCTCGGAGAGTTCAGGTACTTTCGAGATTAACATGTTTAATCCATCCTTTCGGGAGTATGGCTCTAATTTGGGTTTGATGGCTCCGACTTAGCTCCACGAGGCAGCAATAGAGGTGACGGCAATGTGATCGATGAGGGAGTTCACGTGCTGGTGATCCGATTCAGGAAGAGAAGGAAGATTGAGAGCTACGCTCTTTTAACTTTATGTTTTGTGTTTTTAAGACTTCGCCTAAGGGCTTTGTTTCGCTATGTTTTGTGACTTAGTGCCGAGGAGGCCTTTAAACCTTAACGCTTCCTGGATTTCAATAGCCGGGAGGTTTTAAACCCTTTCTTATGTTTAAATCGCGGCTATTATTTCTGTTTTAAGTTTTTGAACTTAACCTCGCTTCATTTAATTATAGTGATTGCGATCTCGATGAGTTGTGTGTCGTCATCGTTGAGTCGGATTAGGACCTTTAGTCTTTATTTATGATAAGCATTTAGCTTAATGGATATTCGTCGGATAACCTTAAAGAGGATTTCTTGATTTTAGCTCGGGACCTGAGTCCGATTGTAAGGTTCTGGGACCTGGTTGTTCAGGTTCGTAGGAACCTTTATTTAGATTCATAGGGACCTGAAGTTAATTCAAGGACTTCGAGGCCTTTGAAGTTTAACGGATGGAATTGAGGAATTTCGGGATTTTCCGATTCTTTAGGATTTTAAGACTTTTCGATTTTGATATTCTGTTTCAAGTTTTGAGGATTTTAGGACCTGTTGATAGATTTTAAGACCTGCTGATTGTTAAGGATTTTAAGATTAGTTTATGTTGTTTAAGACCTTTATTGTTTAAGATTTTGCTGATTGTTAAGGATTTTAAGACCTTAGTTTATGTTAAGGATTTTAAGACCTCTGGTGTATTAAGGATTTTAAGACCTTAGGTTCGGTTTTCGTGGACCTGAATGTATTCGAGATTGTTGAGCTTAGGTCCCATTAGTGGGGACCTAAATTTTCTTGGAGGGTTTTAAGACCTTTGATGTTTATGAAACTGAATCAATCGCTTTATTAATATCGATATCGAGAATACATGATTCGATTATTTACACAAGAACTATTTTAGGCTAAGTGTTCTTGGTAACACCTGCCCCTTGGCTTAGGTGAGGAGGTTGGTGAGAAGAGGTTGGGGCTGCACTCATGACGAGCTGCCTACGCACTCCAGGATCAAGCCAAACGTAGTTCAGGGGTTTTAGGTACCTAATGATAGTATCTTTTGAGGTTCGTGGCATTCCACGATCGGATTTCGTACCCGGTTCGTACCTTCCGGAGTTTGTAAACCCGGTCGCATCTATGTGGATAATTCGGTAGGGTCCTTCCCGCCTGGTTCCTAACTTTCCCGTTCCTTTGTTCCTTCAACACTTTCCTAAGCACTAGGTCCCTACGCTAACTGTCGGGCCTTACTTTGAATTGTAGTGTCGTGCCATTGCTTGCTGATAATTTTGAATGCGAAGCAAGGCTTGGTCTCGCCTTTCCTCGATCAAGTCGAGGCTATCCATCGAGCTGGTTATTAGCTGCGGATTTGAGTGCGAGCCCTGCCTCAGGCTACCCGTGGTTTCTCGCTGGGACGACAGCCTCCATCCCAAAAGCTAAGGAGAAGGAGTTTCTCAGTAGCTTTTCGTGGTGGTTCGCAGGCCCATAGTACTCGGGTAGTTTTTTCCGACCAAAGCTCCTTTGGGCTCCTAGGCTTTGAGGTTTGCTAAAACTGATTTGTTGGCAGCTCTCCTGTCCGCCCTTGAGGTCGCCGAGGTGATGAGAAGGTGAGGCGGATGTTCCATTTATCGCAGAAACTTTTGAAGTCGGATATGAACTGTCCTCCATTGTCGGTTACGATTTCAGATGGGACGCCATGCCTGCATACGATGTTTTTCCAAACAAATCCTTCGACCTCGAATCTGTTTATTTGTTGGAAAGCTTCAGCTTCAATCCATTTCGCGGAAGTAGCGGTTAGGACCAGGAGGTTTAGTAACTCTTTCCTTTCCCCGAAGGTACTAATGGACCTATAATGTCCATAGACCACCTCATGAATGGGTAGGAGCTGATATGTTAGACAGCTTTTCCGCTGGTTGGTGTATGATCGGTGCATGCCTTTGGCATTTGTCGCGACGATGAGGAGTAGACTCACACCCTGCGATAATGGTAGGCCGTATTGCCTTTTTATTCGATGGCTAAGGCTCGCCTCCGAATGGTTTCCACAGAACCGTCGTGCATTTCCTTCATGAGTTTCATAGCTACTAGGCGGAACGCATTTTAGGTAAGGTCCGGAGACACTTTGCTTGTGGAGGGCTGACTCGATTATACGTATCTTGCTGCTAAAGCTTTGAGTTTTCGAGCCTCCCACTTGTTGGGTGGAATTTTTCCTCTGGATGTAATCCATGATCGGTATTCTCCGTCTTCTCTTCCTACAACTTTGTTGTGAAGAGAGGAGGAGATTCCTGTTCGACCTGGTGCCGGTGCCCCGGAGATATTTGTTGGAGTAGGTTCGGGTTCCGAGGAATATCTCCATTTCCTCGTTATCCCCGTGGTTTGTGTACGCTCCTAGATGCTTTAAGAGCGGCGCGGCTTCTTGTTTGGATTTTATAGACAAGTGGCGCCGAGTCTGATGCCCCGGAGGTACCGTGAGAGTTAGGCTCTAGGAGTCTGAACTTCGTGAGTACCTTCACTTTGTCGTTGTTTTCTCCGGTCCGGGTTGCTTTCCCGAGGTGTGCTTCTCAAGTCGCTGTTCTAGTTTTTCGAACCGTAATGTCGCGGAAACTTGGGTAGCTACCGCCGAGGCTGTTATCCTCTATTTTTCCTTTGGTTTGCTATCCATCTCAGCCTTGGTAGCTATGTCGATACTTGGCTCGATTCCTTCCACGGGTATAATTCGCTTTACGAGAGGGTCGGATGTGGAAGCTACGCGGCGAAGGCCTGCTGAGGAGTTCTCCCCTCGGGATCCTCGTTATTCGAACTTGTCAAACTGCTTTGTGAGGATTAGGACGACCTCGGTATGCCCCCATTCTTTCGCCCCTTGTTTTCAGATTCCCGTGAAACTAGCTACCAGCTGCGAAGTCGCAGAGGCGTTTAGCTCCGAATTCGAGGCTCATGCAGCTTTAATCCAGCGATTAGTGCTTCAGCTCGGCCTCGTTGTTGGAAGTTAAATCCAAGTCTATAGGATTGTTCGATGGTCTCTCCTGAGGAGGTTAGTCTTAAACCGACACCGAGCCTTGCCTACGAGGCTCGCCCACGTGATAGGCTCCATTTCGAGCCTCCGCTTCCTGGTCTAGATGTCCGGATGCTAGCTCAATAACGAAATCGGCGAGGACCTGAGCTTTGCTGCTGCTCGGGTCTGTACTGATGTCGCATTCGCTGAGCTCTATAGCCCATTTTGCTAATCGTCCGGATTGGCTGGACTATGCAGAATCGTCCGTAATGGTTGTGAGGTCATTACGATGATCGAGTGTGATTGGAAATAAGGTCGCAGCTTCCCTGGCTGTCACTAATTGCTGGCTAGTTTTTCCATGGTGGGATATCTCGCCGCCTATTAAGCTTTTGCTAGTATAATGACAGGTCTCTCGCTCGCTTTGTTCCTCTCGCACTAGCACTGGCTGCTGCAGCGCCGACACGGCGAGGTACGTACAGTGGTTCTCCTACTACAGTTTGGATAGTATCGAGGTTCGAGAGGTAAGCCTTCAGCTGTCCGAAGGCTTCTTGACTTTTCATCCCATAAGAACTTCTTATTATTTTTCAGAAGTTTATAGAATGGAAGGCATTTATCGGTGGACCTCGAGATGAATCGATTTAGTGCTGCGATCCGTCCGGTCAATCTTTGTACCTCTCGGGTCGCTTTAGGTGATGGCATTTCTAGGAATGTCGCTATTTGTTTCGGTTGGCTTCGATGCCTCTTTCGGTTACGAGGTAACCTAGGAATTCGCCGGAAGGTAATTCAAGGTACACTTAGCTGGGTTTAGCTTCATGTCGTATTTGTTGAGGATTTCAAACATTCTCTTAGATGGGAGATGTGGTCCTCCCTTTGAGGATTTGACTAACATGTCGCCGTAGACTTCCATGGTTTTTCCGAGTTGTCCAGCGAACATTTTATTTACTAACCTTTGATAGGTAGCTCCCGCTTTTCAAACCAAACGGCATGACCTTGTAACAATAGGTTCCTCGCTCAGTTATGAATGCGGTTTTCTTGATCCTCGTGATCCATCATAATCTGGTTATATCCTGAAAAGGCATCCATAAAGGACAAGAGCTGGTGTCCAACCGTTTCGACCAAACGATCGATATGAGGTAACGGGAAGCTGTCCTTAGGGCGCTTTGTTTAAATCGGTGAAGTCTACACAGATTCTCCATTTCCCATTCTTCTTTTACTACCACGGGTTAGCTAGCCAATCGGGTATTGTACTTCGGATGGACCCGCCTTTGTTAGTCGATCGACCTGCCGCTGACAGCTTGGGCTTTTCTAGACCTAGCTTACGACGCTTCGTTTGATCGGTTTAAAAGTAGGGTCTACATTGAGCTTATGAGTGGTGACATTTGCATCTATGCTTTCATGTCGCTGGTGGTCCATGAAAGTTTTGATATTCTGTTTAGGAATTCGACGAGCTCCTTTTGGTTTCGAGAGGTAGCTCGATCCGATGCTCACCGCTTTCTCGTGGTTTGAGTCGCCGATGCTAACTTTTCTGTGAGGTTCTTGGGGACCTCGGATATTTCGCTGCATTTCGCGACTCTCCCGGATCTGTAATTGCTATTGGGGATTCTTTTATGATTTGAATCCTCCCGTGCAATGATCCTTGAAATCTTTGGCTACCGTGTATGGTAGCTATTCCGTTGGTTGTTGGAAATTTCACGCATTGGTGATAAGTTGAAGCTACCGCTTTCATCTTATGAATCCAAGGCCTTCCGAGGATTATGGAAAGGGATGGTTTGTCGACAATTATGAAGTTGGTCATTTTCATGACTCACCAGCTATAATTGGGAGCTTAATTGTTCCCAATGAGGTGGCTGTTTCACCTGAGAAACCTACGAGGTTGATTTCTGGTCGACAATTTCAGAGTCGCTATTTCCATTCCCTTTAGCTAGAAAAATAAGATCGACGGCTTCTGGTGTCGATCATGAGCTTAGGTACCTGTGCCCTGCTATATTTAATGTTATGACAAGGGCATCGTCGGAGGTCTATCGAGGTCTAATGTCTCGCCTCCTAAAGAGATCTTAGTGTTAGACTCAGGCTTGGTCGGTTTGGACTGAGTGTTTGACACAGCTTTCAGACGTGACTTTTAATAGAGTTAACGGAGTCTTGACACACACCGACCCTCCAAGGATGTAATCGACCCTTGAGCCGTGGCTCGATTGGGGAGGTGGTTTACTCAAGAGGGCCTCGATTTGTGGCTTTTTCCTTGTGGAAACTTTCCAAGGATCATCTCTCTTTTTGGGAGCTGTGGTGAGTCTGTTTCTTTTTCAGGTGACCTCTCGCCGAGAGCTATCTCTGACCTCTCTTCGATAAGGTTGTGGCTTTTGAGGTCCACATCTTTTATTTCTCCCGCTGCTAATTTAGCAGCCGTTGCTGGAGGTCCCAACATTCTTCGGTTGAATGTCCCTTTCGATCGTGGTAAGAGCAATGTTTGCTCGCCATAACCTTTGGACCGGGGCTTTAGCTGTCAGGGCGACAGGGTTTTCTTCCTTGTCTTCCTCGACTCACGAAGAATGTTCTCCGGTCTGATTATTTCGAGCTACCTCTTTGTGAGGTCCCTTTCCATCGGAGGCTTCGCTTCGGTGACTCTAGGTTTTCGTGGAGCTTATCTAATGCTGCCATTTCCTCCAAGGTAATGTATCTAGAGGCCTTATGGAGGCGCCATCGATGGTTGAGGGGATTTAGCGCAGCCGAGAAGAAACCTGATTTATACCGAGACCTCTCCTAAGAGCCTCAATGGCTACCGATCGCTGGGATTCGAGAGTTTAGTTCTTACTGCTCAACTTTTCGATGTAGACTCTCAGAGCGAGTCTTCCAGTCTTGTCTCGATCTTCCGCAGGTCAGCCTCAGACGCTTGTTTCAGGATGTGAGTTGAATATTGCTTTAAAGCAAGTAGCCAATTGATCGAACCGTTTATAGAGTTCGCTCGAGGCTGGAGAACCATTCGAGGGCTGTTCCGATCAGGTTTTCGCAAATGTTCTCGCAATATCCTGCATCACACTCTTCCTTTGTGAAGTGAGCTTTAACGATAGCTAATCGGAAGGCTCTTAAATAGGCCTTTGGGTCCATGCTCCCATCGTATTCGTGAATTTTAATTTTTCGAGTATCTCTTATGTAAGAGTTGGCAATTTATCGGTGAACGGAGTTCCACGAAGTCCTCAATTAAGCTCTCGATTTCGAGCTGAGCTCGCATCTTGTGAACTTGAGCTCCCACTTCGAGCTGCGTGGGTCGCTCCATGTACCGCGAATGCGCGCCAGTCCCTCGAAGGGAAGGACATTTGGGTCATTATCGATACTCGGCGAGCAGGTTCTGGTGAGACCGAGTCAATCTCATCTTTTGTCGTGTGGATCTTCTAAACTCATATAATAAAACTAAATTGAATTTTTTGTTTTGTCCATCAACTTCTTGTTATTCATTTTGTTTAGTTTTCCATTTTTAGATTGTCATATTCATGAAAATATAAGTTCTTATAACAAAAACGTATTAAGGTTAAGGCTGTTCAGTTTGAGTAAAATGTTTGGGGTTATGAATTTGTACTTATTTAAGAATGTACATATAACAATATTTTCATGTGTAGTAAGCATGTTTCGAACATATGTGTACACAAATAGTATATAATTTTGTACATATGTATACAACAACGGTTGTACACATGTACACACATAGTACATAGACAAAGCACATATGGTATCAAGATCTAAACTAAGCTTCATTCAAAAAATGAGAACTCTTTCCAATCACGTAACCCACACTTTCTCATCCTTACATTTACAAAGACAAAATTCTATCTTTCACATGTACGTTGACATTATGTACTCGTTGCACATGAATGAAGTACATAAACAAATCACAAAACAAAATTATTTATTTTGACAATATGGAACAAAATGAAAGAAAACAAAAGATAAAGGACCATTCATATAGCTATGGAGAAGGGCTAAAATGAACAATCAAGAAGTTATGGAGTTAATTCGAATAGACATTTTTACAATTAAAAATTTTGGGGTCAAAAACCCAATTATGTGAATCCTAAAGAACCAAACGAGCAAAAAAACATAAAAATAGCCATTGGTGCTCTCAAACTTGTTCTGACGGAGCTGCGACGGCGAGATCTGAGGCCGTGACGTCGGAAAAGATGTGAAAGAGTTTGACGCGATGCTAGTTCCGTTGGTCCAAAAAGATTAGAGCTTTGGTCAAAACTTCAAATGAGTCTGTGGTGCAGAGGTTGGCGATGGCTGAGATTCTGGGTAGAGCTCGATTGAAACAGAAGAACGCGGTGAAAAAAATGACAAAGAAATCATCACGAATTTAGGGCTTCGACGATGTAGATTATTACAGATCTGAAGTATTAGAGATTTTGTTTCTTTTTCTTCTTGTTTGGAAAGATTGAAAGATAATAAAATTTATAAATTATTATTTTTTGGATAGAAAAAAAGAAACAACGATAGAAGAAGAAAAAGTTGAGAAAAAAAGAAAAGGATGGGTCTCACTAATTGAAAAACTTTCTTCTGGTTTCATTTTAGTTGAGATAAACTACCTTACTAGCTGAAAGTGTCTCTAAGTGTAATAAAAACTCAGAAAGTGCCTTTCAACGTAAATCACTCTTATATAAAAGATGCAAAATTTAAAGTAAAAAACTTATCCTCAGCTAGAATAAGATATGAAATTTATATAAACTTCCCACACAAGCTAAAATCATGTAATGTTGAAATTAAATATTTTATATATTGCTTTTTTTGAATGTTTGATTAATTATGCTATTACAGCGATGAGAATATTACATATACGATTTTATAGCCGACAATTCTACCACCTTGTGAGAATACACGTCTGACTGAATCAATTTGACTTTGGTTTACGGTTTAGATCATGTAATTAATGGGTTAAAAACTTAAAATATAACCAGTTCAAAATGATAAATGAAAATCTTAAATATTCGTAGATGTTTTTTTATTGTTTGTAATGTGTACAATTAACTTTTCGAGATGATTACTAAGCAAAACTTATTTATTTTTATCATGAACTTTGTAATAAGTTATCTCCCTAAACATTATTTAAGAAGTGATGTTATCACCACATTCTTTCCTACTAAAAAATGACATGACACTTAGGAAAGATGACATGATATCACTTAACTATGATATGTATAATTTCCTTTATAAATGTTTATTTTATGGAAATATTTTTTAAATAAGGTAATAACTAAAATTTCTACATCAAAACCATTAATATAAATCTTCTTTACAAAAATTTATTTTCGTCAAGATTTTTGAAATATAGTAATAGTTACTTTTTATTTTATTTTCTTAAAAATTGGTATAAACATATATATATATATAAATATAAATACAATCAAAAATATTTATAAATGTGTCCTACAAATATAAAACTAAAACAATACTAATCAGATAATTTTTAGTTGATATTAATTGACTGGATTTTTTTAAAATTTATTTGTTCACTAAGTAAATTAACATTATTTTACTAATTTAACATATTTTATTAAAACTAAAAATCCAAAATTTATTTTAAAATATATGGTGTTATTACCTTGTAGTAGCTCCATTGGGTTTGACCATCATTTTGTAAGATAAAGGGTTGTCACTAGAGTAAGCAAGCTTAGCAGTGGATACATAAAGAACTCCCATAACAGGGCCAGCCGAGGTGGACAAGTAACATGCAAAAGAGTTCAACAGCTCTTCTTCTGGATCGGTCTCAAAGGTTTGTCTGAAAATCTTCTCGTACCCTCCTTCTGCAATAACCTTGGTACTCTGCGCAATTCTTCCCATAGCAGCATCGGCAAAACTCGGAGCAGTCCTCACTGGTCGAGACATCACTCAAAAGTACAAACATCATTCAGACAAGATCCCATTGTTGTAATAAAAAAAAGAACTTACGATGCTGCCACGTTGTTCCCGGCGAGGCTCTCCGTCTTCTTGGCAGCTTCAGCAACTTTCCTTCCCCATCTCCCTAGCGCTCCTTTCACAGACTCCATCGTATCTGCTCCAATTATAAAAAAAGAGATCAAAGTTTAAATCTGACCGTTACGAAACCTAATGTACACTCTTAACCTTTTAACGAAGTCTCTGGGGAGAACGAGCAATGTACGGATTAGATCCGGCCGGGTAAGACGAATGATCCGGTTCCTGAGACCCGGAAACCAACCAACCAATGGACGTTTTTCTTCGATCCAGTTCGAACCGGCGGTTGCGCCGCTGTTGGTCTTCATCTCGATGCTCGCATTGCCGCCTCCTCCTTCTTCTGTCCTTGATCCGCAGCTGGATCGACGATCGGCTGCGCAATCTTCACTTCGATATCTGACTTAGGCGGCTCCATCGTTCGAAAATGGCTTCTTCAGGGACGGATCGTGGCGCGTCAGGTAATAATCGTTGAGACGGAGTTTGAATTTTGTGTGGCATTGGTGAGAAAATGAATAAAATATTTATTTATTTAATTTGGAGAGCTTTGGAATAGAGAGGACGGGAGGGGGAAGACAGGTGACGAACCGTAACAAGTGATTGGCATTTTAAGCGGCTATGAGAGATTATAAACCGGATTTAACCGATGGTGGATTGATTGTCACGTCTTTCTCTACGTTACATGAGACCATAATTATTGATGTGGTACATTGATCATTTTGTAACATAACTAAAATGTAATGCAATATTGTCAACCAGGGAAAAAGAAGAAATTTAAAGGTTTGAAAGAGATTGTCTGGAGTTTGTTTAAATTTCTAAACAAAAAAAAACTCCCTCAACCATTTTTTTTTTATTAACCCTAAGTATCTCTACCATGTTCTCGCACTAATCCCTGCTCTGACGCAAGCAGTTCCACGATGTAGACCTTCCTGATACAAATGGACCCTAAAGATCATATCCGCATGGGTCCGTAAACATCACGGTAGTTTCCCAATGGTTCGAACTTGCAACCTAGGAAAGGAAGGAGCCCGTCCCACCATTCGTCACCCATTCAATCTTTGTTAGCTTTGTAAGCAGGACACTTTCTGAGAGATAATTATAAATATCTATAACTTTAATCTGACCCAAAAAAATTAAAAATATATATAACTTTAATCATGAGTCCATGGCTGGTAGTAAGGCGCGCCATGTTCATTTCTGCATAAGACTAGTATTAAGTTTAGTTCTAGGTTTGGAACAAATGTATATTGTTTTAAAAAGGATGGTGCTATGTCAAGTCAGGGTATTTAACAGTCCAAAATATTAATGTAGCAACCAAAATTTTAAGACAATAAACGGAACCTTAACACGTTTAAGAATTATACTTCATGTACTCTAGAGTTGTACCAGTGAGTGAGATTAGTGCATATAGACATCTTGAGGCAGATCGTTTTGCCTCTAAATGTACCTTTTAATTGCTTATCCGCATATAACAGGCGTTCTCAGCCAATACATCGGTTTCATACGTTGTTTATTCAACTGCATTTTTATTTTTTTTGTAGTCAATTTCCCTATAAAATCTTAAACAAGTTATGTGCAGGTTAAAGAGATTAAAAAAAAAACATTTTGGGCTTGACAAAAAAAAAAACAAAATTGTTAGCTTAAGCCACCGTCCACCAAAAGCCAAGGGCTTGTAACTAGTTCTATGAATTAAATTAATTATATAATACTACTTTGGTTAATTAGAAAATATGACAAGGTCAAGGTTTCCAGGAAATAAAGATTCAAATTATACATTTCTCACGAAGATACAATTAATATAAGGTCAAACAATTTTGTAACTTAAGTGAAATACTTTGTTAGGTAGATTTCAAATTCTAATTAAGTACTACTCCATCCGCTTCATTTTAATTGTCGTTCAGATTTATGCACACAGATTAATAAAACATATGATTTTGTATATTTCCAAAAGAAAAACACAATTATCTATACACCTAACCATATTTCAACCAATAGAAAAATAAAATAGAGAATCTTAATAATAAATTTTGCATTGAACAATAAACGACACTTATTTTGAAACTAATTTTTTCCTCGAAAGACAATTAAATCGAAACGAAGGAGTGGTAACTAAGGATTTCAAACTGTAATACTCTCCGCTTCAGTTTAGTTGTCATGCACGTAATTTTTTGTTTCAAAATAAATGTCAATGTATAATTTTAGTGTCAAATTTATTATTTTATATCTCAATCTATTTTTCTATTAGTTGAAATGTGGTTATGTTTATTATAATAATATTTTATATAATAAATATACAAAACTAAATATTTTTCTAATTTGTGTGCATACATTTAAAGTGATAACTAAAATGAAACGGGGATACCAATTAGAAGCACTAGAAAACGGAAATGTGTTAAGCGGTTTCCATATGTATAATTAGAAGCATTTTCTAAAAGACGTGAAACACTAAATTTTTATCTTTATGAAACAAAGAAAGTATATCAGTATATATGGTATCTAAAATGATAACTTTTAAACAATAATAATTTAATAAAATCAATTAATTTTGTGGAAGTTTACATTTTTTCATAAAAATACAAAAATAAAAATTTTCTTCTAAAACATCTATTTTTGTGAACGAAGGGAATATATATTAACTCCTAAATATTAATTAAATTAACATTATTTTACTAATTTAACATATTTTATTAAAAACTAAAAATCCAAAATTTATTTTAAAATATATGTATATATATACCTTGAATTTAGGGTATAATACCATATTTAAATAAATAGTCATTATACTGTAAGTAAAATGTTATTCTTAACAAATGGATTTTTAATTTTATAGAAACTCAAATAAAGAAAATAAAAATAATTAAAGCAAATCAAAAGAAAAAACTACGTATATTTATATTTGTTAATTTATTTTCCTCGAACTATAAAATTAAAAAAATAATGTTCAAATATAAATTAAATATTCTTTTAATTAAAAATAAAATATATTTAATATTATTAGTTCGTGTGACACAGAAAAACTCCTAGTAAGTTATTTGATGATAGGTAAAAGTAATGTTCATTCAAAGTAAATGTACAGTTATGATTATATAATGATTAAAATGTCAATATAGTTAACATAAACTATATGTAGGCATGCATATTTCATAAAAAAATTCAAAGGATTACTACGGATGCATATATTTCAAACTTCTAATAATCATGTTTGGTTACTTATCAAACTATAATAATTATGAAATGAAATGTTGGATAATTATAGTGATGCGAATCTCGATGAGTTGTGTGCCGTCATCGTTGAGTGATTAGGACCTTTAGTCTTTATTTATGATAAGCATTTAGCTTAATGGATATTCGGTCGTGATAACCTTAAAGAGGATTTCTTGATTTTAGCTGGGACCTGAGTCCGATTCGTAAGGTTCTGGGACCTGGTTGTTCAGGTTCGTAGGAACCTTTATTTAGATTCATAGGGACCTGAGTTAATTCAAGGACTTCGAGGCCTTTGAAGTTTAACGGATGGAATTGAGGAATTTCGGATTTTCCGATTCTTTAGGATTTTAAGACTTTTTCGATTTTGATAAGGGTTTCAAGACCTTCGGTTTTGATTAGGATTTTAGGACCTGGTTGATTGTTAAGGATTTTAAGACCTTGCTGATTGTTAAGGATTTTAAGACCTTTAGCGGATTTAAGACCTTTGCTGATTGTTAAGGATTTTAAGACCTTGCTGATTGTTAAGGATTTTAAGACCTTAGTTTATGTTAAGGATTTTAAGACCTCGGGTGTATTAAGGATTTTAAGACCTTAGGTTCAGGTTTTCGTGGACCTGAATGTATTCGAGATTGTTGAGCTTAGTCCCGATTTAGGACCTAAATTTTCTTGGAGGGTTTTAAGACCTGATGTTTATGAAACTGAATCAATCGCTTTATTAATATCGATATCGAGAATACATGATTCAGATTATTTACACAAGAACTTTTTTTAGGCTAAGTGTTCGTAACACCTGCCCCTTTGGCTTAGGTGAGGAGGGTGAGAAGAGGTTCTGCACTCATGACTGAGCTGCCTAATGCACTTCAAGGGATCAAGCCAAACGTAGTTCAGGGTTTTAGGTACCTAATGATAGTATCTTTTGAGGTTCGTGGCATTCCACCATCGATTTCGTACCCCGGTTCGTACCTTCGGAGTTTGTAAACTCGGTCGCATCTATGTGGATAATTCTGGTAGGTCCTTCCCGGTTGGTTCCTAACTTTCCAGCTCCGGTTCCTTTGTTCCTTCAACACTTTCCTAAGCACTAGGTCCCTACGGCGAACTGTCGGGGCCTTACTTTGGAATTGTAGTCGTGCCATTGCTTGCTGATAATTTTGAATGCTGGGCTGGCGTCTTTCTCGATCAAGTCGAGGGCTATCCATGAGCTGGTTATTAGCTCGGGATTTGAGGTGCGAGTCTCCGTCTGAGGCTACTCGTGGTTTCCTGGGACGACAGCCTCCATCCCAAAAGCTAAGGAGAAGGAGTTTCTCAGTAGCTGGGGTGGTTCGGCAGGCCCATAGTACCGGTAGTTTTCCGACCAAAGCTCCTTTTGGGCTCCTGCGCTTGAGGTTTGCTAAACTGATGTTGGCAGCCTCCTACCTGTCCGCTCCCTTGAGGTCGCCGAGGTGATGAGAAGGTGAGGCGGATGTTCCATTTATCGCAGAAACTTTTGAAGTCGGATATGAACTGTCCTCCATTGTCGGTTACGATTTCGTATGGGACGCCATGCCGCATACGATGTTTTTCCAAACAAATCCTTCGACCTCGAATCTGTTTATTTGTTGGAAAGCTTCAGCTTCAATCCATTTTCGTGAAGTAGGTTAGGACCGTGGAGGTTTAGTAACTTTCCTTTCCGAAGGTACTAATGGACCTATAATGTCCATAGACCACCTCATGAATGGGTAGGGAGCTGATATGTTAGACAGCTTTTCCGCTGGTGGTATATGATCGGTGCATGCCTTTGGCATTTGTCGCGACGATGAGGAGTAGACCTCACACCGGTGGGCAAGTAGCCTTGCCTTTTATTCGGATGGCTAAGGCTGCCTCCTGAATTCCACAGAACCGCTGCATTTCCTTCATGAGTTTCATAGCTACTAGGCGGAACGCATTTTAGGTAAGGTCCGAGACACTTCGTTTGTGGAGGGCTGACTCGATTATACAGATTCTTGCTAAAGCTTTGAGTTTTCGAGCCTCCCACTTGTTGGGTGGAATTTTTCCCTCAGGATGTAATCCATGATCGGTATTCTCCGCCTTCTTCCTACAACTTTGTTGTGAAGAGAGGAGGAGATTCCTGTTCGGGACCTGGTGCCGTGGTGCCCCGGAGATATTTGTTGGAGTAGGTTCGGGTCTGAGGAATATCTCCAATTTCCTCGTTATCCCTCGTGGTTTGTGTAGCTCCTAGATGCGGCTTTTCGCGGCTTCTTGTTTGGAAAGATTGAAAGATAATAAAATTTATAAATTATTATTTTTGGATAGAAAAAAAGAAACAACGATAGAAGAAGAAAAAGTTGAGAAAAAAAGAAAAGGATGGGTCTCACTAATTGAAAAACTTTCTTCTGGTTTCATTTTAGTTGAGATAAACTACCTTACTAGCTGAAAGTGTCTCTAAGTGTAATAAAACTCAGAAAGTGCCTTTCAACGTAAATCACTCTTATATAAAAGATGCAAAATTTAAAGTAAAAAACTTATCCTCAGCTAGAATAAGATATGAAATTTATATAAACTTCCCACAAGCTAAAATCATGTAATGTTGAAATTAAATATTTTATATATTGCTTTTTGAATGTTTGATTAATTATGCTATTACGATGAGAATATTACATCTGATTTTATAGCCGACAATTCTACCACCTTGTGAGAATACGCGTCTGAATCAATTTGACTTTGGTTTACGGTTTAGATCATGTAATTAATGGGTTAAAACTTAAAATATAACCAGTTCAAAATGATAAATGAAAATCTTAAATATTCGTAGATGTTTTTTTATTGTTTGTAATGTGTACAATTAACTTTTCGAGATGATTACTAAGCAAAACTTATTTATTTTTATCATGAACTTTGTAATAAGTTATCTCCCTAAACATTATTTAAGAAGTGATGTTATCACCACATTCTTTCCTACTAAAAAATGACATGACACTTAGGAAAGATGACATGATATCACTTAACTATGATATGTATAATTTCCTTTATAAATGTTTATTTTATGGAAATATTTTTTAAATAAGGTAATAACTAAAATTTCTACATCAAAACCATTAATATAAATCTTCTTTACAAAAATTTATTTTCGTCAAGATTTTTGAAATATAGTAATAGTTACTTTTTATTTTATTTTCTTAAAAATTGGTATAAACATATATATATATATAAATATAAATACAATCAAAAATATTTATAAATGTGTCCTACAAATATAAAACTAAAACAATACTAATCAGATAATTTTTAGTTGATATTAATTGACTGGATTTTTTTTTAAAATTTATTTGTTCACTAAGTAAATTAACATTATTTTACTAATTTAACATATTTTATTAAAAACTAAAAATCCAAAATTTATTTTAAAATATATGTATATATATACCTTCGAATTTAGGGTATAATACCATATTTAAATAAATAGTCATTATACTGTAAGTAAAATGTTATTCTTAACAAATGGATTTTTAATTTTATAGAAACTCAAATAAAGAAAATAAAAATAATTAAAGCAAATCAAAAGAAAAAAACTACGTATATTTATATTTGTTAATTTATTTTCCTCGCAACTATAAAATTAAAAAAAAATAATGTTCAAATATAAATTAAATATTCTTTTTAATTAAAAATAAAATATATTTAATATTATTAGTTCTGTGTGACACGAGAAAAACTCCTAGTAAGTTATTTGATGATAGGTAAAAGTAATGTTCATTCAAAGTAAATGTACAGTTATGATTATATAATGATTAAAATGTCAATATAGTTAACATAAACTATATGTAGGCATGCATATTTCATAAAAAAAATTCAAAGGATTACTACGGATGCATATATTTCAAACTTCTAATAATCATGTTTGGTTACTTATCAAACTATAATAATTATGAAATGAAATGTTGGATAATTATAGTGATCGACTCATACCCATTTTTAAAGTGAATAAAACTTTATTCTTTAAACTAATTATGAAGTAGTATATGGAAAATGTGCTACATTTTCTTATAGAAAATTTTATGGTTAAGAAAATTTTGAAAATACAAATTTAATGTGATTTATTGTAATTAGTTATATGGAAAGTATGATTTAATGTGTTTATGAGAATGCATAAGATGACGACATGTAGCTTTTGTGAGGATTAGGACGACCTCGGTATGCCCCCATTCTTCGTCCCTTGTTTCGTATTCCCGTGGAACTGGCTAGCTACCAGTCTGCGTCAGCCGTTTAGCTTCAATTCGAGGCTCGTGGCGAGCTTTAATCCAGCGATTAGTGCTTCGTTTCGGCCTCGTTGTTGGAAGCGTTAAATCCAAGTCTATAGGATTGTTCGATGGTTTCTCCGCTGAGGAGGTTAGTCTTAACCGACACGGAGCCTTGCCTTGACGAGGCTCGCCCATCGATAGGCTCCATTTCGAGCCTCCGCTCCTGGTCTAGATGTCCGGATAGCTAATAACGAATCGGCGAGGACCTGAGCTTTTGCTGCTGCCGGGTCTGTACCATGTCGTACTTGAGCTCTATAGCCCATTTTGCTAATCGTCCGGATTGGCTGGGGACTATGCAGAATCGTCCGTAATGGTTGTGAGGTCATTACGATGATCGAGTGTGATTGGAAATAAGGTCGCAGCTTCCCCGGGCGGCTGTCAATGACTGGCTATTTTTCCATGGTGGGATATCTCGCTCCTGGCGCCTATTGCTTTAAGTATAATAGACAGGTCTCGCTCGTTTTGTTCCTCTCGTACAAGCACTGCTGGCTGCAGCTAGCCGCATACCTGCGAGGTGTAATGGTTCTCCTACCACGTGTTTGGATAGTATCGGAGGTTCGAGGTAAGCCTTCAAGGCTTTTCGCGACTTTCATCCCATAAGAACTTCTTATTATTTTTCGAAGTTTATAGAATGGAAGGCATTTATCGGTGGACCTGAGATGAATCGATTTAATGCGATCCGGTCCATCAATCTTTGTACCTCTCTCGGTCGCTTTAGGTGATGGCATTTCTAGGAATGTCGCTATTTGTTTCGGGTTGCTTCGATGCCTCTTCTGAGTTGGTAACCTAGAATTCCGGAAGGTATTCAAGGTACACTTAGTCTGGGTTTAGCTTCATGTCGTATTTGTTGAGGATTTCAAACATTCTCTTAGATGGGAGATGTGGTCCTCCCCTTTGAGGATTTGACTAACATGTCGCCGATGTAGACTTCCATGGTTTTTCGAGTTGTCCAGCGAACATTTTATTTACTAACCTTTGATAGGTAGCTCCCGCTTTTCAAACCAAACGGCATGACCTTGTAACAATAGGTTCCTCGCTCAGTTATGAATGCGGTTTCTCTTGATCCTCGGGATCCATCATAATCTGGTTATATCCTGAAAAGGCATCCATAAAGGACAAGAGCTGGTGTCCAACCGCTGTTTCGACCAAACGATCGATATGAGGTAGCGGGAAGCTGCCCTGGGAGGCTTTGTTTAAATCGGGAAGTCTACACAGATTCTCCATTTCCCATTCTTCTTTACTACCACCGGGTTAGCTAGCCAATCGGGTATGTACCTTCCGGATGGACCCGCCTTTGTTAGTCGATCGACCTCGCCGCTGATGACTGGGCTTTTCTAGACCTAGCTTACGACGCTTCGTTTGATCTAAAAGTAGGGTCTACATTGAGCTTATGAGTGGTGACATTTGCATCTATGCCTTTCATGTCGCTGGTGGTCCACGAAAGTTTTGATATTCTGTTTTAGGAATTCGACGAGCTCCTTTTGGTTTCTGAGGTAGCTCGGATCCGATGCTCACCTGCTTTCGTGGTTTGAGTCGTCGATGCTAACTTTTCTGGTGAGGTTCTTGGGGACCTCGGATATTTCGTTGCATTTCGCGACTCTCCGGATCTGTAATTGCTATTGGGGATTCTTTTATGATTTGAATCCTCCCGTGCAATGAATCCTTGAAATCTTTGGCTACCGTATGGTAGCTATTCCGTTGGTTGTTGGAAATTTCACGCATTGGTGATAAGTTGAAGCTACTTTCATCTTATGAATCCAAGGCCTTCCAGATTGCGTGGAAAGGGGATTGTCGACAATTATGAAGTTGGTCATTTTCATGACTATAATTGGGAGCTTAATTGTTCCCAATGAGGTGGCTGTTTCACCTGAGAAACCACGAGGTTGGATTTCTGTCAACATTCCTCAGTCTATTTCCATTCCTTTAGCCGCTATTGTAGAAAATAAGATCGACGGAGCTTCGGTGTCGATCATGAGCTTAGTACCTCGTGACCTGCTATATTTAATGTTATGACAAGGGCATCGTCGTGGAGGTCTATCGAGGATGTCCACGTCTCCCAAAGAGATCTTAGTGTTAGACTCAGGCTTGGTCGGTTTGGACTGAGTGTTTGACACCTTGACGCGTGACTTTTAATAGAGTTAACGGAGTCTTGACACACACGGACCCTCCAAGGATGTAATCGACCCGAGCCGTGGCTCGATGGGGAGTGGTTTACCCAAGAGGCCTCGATTTAGGCTTTTTCCTTGTGGAAACTTTCCAAGGATCATCTCACTCTCTGGGAGCTGGGGTGGTGAGTCTGCTTTTCAGTGACCTCTCGGCGAGAGCTATCTCTGGGACCTCTCTTCGATAAGGTTGTGGCTTTTGAGGTCCACATCTTTTATTTCTCCGGCCGAATTTAGCAGTTGTCGTGGAGGTCCCAACATTCTTCGGTTGAATGTCCCTTTCGATCGTGGTAAGAGCAATGTTTGCTCTCGCCATAACCTTTGGACCAGCTTTAGTCGGCGAGGGTTTTCTTCCTTGTCTTCCTCGACTACGTAAGAATGTTCTCTGGTCTGATTATTTGAGCTACCTCTTTTGTGAGGTCCCTTTCCATCAGGAGTTTCGGGTGACTCTAGGGTTTTCGTGGAGCTTATCTAATGCTGCCATTCCTCCAAGGTAATGTATCTAGAGGCCTTATGGAGGCGCCATCGATGGTTGGAGGATTTAGCGTTAGCTCAGAAGAAAAACCTGATTTATACCGAGACCTCTCCAGAGCCTCAATGGCTACCGACGTTGGGATTCGAGAGTTTAGTTCTTACGCTCGAACTTTTCGATGTGTAATTGAGTCTTCCAGTCCTTGTCTCGATCTTCCGGAGGTCAGCCTCGGACGCTTGTTTCGATGTGATTGAATATTTTCATAAAGGCGTAGCCAATTGATCAAACTGTTTATGAGTTCGAGGCTGGAGAACCATTGAGGGCTGTTCCGATCAGGTTTTCGGCAAATGTTCTGCAATATCCTGCATCACACTTCCTTTGTGAAGTGAGCTTTAACGATAGCTAATCGGAAGGCTCTTAAATAGGCTGGGTCTGGCTCCCCATCGTATTCGTGAATTTTAATTTTTCGAAAGTATCTTGGCAAGGTATCGGTGAACGGAGTTCCACGAAGTCTCCTCAATTAAGCTCGATTTCGAGCTGAGCTCGCATCTTGTGAACTTGAGCTCCCATTTCTGAGAGCTGCGTGGGCTTCCATGTACCTCGCGCCAGGTCCCTCGGGGAAGGACATTTGGGTCATTATCGATACTCGGCAGCAGGTTCCTGGTGAGACCGAGCTCGGTCGTCTTCCCAGCTAGCTGCAAATAGGTCGATATTGGTCCTTAGGCTCGAAGCAGGTTAGTGAGCTGCAGGATCAGCATCCGCTCTTTGGTATTCGCTCTGCTTGGGGTTGAAACCCTAGCTTGAAACATGAAGCTGATGTTCTGGCCCGACGGTATGTTGGTTCCGCCCGGACCGGAAGGAGGCGGTGGAGGCAAACGGGTGCTCCCACCGTGTTTCGATCAGGCATGGAACTAGTTGTAGCTACATTGCTCCCCATGGTGCTGGTGATAGAGAGGTAAACGCAGGAGCTGTCCTAGCGCCAGGCGTCGGAAGCAGTTCCTGCCCTTCTACACCGGGCTATCGGGGAGAAGTTCAGCGCTCTCTGAAGGAAAGGGTCGGCTAACCGTTCATGGAAAGTGACTCCTCTTCCCCGTGGACTGGGACGGTTGGGTCGCTGATTGAGATCTGGTTATCTCAACTGTTGCTGCCGCTCGCTACCGCTGCACCGCCGCCGGGTCTCTTGAGCTTTGTCCACTAACTCGAGCATCATCCCACGGATCTCGAAAGCTGATCTTCCGTTTGGTTGGAGCGATTGATGCGATGGGTTATTGAGGTGAGGACCCAAAGTTGGTCCTCCCCGAGGCTCGGGTTATTTGCCCCCGAAAGGTTCGGTGAGCTATTGCTCTGGTTCGATTGACCGTTGGGATGGATTCGTTCCATCTAATGGATTCATCCTTTAAGCTTTAGAGAAAGGGATTCGATTATTTGTCCCCACGCACGCCAATGTGAGAGACAAGGTTTCACTTCTTAGATTTAGGTTAGGTCAGAGAGATGAATGAGAATCGGCTGAATCTCGTAAATAAACTTGAAGAATGAATATGATTTTATTGATGAGTTGAAAGATGATGAATACAAAGGAATGTATCTTGTGATGATCAAAGAATACATAATGCTTTTAATCTAGTACAAAAGTTCATCCATGAAAAAAAAGAGCCCCTTTGTCTTTTATCTTCTCCATCTTTATATAGTCTAGGTTTCGTTGGCAACCCTTCAACTGTTCTCCTAGATATTTGGCTTCACCACGAGCTCGCTTTAGGCTCCTCTTGACCGAAGTCTCTTAAGGTGTTAGCTCACTTTCTCGTCGTGACCTCGCTATGATGTCTCCAGGTCCGGCCGTCAGCTCGGCTTTCAGCTCCCTATGATGGGCTTATCGCACTCACATGCTAGCTCACGCTTATCGGTACCTCACCGAGGGTCATATTCGGTCCAACACGCATAGGGTTTCATATTTGAAATTGCCCTGAAACGTAATGGTCAGATAAGAGTAGATCGAAACACGCAAAGAGGGATGAGGATTTATCAGTTCATACCTCGGTTCACGTAAGAGGTGGAGCGTGATGGTGGAGCTCTGTAAGAGCCAATCATGTCGGAGAAGACATGCAAGGAACAAGGAAGTGAAGGATCAGTTAAATACTCAAGAAAGCTCTCGACTTTCTTCTGAAGACCCTAATCTCAGAACTAAAGAGGAGATTAGATGTACCTGGAGATAACGGAGAAGCAGAGGGACGCCGGCACGACGGATATGATCGAGATCTCAAGAAACGGACGAGACCATTTCTTCAGTGGAGGTTTCTGGAAGAGAGACGGTGAGGGAGAGGGAGTCGAGACTGATGTTTTTCTTCGCAAAGACAAAGAGACAAAGACTTGAGGCTGTCGGCACATGGGTTTTGCCGAGATGGGCCAGGATCAGGCCTTAACCAAGCTGGTGGAGATTTGTGAATATAGCTTGGGCTTCCGCAATACTGATGGGCCAGAGGCAAATGATATGACTTGGGCCAAGAACACAGGCCCACTCTAGCTAAAGCACCTGATCACATTTAAACATATTGTTAGTTGATATTAATTGACTGGATTTTTTTAAAATTTATTTGTTCACTAAGTAAATTAACATTATTTTACTAATTTAACATATTTTATTAAAAACTAAAAATCCAAAATTTATTTTAAAATATATGTATATATATACCTTCGAATTTAGGGTATAATACCATATTTAAATAAATAGTCATTATACTGTAAGTAAAATGTTATTCTTAACAAATGGATTTTTAATTTTATAGAAACTCAAATAAAGAAAATAAAAATAATTAAAGCAAATCAAAAGAAAAAACTACGTATATTTATATTTGTTAATTTATTTTCCTCATAACTATAAAATTAAAAAAAAATAATGTTCAAATATAAATTAAATATTCTTTTTAATTAAAAATAAAATATATTTAATATTATTAGTTCTGTGCGTGACACAGAAAAACTCCTAGTAAGTTATTTGATGATAGGTAAAAGTAATGTTCATTCAAAGTAAATGTACAGTTATGATTATATAATGATTAAAATGTCAATATAGTTAACATAAACTATATGTAGGCATGCATATTTCATAAAAAAAATTCAAAGGATTACTACGGATGCATATATTTCAAACTTCTAATAATCATGTTTGGTTACTTATCAAACTATAATAATTATGAAATGAAATGTTGGATAATTATAGTGATCGACTCATACCCATTTTTAAAGTGAATAAAACTTTATTCTTTAAACTAATTATGAAGTAGTATATGGAAAATGTGCTACATTTTCTTATAGAAAATTTTATGGTTAAGAAAATTTTGAAAATACAAATTTAATGTGATTTATTGTAATTAGTTATATGGAAAGTATGATTTAATGTGTTTATGAGAATGCATAAGATGACGACATGTAGCTTTTTGTGAGGATTATTCTTGAGACGAAATATCAACTATTTTTTTTTGTGAGATTAGTTGTGGTGATGATACATTAATATTGTTCCTCAAAATGATTTTCAATTAATATATGGTGGAATATAATTTTATTCTTATGTAACCTATTCATCAACTCTTTGATCACCACATTTGCAGTTTTAAAGGGGTGTATTCAATCTAACATTTGAGGTGATTTGATTTTTAATAGAATTTTAGATGATTTAAATAAGTTGCAGAGATTTAGGTGATTTTGGTTAAACCACTCTAGAATATCACCTAAAATCATGGGATTTGAGTTTTATTTTTTTTAACTAAGAAACTTCACCCAAACACCCTAAAATCACTTGAAAATTTTAAAACTCCACAACTTAAAATATTTTCAATAACAGTGGATTTCAAAGTACTTTATAAAGTATCAAGTTCAATAACAGTGGATTTTAAATGAGTTTTTAAAATTCATGTTTGAATAACAGTGGATTTGTCATTTTAATACAAATCACTTAAAACTCTCAGTTAAATACACCCCCTTAAGATTCCGAAATTAAAGATTTATTTATGCTATTCCCTTAAGGGAAAAAGAAAAAAGAAAGTAAAATGGGGGATAAAGGTTAAAAGGAAAAATAAGGGTCAAAATGTAGAAAGTGGAAAAGTTTGTGAGAGTGCATGTAGAAAATCGTTCTTTTTTTCTTTGTAACACACACGTAGAAAATCGTTCTACATGTGATAAAGGAGTAATAAGTGTGGGGGACCTTTCATAAACTTTTTTTTTGTTTTTTTTGCAAAAGAAACCTTTCATAAACTTACACCAAGTGTGTTCAACAAAAAAAAAAACTTACCCCAAGCTTCACAGAATTTGAGCTTCTCTTTACTCTTTGGCCCTCACTTTCTTGCTTTTCCCCTTTTGTCACGCTCAGTTTCTTTTTTTTTTTTTTTAAATTTTAGTTCACGTTTTTGTTGTTTTGTCATATTCATTATAGAAATCTATTGAGTTCTGCTATCATTACCGTGTTATGTGAGAATTGTAGTCTTGTAGAATATGGAAAACTAAAAATATCGCATACATAAATTACCTTAGTAAAAAATTTAATGAAAGTAGGTTACAATAAAATTTATGTAGAAAATCTTAATTGTTTCTATGTATACTATTAACGATTCATTTCTAATACTAATATTTGAAAGCGAAAAAGAAGGGACCATTAAAAAAAATTCAGGTGGAAACGGATAAATCATAGAAGTTAAGGACCACATTGTAATACTACAGATAATTCTAACAATTTTCGGAAACTCGTGGAAGTACCATAGTTTAATAGTCAAAGTTTAAAGGCTTCTACACCGAACTAGGATTTGATTACTAGAGAAATCATGAACAGGTTCAGGAGATGAGTTTAAAAGAAACAAAACAAAAAATGGTCCTTAGTGATGATGAAACATATCTGAAGTGTAAAGTTTGGTAAGTGATTCAATGAAATGCAATTTCTTACAGATTAAAGGATATAAGCTTTTTGAAGGTTCCAATGTGTTATAGGTAGAGCTATTCGTTGTGGTCTTCTGCAATGGATAGTCTATCTATTGAGGATGTCGTACATGTAGAACTATTCGTCGATCTAAGTGTTATGAGGAGAACTACCTCGTGGAATCGATGTTTATGAATGAAGATATTCAGCATGTTCGCATATGTTATAGGTAGTTGATCATCATATGTAATAGAATAAATATTAAATGATGATGTAATTGATAACTTGACCGGTGTTTAAAAGAAATAGAGAAACATAAACAGAATCATGAGAGAAGTTTAAAAGAAACAAAACAAAAAGTGGTCTTTAGTGATGATGAAAGACATTTGAATTGTACAGTTTGGTAAGCGATTCAATGAAACTAATGCTTTGAACTAACATCACTGGTTTTCGATACATCAAAATTAGAACTAAGAATGCTATATATATACTGACTATTACAATAAGTTGCATCACACACACACGTCATGGTCTTTCTCAACACCGTTATACAACAATCAATAACACCTAGTGCAATGATATTGTTGTTTCTATATCCGGTCACTGATGTTGTATAAAAAGATATAAAGGGTGGAGATTTTCGTATTAATAATCAAGAGTAACAAAACTTCGGTCAATTACAGAAGCCAAAGATGTTCGCCTAAACAAATTGTCTAAACAAATATCTTTCTATTTTCCGGTCCGAGATGTGAGGTGTGGGCGAGCTGGTTTTGGGGCGAGTTCGTCCAGACTTTATGCGTGATGAAGAAGCGATGCTCTGCTTTCTCGTACTTTTAAATGCGTTTACATTTGTCTCTTGTCGGTCGACATTCTATTTATAGCGAAATGCGTTTTGTCTTAGCGAAGTTCTGCCATTGTTCTTGTGGTAGGGCAGCGATTTTTAACGGCCAGACTCGATTCTTAACGGCCAGACTCGATTCTTAACGGCCAGACTCGATTCTTAACGGCCAGACTCGATTCTTAACGGCCAGACTCGATTCTTAACGGCCAGACTCGATTCTTAACGGCCAGACTCGATTCTTAACGGCCAGACTCGATTCTTAACGGCCAGACTCGATTCTTAACGGCCAGACTCGATTCTTAACGGCCAGACTCGATTCTTAACGGCCAGACTCGATTCTTAACGGCCAGACTCGATTCTTAACGGCCAGACTCGATTCTTAACGGCCAGACTCGATTCTTAACGGCCAGACTCGATTCTTAACGGCCAGACTCGATTCTTAACGGCCAGACTCGATTCTTAACGGCCAGACTCGATTCTTAACGGCCAGACTCGATTCTTAACGGCCAGACTCGATTCTTAACGGCCAGACTCGATTCTTAACGGCCAGACTCGATTCTTAACGGCCAGACTCGATTCTTAACGGCCAGACTCGATTCTTAACGGCCAGACTCGATTCTTAACGGCCAGACTCGATTCTTAACGGCCAGACTCGATTCTTAACGGCCAGACTCGATTCTTAACGGCCAGACTCGATTCTTAACGGCCAGACTCGATTCTTAACGGCCAGACTCGATTCTTAACGGCCAGACTCGATTCTTAACGGCCAGACTCGATTCTTAACGGCCAGACTCGATTCTTAACGGCCAGACTCGATTCTTAACGGCCAGACTCGATTCTTAACGGCCAGACTCGATTCTTAACGGCCAGACTCGATTCTTAACGGCCAGACTCGATTCTTAACGGCCAGACTCGATTCTTAACGGCCAGACTCGATTCTTAACGGCCAGACTCGATTCTTAACGGCCAGACTCGATTCTTAACGGCCAGACTCGATTCTTAACGGCCAGACTCGATTCTTAACGGCCAGACTCGATTCTTAACGGCCAGACTCGATTCTTAACGGCCAGACTCGATTCTTAACGGCCAGACTCGATTCTTAACGGCCAGACTCGATTCTTAACGGCCAGACTCGATTCTTAACGGCCAGACTCGATTCTTAACGGCCAGACTCGATTCTTAACGGCCAGACTCGATTCTTAACGGCCAGACTCGATTCTTAACGGCCAGACTCGATTCTTAACGGCCAGACTCGATTCTTAACGGCCAGACTCGATTCTTAACGGCCAGACTCGATTCTTAACGGCCAGACTCGATTCTTAACGGCCAGACTCGATTCTTAACGGCCAGACTCGATTCTTAACGGCCAGACTCGATTCTTAACGGCCAGACTCGATTCTTAACGGCCAGACTCGATTCTTAACGGCCAGACTCGATTCTTAACGGCCAGACTCGATTCTTAACGGCCAGACTCGATTCTTAACGGCCAGACTCGATTCTTAACGGCCAGACTCGATTCTTAACGGCCAGACTCGATTCTTAACGGCCAGACTCGATTCTTAACGGCCAGACTCGATTCTTAACGGCCAGACTCGATTCTTAACGGCCAGACTCGATTCTTAACGGCCAGACTCGATTCTTAACGGCCAGACTCGATTCTTAACGGCCAGACTCGATTCTTAACGGCCAGACTCGATTCTTAACGGCCAGACTCGATTCTTAACGGCCAGACTCGATTCTTAACGGCCAGACTCGATTCTTAACGGCCAGACTCGATTCTTAACGGCCAGACTCGATTCTTAACGGCCAGACTCGATTCTTAACGGCCAGACTCGATTCTTAACGGCCAGACTCGATTCTTAACGGCCAGACTCGATTCTTAACGGCCAGACTCGATTCTTAACGGCCAGACTCGATTCTTAACGGCCAGACTCGATTCTTAACGGCCAGACTCGATTCTTAACGGCCAGACTCGATTCTTAACGGCCAGACTCGATTCTTAACGGCCAGACTCGATTCTTAACGGCCAGACTCGATTCTTAACGGCCAGACTCGATTCTTAACGGCCAGACTCGATTCTTAACGGCCAGACTCGATTCTTAACGGCCAGACTCGATTCTTAACGGCCAGACTCGATTCTTAACGGCCAGACTCGATTCTTAACGGCCAGACTCGATTCTTAACGGCCAGACTCGATTCTTAACGGCCAGACTCGATTCTTAACGGCCAGACTCGATTCTTAACGGCCAGACTCGATTCTTAACGGCCAGACTCGATTCTTAACGGCCACTGGTAGGGTCTTTTTATTTGTTGTCCCCCTTTGTGGAAGCAAGGTAAAAATTTCTCTCATATATATTTTTTAATTTTTATATTATTTTTTTGTCTTGGTGTGGTTCTATCTTCTTCCTTATCTTTTTTTTTTGTGTGGCTCTTCTCTCTTCTTCCTCTCACCTTTCACGACATAAAAAGAAAAAGAAAAGGTTGAGCTTTGTTGATGGTGAGGCTGAGATGAGATGGAGAGTGGCTGAGATGAAGGTTTGAGTTTGTGGTCCTTCTTTCTTCCCCATCTCTTTGTCGACTTTGTTTCTCTTTGTTTCTCTGCCTATATATTTTTTTTTTTAAAAAAAGAGAGAAGAGGATTTTGGTGGTTGAGGTGGGGAATGGTTGACCTTTGTTGATGGTGAGGCTGAGATGAGATGGAGAGTGACTGAGATGAAAGTTTGAGTTTGTGGTCCTTTCTTCCCCATCTCTTTGTCGACTTTGTTTCTCTGTTTCTCTGCCATATATATATATATATATTTAAAAAAAAAAGAGAGATAAGAGGATTTTGGTGGTTGAGGTGGGGAATGGTTGAGTTTGTTATGTCTGAGATGGAGGTTTGAGTTTTTTTGTTTGTTTGTTTGGCGGAGCTCGTAATGGTGTGGGGTGAGATGAAGGTTTGAGCTTTTCTGAGGAGTTTACAAGTTCGCCGCCCCTGTTGTCCCGAGCCTTGCTGCTCTCGTCCCAAGTTCGCCGTCGGTGTTTGAGGGTTTGTTCTGATATCAGGAATTCGAGCTCCCTAGAGATGGTTTCGGGCTCGTCTGCTGCTGTTCCGACCTCGTATGTTGTTGCGCCGAGCTCGTTGATGTCGATTGAGCATTCTGGTGGTGAGGCGTGAAGTGAGACTCAACCTGGTCTGAGGTCGTCGGAATTATCTCGAGCTGATGTTGTTGTTCACATGGTATCTTCTAGCTCTTCTGCTGTGGTTCCGAGTTTGATTGGGACGGTTTCGACTCCGTCTGGGGCTGTTCTGAGCTCAACGAAAGAGGTTCCGAGTTTGTTAAATATTTGTCTGAGCATGTGGTCCGTTGGTCCGAGCTTGTCTGCGATGGATCCAAGCTCGTCGTCGATGGCTCCAAGCTGGGTGAGTTCTGATCTGAATTCGTCGATGTCCTTTGCGGTCGTCGATCCAAGTTTATCGACATCAGCGGGTCTGTTTGTGAGCTCGTCAATGGTGGATGCTGGTTTATCAACAGCAATCCGAGCTTGTGTGATGGATGTGTCGAGCTCGTCGCAGGATATCCCAAGCTCAGTGACGGGGGTTTTGAGTTCGTCTTTGTTGACTCCTAGTTCATCTATGACCGTCTTGAGCTCGTCTGCAATGGTCCCGAGTTCATCAAGTGTTAGTCTAAGTTCCTTTGACGCTCGTCATGATGCACACTTATGCGGAGGTGAGAGTTTTCTTGGTCAGAGCTCGTGGAGTGAGATCGCTGAGTCTCTGATTTTTGATGGCCTTAATTTTTTTTCAGGAAATCGAGTTGTGGATGAGCAAGGCGTAAGGTTGGTTAGAGAAAGAGAAAGGTTTGAACTTGTCAACGAGAATCCGAAGTCGCCATGAATGGTTTCGTGGTCATCTTTGGTGGCGTCGGTGGATGGGGTCGAAGAGTATGCGACAAACTTGGTGAGGACAGAATCTGGTGATGAAGAAACGACATTGTTTATAGTGGATTCATCTCGCGATGAACAAAGAGCAGGTCCTACTATTGCAGCTGGTGGTGTTGATACAACTTTGACCTTGTCGATGCCGCCTGAGATAGGTCCGAGCGTGTGTAACATCGTCTCGGGTTCTTTGTTTGCAGGTGCGAGTTCTTCCAGCGTGGTTCCGCCTACGTCTCAAAGATTTATGTTGGAGATCCATCGAGAGTATCAGGAAAATATGTTGTTGAGGGCTGCTCCGGTCAAAGATTCATCGTCAGATGCTAGTTCTTCAGATGCTAGCTCGTCGATCGGAGATTCATCTTCAGGATCTTATGATGAAGATTCTGAAGAAGATGATGGTGTAGAGCTAAGTGCTGAACAAAATGTTGTTGGTGTAAGTGCTGGTGAACGAGATGATGATGTTATCCATGTGCAAGAAGGTGTTGCTTGTGATGAAGAGATTGATATTTCTGATGGACCAAATGACGTTGGTTTGGGTGAAGTAGATGTTGCTGGAGATGAGCAGATTGCTTTTGTAAGTTAAATAACACGTTTTTTTTGTTGGCCGGTGATGACGGCAATGACGGCGAGGGGTAACATAGAAGTCAACAAAAGAGGAACTTCATTTTGTCAATAATTGTGGCTTTCACACACCCAAGCTTCTTCTATAAATACTCAACGTAAGGTGAAGAGGAAGATCATCCCAAAAGCAAAGCCAGAGAGAACAAGAAAAAAAGAGAGTGAGCAAGAGAAAAAAGAAGAGAAAAGAAGAGAAATAAAATCTTTCTTGTGAGATAAACTTTCTTGATAAGAAAATTAAGTGTAATTTTCTTGAGTATATTTCGGGTCGGGTGTGAGTTGAGATCTTGTAAAATTTCCCGGTTGATAATAAAAGATCTGTAGCAGGTCCGGAGACGTGGGCAAAGTTGGCCGAACTCCGTTAACAATTTTGTGTGTGTTTTTTCCGCTCCCATAAATTTCGGTTTCATGAAATTTGACCAAGATATTTCCTAACAACCGGTATCGAGCTTGAGTTACGGTGATCGGTCAAATTTTTTGCGGAGTTACTATTCACGTGAACAGTATTCTGTGAATAGTGAATTTGTCGGTAACATCGGTTTGTCGACGGAAGTGTTTTTAACATGTTGGTTCCAGAAACGATGGGAGGCGAAGACGGTTCGGCGCACAGTATCGGGAAATTTGACGGTACCGATTATGCATTTTGGAGAATGCAAATTGAAGATTACCAGACGAAAGAAGCTCCATCAACCACCGAGCAAGAAGCCCGAGAAGATGGATCAGGATGAGTGGGAGCTCCTTAACGAACAAGTTAAGGTGTTATAAGGTTAACATCGCCTAAAAACGCTGCTCACAACGCTAAGGAGAAGACCACGGAAGGGCTCATGAAAGTTCTCTCAGATATGTATGAGAAACCTTCGGCAAACAATAAGGTGTTTCTCAAGAAGAAACTCTTTCATTTAAAGATGGAAGAAGGTGGCATGGTTGCTGCACATGTGAACGAATTCAACACGATTGTCAACCAACTGTCATCAGTTGAAATCGAGTTTGATGATGAAGTGCGAGTACTGATTTTATTGGCATCTCTGCCAAATAGTTGGGAGCCAATGAGGGCAGCGGTTAGTAATTCTGTGGGTACTCAGAAGCTTAAGTTCAATGATGTGAGAGATCGTATCCTTGCTGAGGAAGTTCGTAGGACAGACTCTGGTGAGACATCATTGAGCTCTACTTTCAATGTGGAAAACAGAGGTAGAGACCAGGACAGAAGCAACCGGAGCAATGGCAGATCTAAGTCAAGGAATAGACGGGGTCAGTCCACATTCAGACAGCCTGCACAGTGCTGAAATTATGGAAAGACAGGCCACATTAAGAAGAATTGCCGAGCAGCAACGAAGAGAGAAGACAACAAGGGAGGTGGAGCCAATGCAGTGACACGTGAAATTGCTGATGCATTGGTAGTGTCGGTTGATTCCCCGAGGATAAGTGAAGCTCGTGATGCAGCTACAAGTACCAACAAAGCATCAATATCCTATGTTGATAGCCCAGTCGATTCATGGGTTCTTGACTCAGGAGCATCATTCCACACAACGTCGCACCACAACATTATGAACAATTATGTTGCGGGAAGTTACGGAAAGGTATATCTTGCTGATGGATTACCTTTGGACATAGTTGGTATTGGAGATATCAATTTGAAGATGCCAGACAGACGTGTATGGAAGATTACGAAGGTTAGACATGTGCCAAAGTTGATGCGAAATCTGATCTCAGTAGGTCAACTTGATGATACGGGGCATGATGTCAACTTTGGTGGTGGAGCTTGGAGAGTCAGAAAAGGTTTCATGGTGGTTGCGAGGTCATAAAAGAGGCACTCTTTATATGACGACGAAGTTATCGCATTAATCGTTGTTGTCGAAAATGCCAAACAAACAAAGTTATGGCATTGTAGGTTGAGGCACATGAGTGAGAAAGGGATGAAACTCATGGTGGAAAATGGCGCTCTTCCGGATCTGAAGACGGTGGATTATCAGATGTGTGAAAGTTGCATTCTTGGAAAGCAGAAACAGTTTAGTTTCTCTAAAGGAGGAAGAGAGCCAAAATCCGAGAAGTTGGAGCTGGTGCACACGGCGTGTGGGGCCCGCTCCTGTTGCATCGCTGGGAGGTTCGTACTACTATGTGACCTTTATTGACGACTCCACAAGGAAGGTGTGGGTTTAATTCATGAAGAACAAGCATGAAGTGTTTTCGGTTTTCAAAAGATGGAAAGCCATGGCTGAAATTGAGACGAATCTCAAGTTGAAGTGTCTAAGGTCTGATAATGGTGGAGAGTACATCAGCGACGAGTTCAAGAGATATTGGCTGATAGTGGAATCAAGATGGAGAAGACTATTCCTAGAACGCCAACAGAATGGAATAGCGGAAAGGATGAACCGAACCTTAAATGAGCGTGCAAGGAGCATGATATTGCATTGTGGATTGCCTAAGATGTTTTTGGCAGATACAATCAGTACCGCAAGCTACTTAATAAACAGAGAACCGTCTGTACCATTGGGATTTAAGATCCCTGAAGAAGTTTGGAGCGGCAAGAAAGTAAATCTTTCTTATCTAAAGGTCTTTGGATGCTTAGCTTATGTTCACGTTGATGATGCTGCAAGAAGTAAACTTGACTCAAAGTCTAAGAAGTGTTACTTCATCGGTTATGGTAACACGGAGTTTGGTTACCGGTTTTGGGATGATGAAAATCGAAAGATCATCCGCAGCAAGAATGTTGTGTTCAACGAAGAAGCGTTGTACAAGGATAAGCTAAGAGAAGGCTCGGAGAGGAAAGAGACTGAAGCTGTTGATTTAGGAGATATCCTAACTCCGGAAATGCATCTGGATACCACAACAGCAGAAGAAGAAGAAATCTCTCAAGAAGAGGGTGGTGAGGCTGAAGAGAATGATGATTCTGAATTGCTCCCATATACACCAGCCACGGAGTTGCGACGGTCAAGTAAAATCATCAGAAAGCCTGTAAGATTTTCTCCAATGCTCAACTACATTCGCTCCGCAGAGCGAGCGAGCACGAATGTTATGAAGAAGCTATGCAAGTTGATGAGTCGATCAGTGGGAGCTTGCAATGAATGACGAGATGGACTCGTTGTTATCCAATCACACATGGGAGTTAGCAGATTTGCCTAAGAATAAAAAGACATTGCATAACAAATGGGTCTACCGAATAAAAGAAGAATCTGATGGAAGCAAACGCTATAAGGCGAGGTGTTGTGAAGGGATTCCAACAAAAAGAAGGCGTTGACTACACTGAAATCTTCTCCCCTGTAGTCTAGATGGTGACCATAAGTACGGTTCTTGGGCTGGTAGCACAAGAAGATTTGTATCTTTAGCAGATGGATGTGAAGACGGCATTTCTTCACGGTGATTTGGATGAAGAAATTTATATGAAGCAACCCGAAGGCTTTGAGATCAAAGGGAAAGAAAGCCTTGTTTGCAAGCTTAAAAGAAGTGTATACGGCTTAAAATAAGCTCCAAGACAATGGTATAAAAGATTTGACAGCTTTATAAAAGGTGTCGGTTTCTTGAGGTGTCAAGCTGACCACTGTTGTTATCTCAAGAGGTTTGAAGAGTCCTACTTGATATTACTCCTATATGTGGATGACATGCTGATAGTAGGAGCAGACTTGCATGAGATCAATAGCTTGAAGATAAAACTCTCAGAAGAGTTTGCGATGAAAGACCTTGGAGAAGCAAGACAGATTCTTGGGATGAGAATCAGTAGAAGCAAGGGGGCTCTTAAGCTATCGCAAGAGGAGTATGTGAAGAAAGTCCTCAAGAGATTTAATATGGATGACGCGAAGCCAGTTAGTACTCCTCTGGCAAGTCATCTTCGGTTATCCAGAGAACAGTCTCCAAAGACGGAAGACGAGATGGCACATATGGATAAGGTTCCATTTGCTTCGCTGTAGGCAGTCGATGTCTGTGATGATATGTACAAGGCCAGATATTGCACATGCAAAGGAGTCGCCAGATTTATGAGCAATCCAGAAAGGAACATTGGGAAGCCGTTAAATGGATTTTCAGATATCTGAAAGGAAATCCAAGTTTATCACTATGTTTTACGAAGTCTGAGACGGGATTGCAGGGATGTGTTGATGCTGACAATGGAGGTGACACTGACAGCACAAAGAGCACAACCAGGTATGTCTACACTTTTGGCGGACCGCAATTTGTTGGGTTTCAAAGTTGCAGAAAATTGTATCTCAATCAAGCTGTGAAGCTGAGTATGTTCGCGATAACGAAGGCAACAAAAGAGATGATGTGGCTACAATCTTTTCTTGAAGAGCTAGGCCATGACCAAGGAAAAAGTGTGTTGTATCGCGGATAGTAAGAGTGCTATCGATTTGGCAAAGAATCCGGTTTACCATGCTCGGACGGCACATACATCGCCGGTATCATTTCATCGTAACAGCAGAAGATTAAGTGTTGGTGCTTAAAAGATCCCGGAAGTAAGAATCGCGGACATGTCGACGAAAGTCGTGCCGTATGATAAGCTGAGGTTGTAACCTCGCCATTTGTTAGAGATGTAACAAGAAAACCTGCTACATTGATCAAGGTGTGAAGACAGATTGAAATCAGTCTTCAAGTGGGAGATTGTAAGTTAAATAACACATTTTTGTGTTGGCCGCTGATGACGGCAATGACAGTGAGGGGTAACAAAGAAGTCAACAAAAGAGGAACCTCATTTTGTCAATAATTATGGCTTTCACACACCCAAGCTTCTTCTATAAATACTCAACGTAAGCTGAAGAGGAAGATCATCCCAAAAGCAAAGCCAGAGAGAACAAGAAAAAAAGAGAGTGAGCAAGAGAGAAAAGAAGAGAAATAAAAATCTTTCTTGTGAGATAAACTTTCTTGATAAGAAAATTAAGTGTAATTTTCTTGAGTATATTTGGGGTCGGGTGTGAGTTGAGGGCTTGTAAAATTTCCCGGTTGATAATAAAAGATTTGTAGCAGGTTCGGAGACGTAGGCAAAGTTGGCCGAACTCCGTTAACAATTTTGTGTGTGTTTTTCCGCTCCCATAAATTTTGGTTTCTCGCAAATTTGACCAGTATATTTCCTAACAGGTTTTGCTGACAATAACGAAATGGGTGGTGTTGCTAATGATGATGGCCGAAATGAGAATGACGTTGACCGAGATGATCGAGATGAGAGTGATGTCGACTTAGATGGGGAGCAGGATGAATTTAGTGGCGAACGAGTTGATGTTAGCGGTGATGATGAGATGGGCGACACTGCTAGTGGTGATGTTTCCTCCGGGGATAACCGAGATGATTACGATGTTGACTTTAGTGGCGAGCAAGATGGTTTTAGTGGCGAGTACAGCGATGTTGGTGGTGATCTTAAGTCTATTATAAACGATGGGGAATGTGATGTCGATGAGAGCGGTAACCGGCTAGCTACTACTACTGATATTTTAAAGGGGATTAAGAGAGAGCTTGTGGCTGCTCTCCTTGCTGGTTCGCTTGATGGTCATGCTGATTTTAATGTTTAGGTGAAGAAGAAGAAGAAGAAGAAGAAGAAGAAGAAGAAGAAGAAGAAGAAGAAGAAGAAGAAGAAGAAGAAGAAGAAGAAGACTGTGGTCAAGAGAGCTAGAGAGAGGTCCAGGAGTTTCATAGGTCCTCTTTGTAATCATCCAGATCCATCGGAGTCGTTTCCTTCTGTCGTTGATGATGAGAAAATTAAATGGATTCAGGCCAACTGTTGTCGTAATGGTGACATAGATGTGCATATTCCTGAAGAAGATGAGCGCCCATAAACGGTTCCGGATGGGTGGATTTGTGTTTATGATTTTTGGTTCACCGAGTATCATTTGTGGTTCCCCCTCCCGAGGTTGCTGCTGGCGTACTGTGATGAACGTCTTATTGCCCTTTCTCAGCTGAATCCTGCTGCGATTCGAAATATGGTCGCTGCTTTGTTTACTGCCTCGGAGATTGGTGTTCATATGAGTCTTTATCTCTTTGAACATATGGCACGTATCACTCGGTGTGATAAGACTGAAGGGGTCTTTTATGTGTCTATGGCGAATAGGTGTGGCGTTGTAAAACTCTTTATACCACTCTTCACAGCGAGATTCGTCAAAAGCATAACCACCAACACCGTCAGTCGGTTGGAACAGCTTGAAAAGATCTCCAACCTGTGACCCTCTACCGTCAAAAGCATACTCAAACGACCCGAACGTAGCCCTCTCTTCACGAGGAGGTGATGGCTCAACCGCTAAAGGCTGCTCAACCAGTAAAGACAGCTCAGTCCCTGAAGGAACAACCTTACGAGACTTTGATGATGGCGCCTCTTTCGGTGAACAACCAGCAGCAGGACGTTTGTTCACATTAGCAACTCCTTTCCCAGCTCGTGAGCCATCAGTCTTCCTACCACCATTAGCAACTTCCTTTCCAGAAACATTACTCCCTCCCCGACGATGCTCAGTAGATGGTGCAGGAGCTGTCGGGCTGGTGAGACCCATGACAATACCAGGAGGAGGCACCGAAGGCTCCACATCGGTGGAACACTCACCACTCTCAACAACAGTCGCAACATCATTACCCCCGGCAAAACAATCAGCCAAGCTCGGAATCTCACTCAAATCCATCTTTCTCCACGAAGCTAAAAAAAAAACATATACAAACACCAGAAACATCATAAGTCAAGAATAAGCAATCAAAGACATTTATACCCCAAAAAAAAAAACAAAGCCAAAAAAAGACATTTTCAGAAACTCGTGGAAGTACCATAGTTTAATAGTCAAAGTTTAAAGGCTTCTACACCGAACTAGGATTTGATTACTAGAGAAATCATGAACAAGTTCAGGAGATGAGTTTAAAAGAAATAAAACAAAAACCAACTTACATAAATAATCAAACAAATAATACTACCAATAACAAATATGTATTTAAGGAAATTGTGTTATCAATGCTCGATTTTCCTCTATTCTAAGGGGTGTTAAGTGGATTTAGATTTATACAGTGTTAATTTTAAAAGTTGAGAGATTTGTTAAATTTGAAAAGAGTTGTAGAAAATTTTGTATATTGTGAAAATCTATGAAAATAAAGTAATGTAATGATTATAAGAATTCAAGGAAAACATGTAGGGTCCGACTGGTGATCATTTTAGAAACAAGGGAACAAATAGAAAATAAGCGTAAAGGAATACAATTGCGGGAATGAAAATGAATGGTTGTTCCATCATAAATTTAACATGAAATAATTTTGTTATTTATTTCTCTACAAAAAGGAATGATAGAGAATGAGAAATAAAATTATTTCTTGTGAATGTTGATTTTTATGAGCGTTAGAGAATGCATTATTTCTTGTCGTTCCTTGGTCACGATTAGCATTCTCAAATAATATTTTTGACCCCTATCACATTTTAATTCAAATGCTCTCCACTCATATTTATGCAGATTTCAATTTAAAAAAAATATTTTAACCCTATGATTAATTATCCTGCCTCCGGCCACTGGTAATAATGTTTACTAGTTTGAATAACCAATAAATTTTAACTTAAAGTATTTGTATTTAGATAATTATACATTAGGTAATGATATATCATTACATTTTGCAATCTTCTTAATCCGAGTACAATGTTTCAAAATATCATTTTTGCGAAAAAGAGAATACTAAATACATTAATAAATATGATTAATTAATACATTTTGAGTCCGGTTCAGTTCAGTAAATACCATAAATATGTGCTTATGTTAAAATCATAAATTTATATATACAGCTTATATAAAGTTTATATTAACATAAATAAAATATATTGTTATCATTTGTTTTATTTTAAATAAAATTCATATATAAAAAAATTATTTAAATGATTGATATTATTTCGTATTTCAAAATATTTTGATATTATTTAATTAAATTACATCTAAAACATATATATATATTCTATTAATATAGAAGTCACAACTTCATTTCATGTGTGATATTTTAAGTTGGACCATTATTTAGAAAATTTATCAAATGTACATAACTTCATTATAATATCATAACTTCATTATAATATCTTTTAGTTATAATATCTTTTTAATATCTTTATTTTTATTTAAAATAAAAATAAATATTCATTTAAGAAAATTCTAACAAAATATTTTAAAAATCTTTTCAGCTGCATTTTGAAATTTATTTCCGAAAAATTGATTAATTTAAATTATAGTTATCATAAAATATAATTTGAAGAAATTCACCCAAATAAGATTATAATTTGAAAATTATACCACTGTTTAAATTTTTGGAAAAACACACTTATGTATATATAAATTTACAATTTACCAAATTTCTGAATCTTAATATTTATCAATTCCTAATATACTTTTAAAAAAATTGTTGTAAAAAAACATTATTTCACAATCAACATAATATCTTTTTAATATATCTACACAATATCTTTCCCGTATTTTTTAAATATATCTTAAATTTTTATTAATTTGAAAAAATAAAAGAACTCAAGACACGGTCTCGTCTTCTTGTCTCCTTCTTGTATCCTCTCCATTTTTTTTCTCGACTTTCACAGATTTTTACTCTCATCTCATTAAGAGGTTTGTTGATTCATGAATCATATTTCAGTTTCTAATTCTGCTTCTATTTTATTCCGACAATAGTTCTGTTTTTTTTTTCTTTTAGAAAAATCAGATTAAGCTGTTGTTATGTGTTTGGTCTTTCTTTGCCTTTCTTTTTCCATTATTATCTTTTTGAATCTTGTATTCCATCTCTACATAAACAACATAAATAAAACAAATTTGTAAAATTTACAAATCAAATCATTCGTTTAAACAAATATATAGGTTTTCATGTCACCTAAAAAGAATAAGAACAAGCCAAGGCCATGAATGATAATTAGTTTTCTTCTTTTTCATATTCGAAGTAAAACAAAATAAACATATATGTGAATACATAATATTAGAACTTACTTGGTCCCGGTAGATGACGACTTCAAAAAATAATTAAAATTTTGTAGAAAATGCAACGTGACTTGTTTATAATTTAGGGGTGGGCACTTCGGTTATTTTCCCGGTTTAGTTTTGTTAGTTCGGTTCTATTATTTTTTCAACTGAAATAAACCATAGTTAGTTTGGTTTGGTTCAGTTCGGTTTGTGTTCGGTTCGGTTTATATTCGGTTTGGTTTGTATTCGGTTCGGTTGGGTTTTTTTTTTATCAGTTTAATTAGGTTTTTCTTAGTTAGGTTGTTCTTAGTTTAATTTTTTAAGAGAAATTATTTTTTTAAATATAAATTATGTAAACATAAACTATGTGAACTAAATTCAATATAAAATTGAAACAAAAACCTTTTAAAAGTCACAAAATATATAAGAATTAAAACAAATGAAAGTTAACTAAAATAAAAAAAAACTAACATTATTAAAAAGTTTGCAATGAACCATCTTCCATGTGATGTTGTGGAGAAGAACTTTTGTTTTTAATAAAATTTACTTTAGGTTTTAGGTTTTAGGTTTAGATTTAACATCCATGTTTACATATATAAGAATATAAAAATAAAGATTTTTCTATTTTTCTAAATCAAATATTTTAATGATTACATATTCGGTTAGAAGAATATATGTTAATGAATGAAAAATGGAAAATATGTGGTTTGGTATTAGAATTTTAGTATATTAGTATTACTAATATTTTTAATTTAAATAATTACAAAAATACATCGGTTTCTCGGTTCGGTTCGGTTTAAAACCGAACCGAACAATTCGGGTTGAAGAAATCTTCAACCGAATGGTTTGAAATAGACTTTGGTTCGGTTTGAATCGGTTTCGGTTCGGTTGGTTTGGTTTGACTCGGTTCGGTTCGGTTTTTTGCCCACCCCTAGTTTATATTAGTTAAGAAAATAACATAAAATCTTTATAAACTTCATGATAAAGTCAACCAAATCATAATTTATTTATTTTATAATATGTTTGTTATTGTAAATTTTAAATGGTAAAATAACATATTATTTAAAAACACATATTTATCTTAAACATAAATAATTAATATTCTTATTAATTTAATTTATAAATTAATTATTGAAATATAAAATTTGGGTAAAAAAGTAAATTTAAAATTTAGGAAAGTGTAGTTTTCAAAAAAAAGAAGAAGGTGTAATTATCAAATTGCAAACTGTTATTGGAGTAATTTACAAATTATCCCTAAAATATAATCAAAAATTTAAATTTAATTTAGTTTGATTTATAAACGAAAATTATTTAAAATATTTTAATGATAATAACAACTCAAAATTATTACTTTTCAAAAACACATTTTTCAAAGATTTTGTTGGAAAGCAATATCCATTTCTATTTAAATTTTAAAATAAAAATATCTTATTTAAAAACATAAATCATGATTTATTATATGTGTTATTTTTAATTTAAACTATCTCTTAGAGGTCAGCTTTAAATGCTTGTATCATGTAACATTACAATTTATGTCAATAATTTTAACAAAAATCTAATATTTTTATTAATGGTTAAATTTTAATTTACACCTCTTTAAATAGATGAAACTTTTAACCTCTTTAAATATTGTAGATATAAAGTTTTAGTCAACTATTATTAGCGTTTATATATTCCATTGAATTAAAAAACCATTTCATTTTAATATTTAAAAACTATACCAAATTGGTTTATTAATCACTATATATAAAGTATTACATCTCCTACTCCAACCATAAATGGACGAATAATAGATATACGAAATAAATACATACATGAACGAATACATTAAACATGAACACACTTTTATCATATCTGTATATGCATACTAACGTCATAAATAACCTATATATATCAAAAATTAATATTTCAACAATATTCATGTGAAGAGAACACACATTTATCAAACTGGTTTAATGTTACAATATATAACATAATTCCAACAAATTTTAATTTTACTTCATGTTTGATACTATTTTTCAAATTTACCTATTAATTATTATGATTTTTCATAAATATCTTAAATTTATTATTAAAAGACAAAATTAACCCTCCCAAAACATTTATAAATATATATGAATTAGTTACATAAGTTTATAAGAACTCAACTGAATTTACTACCTAAATAATAAATCATAAACTATAGGAATGAAACATTAAATAATGTAAACAATCAATCCTTTAATTGAGATTTTTTAAATGCTATCCAAGTTGGTGTTTTGTCAAGCAATTTCTCAAATATGATTTTTACTACAAAAATATTTTGCAAGTACAAAATACTATAGTTTTTTTTTTTTAAGTTTTGTTGTTTTATTAGTATCCAAAAAAAATAATCACTATTATATAGGTTCAGTTTAATTTAATTTCCATATAAATTCCAAATTTTAGAAATGAAACATAAAATTCTGTAAAATAGTATTTTTAAATAATAATGTTTACAAGATAATTTATTTTAAAAATACAAAAATTCATGTAAAATAGTATTTTAAAATAATAATGTTATATAAATTAGAATATTTTAGTATAGAAAGAATAAAGGTCTATCGATGGATCAAAATCTAGTATATTATTCAACATAATATTTCAGTATAAATAAATACTAAAAATCAGGATTAAAAATATGTAGTTTATAATGACCGATAAAAATATGTAATTTTATTTTAAATAAAACCTACTAAAAATAAAGTTAAAAACTATTTTTTTTAGAATTTAATAACTACACTAGATTTTGATTCAAAGCAGCGAGATTTGTTATTTGTTATAATTATATAAAAGTATATTTTAAAAATGAAATGTGTATTTGATTATAAAAACTTTTATTGTTATAATGTATTCACGATTTGGATTCTCAATTTCAAAATGTAATTAAGTTTCTCCTTCATATTTTATTTATACCATAGTATGACATCTCTTTTTAGACGACATTTCTTATGGAATAGCTAAAATTTCCGTGGTTGTACATAAGGGTTTTTATGATTTGGTATATATTGTGAATTGGGATGGAGGTTTTGTTAGGGATTTTACGGATGGAATCCACATTAACGCTCAGAATATATTTAGTTTCCAGTTGGTTACTAACTTTCTGTTTCCAAGTATTAATATGATTGATTATCGATGTCAAAAAAAAAAAATATATATGATTGATTATCAAAATTCATGATATATGAATGGTTGAAAATTAATTTGGCGAATTGATTTAAAAATTATTCTAAAAAGGCAATAAATATTTAAGAAAATCAAGGGCAATATCTTACTAGAAATTTTGTTTGAATAATATAGATAAATTATTAAAAATTATAAACCAGAAATTGAAGTTTTAACCATAATCCGTTTAAACTGGAATTACACATAACTCAAAATAAATTGCAGACGCAAAGTTGCACATATTGTCCATACAATATCTTTATGTTAATGAATACTAGTATTTAATACATTTCCAAAATGTGTCTGTAGTGTATATTCTGTGTATCACATTTCGACTCTACGCAGAGTGGACTCTCCCCTCTCTACCCTAAAACACACTCTCCCACTTCCTCCTCCTCTTCCTCTTCCATAAACCTCTCTCTCTCCTGCCATGAAAATCGCAGCTCTTGACATCAACTCCTCACAAATCTCCCTTCTTGATCACTTTTGAGTTTTGTCCGAACGCTCTGAAACTTTTGAGACCACCAAATAAACGATAAAGAAAACGATTGAAACACACATAACAAAAGATCAAACACATGGCTGAGAATCTCACTTGTGGAGAAACCAGCGATTCATGGATCACTGACAACGACGATGAAACCATCATCCCTGGCGGCGGGTTTACGAACGATAATCACGAACTTTTTAGTAAAGATGATAACTTTAACCGCGACGGATCAATTCCGATGATGGGTTCTCCGTCATCGCCGAGAGGAGAGAATCAGAGAGATGTTGGAGCGAGAGGTTGAGTTTTCGCCAGGAGATGAGTATCTCAAGAGGCTGCGTTCTGGGGATTGGGAGTTACGTCTTAGAAACCAAGCTCTGGATTGGATTTTAAAGGTTTGATGATTTATTCCTTTTTTGATCTTTTATGTCAAAAAACATCAAATCTAGTTTTGTCTGATTTTGAGTTTCTTGTCTGATCAGTTGATAGATCAGTTTAAAAGAGGCTTTCTGATGATTAGATGTCTTGAATTGGAAAAAAAAAACACACACTTTTGAGATCTTCTCATTAGATTGAGATTTTGATCTGTTTGAGTAACTTGAGTGTTTTGTCTTTAATGCTTATTATTGTTGTTGTTGTCTGAAAACAGGCTTGTGCTCATTACAATTTCGGAACGCTGTGCATATGTCTTTCCATGAACTACTTGGATCGGTTCTTAGCATCCTATGACTTGCCAGTAAGTAATATTCATTCTTCTTCTTTGCTTTTCTCTTGGATTGGTTTTTCTAATTACTAATTGCGTGTGTGTGTCTGTTTGGATTGCATAGAAAGACAAGACTTGGGCTCTTCAGTTGCTAGCTGTCTCTTGCTTATCATTAGCAGCCAAAATGGAAGAATCAGATGTGCCTCAAACTGTTGAATTACAGGTGCAATACACATTAATAACTCAGACCTTGTAACAGTTTAGTGAGTCTTGAAATGTTATTGAATGAGCAGGTGGGAGATCCCAAGTTTGTTTTTGAGGCCAAAACGATTAAAAGGATGGAACTTTTGGTACTCAACACTTTGAATTGGAGACTGCAAGCTCTAACTCCCTTCTCCTTCGTTGATTATTTCATTTACAAGACCAACGGTCACGTTTCAGAGAATTTGATCTATAGATCGTCACAGTTCATCTTGAACACCACTAAAGGTGCGTTCTTTGTTTGATCAGAAGCAAAGCTATAACAGTCTTTCCATGTTTGCAACTAACTTGCTCTGTTTACTGTTTGAAAAAAAATTGAATGCAGCAATTGAATTCTTGGACTTCAGGCCTTCTGAGGTAGCTGCAGCCGCTGCAATGTCTGCTTCCATTTCCGGAGAAATAAAGTGCATTGATGACGATAAGACGTTGTCTAATCTCACATATGTCAAACAGGTAAAACCCATCTGATGTATTGTTTCAAGTTCACACATTTCATCAAGTGATGGAATCTGATCAATGGCCCATTGTCCTTGTTTGTCAGGAGAGGGTGATGGGATGTTTGAGTCTGATGAGGAGCCTCACAGGGGACAATGTGCCCGGAGCTGCTAAATTATCGCCGCAGCAACCGAGATTAACGGCAAGAGTGGTGCCAGTGAGTCCAATTGGGTGTTGGAAGCAACATGTTTGAGCTATAAGAGTGATGAGAGAACATTCGAGTCATGTACCAATTCCTCACAGAGTAGTCCAGACACCAACAACAACAATAGCAACAAGAGGAGGAGAAAACAATGAGAGAGGAATAAAGTTTATACTATTGCTTTTCAACACCAAACCATTAAGGGTCATGACATTTGAGGTTCTTTTCATTTTTGGTTTATTCCTTTTTTCACATAAATTTCTTTTTATTTCTCTCTTTAATTTCTTATCTTCAATCAAGAAAATTGGATTGGAAATAAGAGTTTTGTGAGAGAGAAAAGAAAAATAAAGAGGGATCTGTAAGGTGGCAGTCAATAAGTCATTATTGAGGATGATGAGGTTCATGTTCTTGCTCCAAGGGATTATTTTTTTTGCCATCATTAAGATAAAAAATGTATGAAAATAACAAAGATAAAGAGAATTAGTTTTTGAGATTTTTGTTTCTTTCGTATTCAAAGGTGACCCTAAATCTAGATATCCCAAATTTTAAAATCATATATTTTGGTTTATTTTGATTATATAAACGAAAATGTTTAATCATATATAAATCTAAAAGTTATATATCTTTTTTCATCTAAACTGCTTTTAATAATGAAATTTTTTATTTATTTTTATAATGTATAAAAGCTTAAAAATAAAATTTCAGAATACTTTCAAACATAATTTTTTTGGTTTCATGTGATCAAACTGAGTCGGTATTAACTTTTATTTTCCTGGTTTGAGGAAAATATTTAATTGGTTTGGAGGAGAATTGCATGTTTTGGGGATTGGAGAAGGGAAAGCCACAATGGGCCCTGTAAAGAGGTGTTAGTGGGCCCACTAATTTTTGTATTGACTATGCGACCGGTCAACATCTCTTCTTGCTCTCTCCTTCCTCGTGTTCAGAAAAAAACTAATATTCTGAGCACAAGAAGAAGCCTTGGGAATCTCCTCTGTTACTTTGTCATAGTATTTATTTTTGACATTATATATTCGTAATTCGTTAAATAATTTATATCTTACATATTCTCTTGCAGCTTAATATTATTAGTATAATCAAAATAGTTTAACGTGATGGCTACCCACATACGTACATCTTCCAAAGTACTCAAGTACATATAAACAAAATGTGTACTACTAATTTTTTCTTAATAAGCAACAAGTTTTTGATGAATGGATTATTCAACGGTTACATTACATGATTAGTTAGGTGGTAAACCTGAATCACCAATTACTTTCATTTTTGATGAATGGATTATTCAACGTTTACACAAAGACAAATACTTTCATTTTTGATTTAGTTAGTGTGATTAGCTTCATTGTTTTGATCTTGCAAACTTGAGACGTAGTAAAATATTCCAGATAGGAAAAAGTGTGGTTTAACAACTCTAGATAATATATTTGTTTAAGAAAATCATATTTAGGTAAACAATTTAAGTAGTTAGATCGAGATGGGTGTAAAACGAGATGAGCATCTTCTTGGGGGGGGGGGGGGGGTTAAAAGTATCTATATGCATGTTTGTGTGCAGAATTAAATTTCTTCACTTACTTCCATTATGACAACTTTATAGCTACTGTACGACCGTATTAAAAAGATTAATTACTTGCTAGTTGCTCGTACTAGAGGTCGACCCTTACCATATGAGACTGTATATCTAGTTAATGAGCTTAATATACTAGTAACAAGTTTCGAGATTAGTAAAAAAAGCACTCAACCGACTTCATTATTGTTCTTGTATGAACATTAGCTATTAGCTACTACTCTCTTCCTAGACATTATATATGTGTCAGTTTTTATGGTTTAGTAGTCAAGAATAACAAATGTGATCAAACAACCTCTAACAACACCAAATACACGTTACATTTATATACTCCGATCCATCAAACATTACCACTTATTTGTTTATACATTATAAGAGTCTTCATTTTAGTTTCGAAAATTATTGGAAGTTGTAACTTCACAACATCATTCAAAATAATTGGTTGGTTTAAATTAAACACCAAAAATGTGTACGAGATTCTCCTCTCATTGCAGGTTTCTGTTGACGAGAGTATACTCTATAGTTGGCGACAACATATTGGTATGATCAATATTTATGGGTAGTACTGAACATTAATTCTAGTTTTTTCTATACTTCTCAGTGATATTTTTCTTCGCATTTATATAGTTTATTGTGTATATTCACATAAATGGACCTATTCTTGTCCATAACAAATTTCTAAGTTAATCAAGTGTATAAAAATGATTTCTACTATTATCATTATTGTCCCCACCACCCGAGTGCAAATCTGTAGAACGCATGTTGTTGATATTTGTATAAATGTATATGTAATCTGTAAAACAATTTTCTTTATAAGCGACAGTCCTGATATGATTGTCATTTGAAATATTTTTATATAAGTGCGTATGTGTATTGTAACAGCAACTAACTGGTCATGTATTCATGTGCATGATGTCAGAGAGGTGTTTTTGATTGATAAGAAACAAAATAAATTAAAACGACACATCTTTCAAAATTTCCTAAATAAAATAAAGATCCAAAATTTTGGAACATCTTACTTGGCTCTCTTTGTATACTTGAATGTATGTAATATATGTAAATTCATAATAATAAACAAATTCAAGAAGCATAAATTTTTTTTAACGCTGATTTATTATAATATTACAATTATGATATGAAAAAAATTAAATAGACGATTCGACAACCGACAATACTACCTGCGTATGAGAATCTAGCCTAACTGAATCACCTGAACCGTCCTATGAAAATCCATTCCTGACCAGATTTATTTGTCCCATGTTGAAGATCTCTTGTAAGTCTTTTTTTGTAGTGCATAATTGTTAAATAAATCATTCTCTCAGGGATTTGAAATCTAGATTTCTTGTAATCTGCATTCTTGTAGGATTTGAACCCCAAATCTGAGTGTAAAAGTCTTTAAACCTTAACCAATAGTCTAGTGCTTGGTTATACTCATTATAGACTAGTGAGTACATTTTTTCTTTTTGGTTAATTTCACAAGGGAATCGAATCTAGTTTGATATCGTGATTTCAGACATAACTTTTAACTTTAGTGTTCGGAATAATTATACATTTCGGTAATCTATATAAACTGTATTATATTTTAATATTTATAAAATCTCTAATGTAATGTATATATAAGCTATAATGTAATGTAAGTTGCTGCATGCGGCGTGCCTGGTCACTTTTCTTAATTACAAACTTAACTAACTATTTTATTGATTTTGGAATTTATTTAATATTCTCGACACACAAATAAGACACTGCACTTTGTCTAATCATTATGTACTAATAAATTTTCATCAGCTTATATTATGCAAATGGAATCCATGATATAAACCGATTAGGATTAGTTTAAAAAATAAAATACAGGATAAGATATAAACAACAAATTTAAGATATAAGTTTTTTTCAATGACATGTTTTTTAAAGGGAGAATTTGGGTGATATCTAAGTTTGGTAGTTTAATTAAGCGCAGGTCAATGATTTTGACATAATTAATGAAGTAACAAATATGTCTCTTTTCATCCGGTTATAACTCTCTCTCCTACAAGTAGCAGGTGAAAGGAAGAAGGTAAGTCTACGTCGTCCATGTAAAATATGTGTATTTATCGGTGACAAATGATAAAGAGTGATGTTGAAACCAACATATGTGGCCCACAATTTATGTGACCTTTGCATAACTTACAAAAGAAAAAAGAACCACATCACTTTAATTTTTTACCACATAAATAAACATAGATAAAAGAAGATGAATCCATGAAGAAGTTAATGCTTACCAGATTGCGTGTATACTATTCTATCTCGGTTACGCATGTACTATTGCATCTCACTCAAACCTCTACTGAAAATTATACAAAACACACCACTGATTAATAAAGCTAAACCCTAATCAAGAAAGCATAAACCAAATAGAATGTATATAATATGGTTTACTATACACAAACCTCTACTTAGTAAATCTAAACCCTAGGCAGAAACCTATAAACCCAAATACAATCTATAAATTGTTTTCTAATATTGAACACTTGAAGGCACACTTACTTGATTAGCAAGTTGCATATCTTCTATTCCATATAGTCTAAATAATATAGTAAATGAATGTTTCAAATAATTAATTTTTTCCAGTGATGTATCCATAGTATGAAATGCAAACAGCAAGCTCTCCCCACCCGAAAAAATACAAAAATACAAGACATGCCACTGATTAGTAAAACTAAACCCTAATCAAGGAAGCATAAACCCAAATAGAATGTATATAATATGGCTTGCTATACACAAACTTCTACTTAGTAAATCTAAACCCTAGGCAGGAACCTATAAACCCAAATACAATATATAAATTGTTTTCCAATATTGGACACTTGAAGGCACACTTACTTGGTTAGCATGTTGCATATCTTCTATTCCATATAGTCTAAATAATATAGTAAACGAATGTTCCAAATAATCAACTTTGTCCAGTGATGTATCCATAGTATGAAATGCAAACAACAAGCTCTCCCCACAGAAAAATACAACAATACAAGACAAGCCACTAATTAATAAAACTAAACCCTAATCAAGGAAGCATAAACCCAACTAGAATGTATTTAATATGGTTTACTATACTCAAACCTCTACTTAGTAAATCTAAACCCTAAGCAGGAACCTATAAACCCAAATACAATCTATAAATTGTTTTTCAATATTTGACACTTGGATGCCATTTACTTGGTTAACATGTTGTATATCTTATATTCCATATAGTCTAAGTAGTATAGTAAGCAAATCTTACAAATAATCAAATTTGTCCAACACTCGAGAAAAATGAATTTTATATTACAATCAATCACACAAAATTACAGAGAAGAGAACTATCAAATTTGAAAACATGACATATTATTATATATTTAAGAAATAGTATAGAAATATGTCTCAAATAGTATGATACCCTTACATAAATAAGTACACTAAAATATATATACTATACTATTCTTTTCACCGTATATAGTATGGATGGAGAGTTCATCTTCTTCATTTCTTTTTTTTTAGACATGTTAATGGTGACACACATTTACTAGGCTCACAATCATTATTCTTCATCACCCATATAAAGTTCGTCTTCATCTCTTTTCTTTTTCCGACAAGGCGACATTATTACTGATCCGCCGTCGTTATTCTTTACCACTGTTATTAGAAAACAAAACTAGAAACAAAAACAGAGTATTAAAGTAAAAGCATGATTGTAAGTAATCAATGATTTAAGATAAGAAGAAAAAAAAATGAAAGAGTTTTTGTGTCTGCTCACTGTAATCCTTCACCATGAACACAATAGAGTTTTTCGGGAGGCGTTACACATCTGAACAAAATTGATCAATCTTTCTAATATTTACTAATAAAAATAATATTTAAAGATATGTGTGATTATTAAAAGGTATGACTAACAAAGGGACACGAGTAACATTGCCACGTTAACTATTATTAAATTTTGGTTTTTGTTTGTAGGTTTCTCCAGTTATTCATGAGGGCAATATGGCTATTATTTATAAAAGAAAAGCGGTGTATCGGTGAGTTATGATATTTAGATAGCTAGTGAATTATTAATTGTTTGAATGTTATACGGTCCAATTCTTTTTTTTTATTATTATTACTATACAGGAACTTACACTAGATTGAATAAGATCTCTGACTAATATCCACAAGAAAGATTTTGGTTCTCGTGAACATTAACTTGTTATAATTTTATTCTTATGAAACCTCTTCATCAACTTTTGATCACCACATTCGCAGATTTAATATTCCGAAATTAGTGATTTACTTATGCTATTCCTTAAAGGGAAAAGAAAAAAAAAGTAAAATGGGGGATAAAGGTTAAAAGAAAAAACAAGGTCAAAATGTAGAAAGTTGAAAAGCCTGTGAGAGTGCATGTAGAAAATCGTTCCACATGTGATAAAAGAGTGATCAGTGTGGGGGACCTTTCATAAACTTACCCCAAGCTTCACAGAATTTGAGCCTCTCTTTGCTCTTTGGCCCTCAGTTTCTTGCTTTTCCCCCTTTGTCACGCTCAGTTTTTTTTATTTTGATTCACGTTTTTGTAGTTTTGACATATTCATTATAGGAATCTATTGAGTTCTGCTATCATTGCCATGTTATGTGTGAGTTGTAGTCTTGTAGACTATGGAAAACTAATAATATCGCATACATAAACTACCTTGGTAAATTTATTTAATGAAAGTAACTTACAGTTAAATTTATGTAGAAAATTGTCATTGTTTCTATGTATACTATTAACGATTCAATTCTAATATTAAAATTCGAAAGCGAAAAAAGGTCCCTTTTTTTTTTTTGTCAGGATAAAAAAAAGGGACCATTTACCAAAATTCAGGTGGAAACTGATGAATCATAGAAGTTAAGGACCACATTATGGTACTACAGATAATTTTGAAGTAGAGAAACCGTGAACAGAATCAGGAGAGGTGGTTAAAAAACAAAACAAAAAGTGGTCCTTAGTGATGGTGAAACACATTTGAACTGTACAAGTTTGGTAAGTGATTCAATGAAACCAATGCTTTGAACTAACTTCACTGGTTTTCGATACATCAAAATAAGGAACCAAGAATGCTATATATATACTGACTATTACAATAAGTTGCAGCATACACACACACACGTCATGGTCTTTCTCAACGCCGTTATACAGCAATCAATATAACACCTAATGGAACGATATGGCACAAAAGACAGACATAATATAGCAAAAAGAATTTTAGAGATTATATATTTGATGCAAATAATGTTAATCGATCAGTCTTCTGTAATCATAATAACTAAGCAAAAAGAAAAAGAGAAAAGAAAGAGAGTAAGGATCTCAATCATCATTAGGCTTTAAATGGTCATCAAAGAATCCACAAAGTGTGTGTGTATCAATCACACTGACCGTAAACCACTGTCTTGCAAACATTCTTGGAGAGAGGTAACAGCGCCTTCGTAGTTCAAGAAACCCATGAACCAGAACTCATGATTATCTACCGAAATCACCTGTATGTACTTTTCTGCAGGATTCACTATGCTCGCTGATGGATTCACTGCTTTAAGTTGATGTAATGGTATCAAAACCTGTTTAACAGCAAGACACCAACGTGTTAATCAAGCAGGTTTATTGAAATGAATAAAACAAACAAGGGATGAAAGCTGACGCTCATCGTAGCAAGTTTATTGAACTGACAAACCGATGCTAACGAGTGTAACCAAGTGTTAGTTTAAGCAAGTTTACTGAAATGAAAACTGATGCTAACGTACTGAATGGGTTTCGAGGTAACAAAAGATGAAAACCGATATGCAATCGCATTACTACTCTCACAAATCCTCCACACAATGAATCACTCACTCTAAGGAAGCTTATCAGTTGATGCTACTAACAAATCGTAACGAGGCATTGTCTTAAGCATCTAAATAAAGAGGACACAACGTGTTGATTTATAATCATTGGATCTCTAAAGTCCATGACCTTATGACTCGGATGTATAAAACCATGATAAAGCCATAACAAAATGAACCTAAAGTCCATGGCTTTATCACTACAAGACAGCTTCTCCTAGAGCTCACACTACAAACAATTCATAACGAGACATTAATTCTGATTAAACAACACGTGTCGGCATTATACTACCTTGTAGTAGCTCCACTCGGTCTGACCATCATTTTTGTAAGAGAGTGGGTTGTCACTAGAGTAAGCAAGCTTAGCATTTGATACATACAGAACTCCCATAACTGGACCAGCTGAGGTGGACAAGTAACATGCGAAAGAGTTCAACAGCTCTTCTTCTGGATCGGTCTCAAAGGTTTGTCGGAAAATCTTCTCGTATCCTCCTTCCGCAAGAACCTTAGTGCTCTGCGCGATTCTTCCCATCGCAGCATCCGCAAAACTCGGTGCAGTTCTCACTGGTTTGAAACATAACAGACATCATCACTCAAATCAAACCAGTTGATCAGATCATATTGTGAATGAAATAAAAACATACGATGCTGCCACGTGTTCCCGGCGAGACTCTCCGTCTTCTTGGCAGCTTCAGCAACTCTCCTTCCCCATCTCCCAAGCGCTCCTTTCACAGAATCCATCGTATCTGCTCCAATTATAAATACAGAGATTAATTAAAAAAAAGTTTAAACCCGAACCGGGTCACGGGTCAGGGCGGGGTTTGAAAACACATCGTGACCGTTACGAAACCTAATATACACCTTTCAACGAAGCATCGGTAGTCTCCGGTGGAGAACGAGCAATGTATGGGTTAGATCCGGCCGGGTAAGAAGACTGATTCGGTTCCTGAGACCCGGAAACCAAATCGGGGCTCCAGTGGACGTTTTTCTTCGATCCAGACGCGGTTCGAACCAGCGGTTTCCCCGCTGCTGTCGTATCGATTTCAATCTCGGCGTTGTTCGCAACGACGCCGCCTACCTTCTTCGGTCCTTGATCCGCAGCTTTCGGATCGACGCTCGAGTTTGGATTCTGCGCAATCTTCACTTCGATATCTGCCTTGGGCGGCTCCATCGTTCAGAAAAAAAAGGATCTCTCAGGGACGGATCGTGGCGCGTAAGGTAATCGGTGTGGGGTCGTTGAGAAGGAGTTTGAATTCTGGTGCAAGGATGGTATCGTAACGTTGGTGAGAAAATAAATAATTATTTAATTTGGGGGAGCTTTGGAATGTGAAATAGAGGACGGGATTATTACCGGGAAGACAGGTGACGAACCGTTAACAAGTGATTGGCATTTTTAAGCGGCGATTGAGAGATTTTTTAGACCGGATTTAACCGATGCTGGATTGTCATGTCTTTCTCTACGTTACATACAAAAAGAAGAAGGAATTCTGTAGGTTTGAAACAGATTGCATGAAGTTCTTGAAATTTTGAAATGTAAAAATGGTTTAAGGTCATCTCCAAATGGTGAATTTCATTTTTCCATCCAAAATAATGTAAAACTCAGAATTTTGAGTTAGCTCTGTTAGTTTCCCTCATTTTTCTTTCAGAATAAAATATTCCAAGTATATTCTTAATAATACTTATTATTAAATTCTAATAATATTTTCTAAATTTTAAAACAACAAATTTTATCCAAAAATAATTATACTTTAGCTAAGATATCAAGACCCTAAAAGAAAGTTTCTTCAGCTCAATGATCATTCATGTATCACGAACGCATAATTCAAATACGGATAGACCAGCACGTAGTATCAGGAAACAATCGTCTTTCGTCGTCCACATGGATGCGGAGTTCCCAGTTTGGTTTACTGAGTCAGTATGAGTTTGTTCAAGTTGATGACAAAAAAATATTAGTGAAAATATTAATAATTTTGTTAAAATATAAAACATATATAGTTGATATTTTTATATATAAACAAAACTACGTAAAAGTTTAAGGATCATTTTGTAAATAAAAGAATTCGACATCAAAATAAGATTGTGAATAGTATTTTCTCAAATTTGATGTAATACTATTTATATTCTTATTTTTTTTTTCAAAATAATGTATCATTAGAAAAAATTTCCTAGCTTTTTGATAGATTTTTCTTAAAACAATGTATCATCAAGGAAACGATCTATCAAAACAAAACAAAAACTTCTTCAACCATTCATGTTTGTTAGCTTTGTAAGCAGTGCACTTTCTGATATATAATTAGATGTATATCTATAACATTAATCATGAGTCCATGACTAGTAGTAAGGCGCGCAATGTTAATTTCTGCATTCAAATGCTTTAATTTTTAGTAAAAATGTCAAGTTATCATCAAAGATAACTATCTTTAAAAATGTCAAATTATATTTCTTGTACTCTAGAGTTGTACTGTGAGTGAGATTAGTGTATATAGACATCTTGAGGCAGATTGGTTTTGCCTCTAAATGCAGTGTCGGTTCTAACCCATGGCAACATAAGCAATTGCCCTAGGTTCATGGGGCCAATTTTTTTTAATATTATTTTACTAATTAAAAATATTCATTTTTATTTGTTAAATTATCAATTAATTGGTGATTATAACGAAAAATACCATAATGAATTAAACCTAATTTAAATACAACAAGAACATAAAACTTACCCTTCATCATTCTTAATTTTTTATTAACAAAACCTAATTTACACACAAAGATCCATTTAAAAAAAATTATTTGATACTACAATTTTTTTTTACTTTAATAAAAGTTGAGAAAAGCTTTTTTCAACAGTTGAGAAAAGCTTATAAAAGGGCTTTTGTTTTATATTTCACCTAAGTCCATTAAATTCTTTACGACTGCCTGTCTAATTGTACTCTTTTTATTGATTATCAGCATATGTCAGGCTATGCCTGGGCATTCGGGATCCCAATCGGGTTTCGGTTTTTTGGGTTTGACAAAATCAGCCACATTCGGATTATATGAAAATTCGGTTCGGGACCGGTTCGGATTCTATCGGGTTTGGGTCAGGGTTAGTAAATCTTCAAAGAACTGGTACAACCCGATGTACTTTCGGGTTCGGGTCCCAATCGGTTCTTCGGTTTTTAAATACCTGATTTGTACCTACTTTGTAACAAACATAAGTAAAATCGGGTTTTTCGGTTTAAAAGTACCTGATTTGTACCTATTTTATAACCAAAACATAAGTAAAATCGATTCAAAAATAAGAAAAAAACATCAAACATGATCATTCAAAATCAAACAAAAAGTAGACATAGTTATTGATAGAAAGAAAACCAAATAATTAAAAGTTTAAAACGAAAACTAAATTCTCTGAAATGAGAAACATTATTCAATTGAAACAAAACTAAAATCTAAAACTTCAAGATTCAACGGCCATCTTTAACCATCAAACTTTGTATGGTATAATCACTAACCTTCATGTGATAGATAATTATTTTAGATGTTTAGTAATATCTTAATGTATTTTGGATATATATTAAAGATCATGTTTGGTACAAGTTTTGAAATTTTGAATATTTCGGATTCTATTGGATATCCATTTAAGTTCGGGTTCGGTTCGGATAGTACCCATACCCCGAAATACCGTAAAACAAGATCCATTCGGTATTTATGTCGGGTTCTAATCGGTTTGGATTTAATTTTATCAGATTGGGTTTGGTTCGGATTTTCGGGTTCGGTTTATTTGTCCAGCCCTATGTCAGGCGTTCTCGGCCAATCCATTGGTTTCATACTTTCATACGTTGTTTATCCAACTGCATTTTTCTTTTTTTTGTCGTCAATTTTTTCCTCTAAAATATTAAACAAGTTGTGTGCAGGTTAAAAAGAAAAGAAAAACATTATGGGCTTGACAAAAAAAAAATTGCCAGCTTAGGCCACCGTCCACCAAAAGCTACAAAAGAGGCCTACCAAAACTCTGTTCAAACTCGCTCTATGAATTAAATCAATTAAAATAATATTTTGGTTAATTATAAAGTATGATAAGGTCAAGGTTGTCAGGAAATAAAGATTCAAATTATACATTTATTATGAAGATACAATGCATATGAGGTGAAACAATTTTGTAATTTAAGCGAAATAATTGTTAGGTAAGTTCTAAATTCTAATTAATTAGTAACTAAGGATTTCAAACCGTAATACTACCATTAGTATCACTTTTTTTTTTTTTTTTGTAACACTACCATTAGTATCACTAGAATACGAGAATGCGCGTTAAGTTTGTGAGCTTGTAGGTTGTCACAATAATGGGAACCAAATAATCCGCCCTAAAATATTGGGAAGAATAATAAAAAAGAACTCAAGAAAGTATATAGTACCACTCCTAAATATTAATTAAATTAACATTAACATATGACAGCTTCGTCCAGCCCGGGGGCGGACGTAGAGATTCGGCTACGAGATCCTGTACCTAGGGCTGGGCATTTTATCCGTTAAATTTGATTCGATTCATTATTCGGTTCGATTCGATCCGAAAATTCCGAATATTCGTAAACTTTCGAAGCAAAACAAATACTAAAAATCAATATCCGTTAAAATCGAAGCAAATCACAAATATTAAAATTCTGGAAAGCGAATATCCGATCCGATCTGGCAATATATAAATAAATGTATATCTTGATTATATTTTAAAGTTTTAAATGTATAAAAGTATATAATTATTATTCTAACATATGATTTGAGAAATTATATTCACATTATACTGATATAAAAGTATTACATAAAAAGAGAAAAAAATTTATGACAATTATAATTTTTTTTCTTAAATTTTGTATTATTATAATTGTTAATTAAGTTTAAAATTTTTTTAAAATATGTATATTCACTACTTCTTTTCATTTTTATTTTATATATCATGCAAAAAAATATTTTATAAAACAAACTTGTATCGAATTTTTAAGATTATTTGTATTAATCAAAACAGATTAGATATCCGTAAGTATTCGTAAATATTTGCAAATATTTATTTATTTTCCGAATATCCGTTTTTCCGAATATCCGTATTTTTTCGAAGCAAAGCAAATCGAAAAATTAGATATCCGTGGCATTCGAAGCAAATCACAAATACCTTCAAAAACCCGAATATTCGATCCGTGCCCAGGCCTACCTGTACCCCATATTCTTTTTTTTTTCTTAAATAATTCAAGCTTATTTGATTAATATTCTTAGTTTAGCGAAGATTATGAAAATGTACCTCCGATCTATTTTTTTTTTTTGTTATTTTAATGTTGTGCCTCCGACTAACAATGTATCTAGATTCCCCCCTGGACTCCAGCCCCTGCCAGCGTAAATACAGTCGAGATGTACCACAACTTTTTCAACATACACAATTACGATACTTTTACAATAAAAGGTAAAATCCATGAGACAAGACACACTAATTATGAATCTGAATCAAAACAATTACCCATGTGTTAAATAACACACGTATTGATAGTGTTAAAATTAGCCTCAAATCTTCAAAATTGCGCTTAGTCGGATCTCGGATGATTTAAGCATATATTTATTTATGTTTTACACATAAGTTCAAAACCAATCATCAACAAATTTAAAGAATTTTTCTCTCTTTATTTATATTATTTAATTTATAAGGATTTAATGATTATTGATATCTCAAACTCTGTTTCCACATAAATTTTTTGAATTCCTTTTACAAAAGAAATATTTTGTACTTACACTTTATAATTAGTTTTCATTTGATGTTTAGTTTTGTGAATATTGATAGTTCACATACGAAATTTCTATATCGCTTATAATAATACATATGGAAACCGCTGTTTGTTTTAGTTTTTGTTGCATCAATTTATTTATATATTTAAATCTAAAAAAATAATCAGAAAATGATTTCATGAGTAGATATGACTTAGAAGCAAAAGAGAAAAAAAAAAAAAAAAGAAAGACAAGAATTCCTCTGGACGTTGTCATATGATTGTTTTATATGTTCTATGGTATTACCACTCGTTTTCAAAATTTTATATCGCTTAAAAAAAATAAAAATCAGATTTTAAAACATGTCTCAAGCTCCTAGAAAAGGCTGGCACGGCACTATTCAAGACTTCAAGTTCATAACGCGGTTAAGCAAAAACAGCAAATTTAGACACAGTCAAAGACACATGGCAGAACTCAGTGCATAGTTTGGTGCTTCTCCATGTAGTTGATCCTTCAAGGAAACTTCAGAAACCCAAACACGCCAAGTCAAATGACAAAAAGAAAAATAAAAAGAAAAATAAAAAGAAAAAGAAAAACATACGATTATTTTCAAACCGCCATTTTCAAGCTAAGCCATGTTGTATTAATGTATGTGGTTTGCATGATTAGTGTCATAAGTCACAACGATAATTAATTAATTAATCCCAACCATCGAGTATATATAGAACCTCTCTTCTCTCGTAATTCCACACGCCATCAAGCAAAGAACAAGAGCTCAAAACATTAAACAGAGTTTCAAGTTTCAAACAGAATCAATCTAAAGATGAGTCCTAAGGCATTGCAAGTCGTGATCTTTCTCGGTTTCTTGGCCACCTCATGTTTCTCTCAAGCTCCAGCCCCGGCACCAACCACCACCGTTTCTCCACCGACGTCGCTTCCTCCCACGACAGCAGAAACACCTTCTCCGGTTGCTTCACCGCCGGTTCCAGTTAACGAGCCAACTCCAGCTCCAACCACCGCTCCAACCACATCTCCGGTTGCTTCTCCTCCTCTAACCGATGCTCCAGCCTCTGGTCCTTCCGCCGGATTAACCCCGACTTTGGCTCCGGCTCCGGGACCAGACACCGGTGCTGAAGCGCCTGTAAGCGCCGCATGGGCTAATCAAGCTTTCCTTGTGGGAACATTTGTTGCCGGAGCACTCTACGCTGTCGCTTTGGCTTAGAGAGCTTTTGAGTTCGGCTGATACATTGATCCTCTGCTTTTCGATTATTTATTAATTACTTCTTTGTGTCCGCATGTGTAATTGATTATTATTATTATTTGTATAATTCTTGCTGTAATGAGGATGAACATATATAGAGACGATATGAATATCCATTTTCTATAAATTAAAACTATTCTTTCAAATTACCATCGATTTGAGTTTCTAAAAGAACAAATATTGATAGTGTACAATTTTATAAATTAATACTTACTAAATTGATAAATATAAAATTTAACAAGATATTAAAATATATTATTTTCTATGTAATTTTTAATATTAAAATTAATAACTATCGTACATAAATTTTATATAAACATAAATAAAACATTTTATTATTCTATTTAATTTTTTCTATTTTTGATTTCAAAATACTTATGTTAGAACACATATATATTATAAAGTATGCATCCCGTATATCAAAATGATCTAAACAAAAATAAACTTATAATAGTAGTTAATATATAAGATTATGAACAGTAATATTTTCTTTTTTTTTTATAAATTTTAATTTTAAAATATAAATGTAGAATGAACGATTAGTTAACTTAACAATTTATAATTTATAAATAAATTAAATATTATAATTTTGATACTACATCAATATTTTTTTGTAAAATATCGTTAGTACTATGAATAATTTTAATTCAAAATATATAAATATAAATATCGTTTATAAATGTTATATTCTTTTTGGGAAAACTGTTCCTTGTGTATTCATTCAATTAAATATTGAAAAATGGTCTCCGCCTGATGTTTACTTATTCGGATATAGACCTTGCCCATTATCTTCAAGTGGGTTTGAAAAGAATAATACTCTCTCAGCCTCTCACTAAATTGGGTCGTGAGTTATTTCAAAACCAGTTTGTGGTATATTTATAAGAAATTTGGGTCATAATTTTAAGGAAAACTAGAAACATCTCATACCAATCTCTCTATAGATCAACGTAAACACCACCAAAGTTTATTATAGACTATAATGTTTGTTGATAAAAAAAAAATAACTTGTGTAGTTTAAGAAAATTAAGTTAAAATCAAGTGCTATATATCTGCAATTTGTGTAGTTTGATCTCTTTTCCTCAAATTAAAACCTGCTTTTACCTGCAAACTTCTTAGCTATATAGTCATGACAAAAAGTCTCATAACTTCAATCAATGATACCATGAATTATGTATCGATTTCTTAAGAATAATATTGCTTATTTATGGCTTAAATCTTATAAAATGTTGTTAAGGGTCTGTTTTCATAAGATAGTTGGATAGTCGTGGAAGGTAGGTATCATACTTACCCGGCCCGTAGCGGAAGTAAGCTACCTAAGCGACTGATTAGGGGCCGTGGCTGTATAATTTTTTTTTTCCATTATGCATATTTTCTTTTCTAATTTGCTCTATATGAATATATAGTTTTGTTTATTTTATTTCATTTTTTTAAAAAAAGTTTTGTTTATTTTGGCTTAACAAATTTTTTACAATGTTTGGACCGGTGCTGCATACTTATATATAGGTCTTTAGAATTAGAGATTTGTAATAGCTTATTGATATATTAATAAAAATAATTATCAGACTAGTATTTGCTTCAATTCGGTTTTCTTTTAAGCTTCAAATTCATTTTTGTTATTTCTCTCGCGATTACACAATACGATGGTGTGAAGTCTTAGTTCCATGATAAGAGTTTCCACAAATATGACTCTTATAATTTATGTAAAAGGGAAATATAATTGTTATCGACTATTGTAACAAAAGCTTTGATGATTAATGAGTAAAAAGGCAAGGAACAAGAACAGCTAAGTTTGTCCATAGAATTATCGACCAAAAGGTTCAGAAAATGGGATGTCACTATATCTCTTTGGAATTATAGATAAAAAGAAACAACTAATAAAACCAAAATACTAATGTGTATCCAAAAGTATCTCTAACGAATTAAGATTCTCGCTCTCTATAAAAATTTGGATTAACTTTTAAATTAAACCCTTATTCAAAAAAAAAGAAATTTAAAATTAATCTTTTTAGGTTTTGTCTATGATACATGCTAAATTGGACCGAGACATTATTATCATCATCAAGACCACATAAATATTGGCTGCAACTGGATCAACAAAATTTGAAATTGAAATATGTGAAATGGGTGATTCCATTAATTCCACAGATTTTTTTACCATTTGCTACGAATGAATAGAATGAAATGGTCATTCCATCAATTCCAAAAGTAATTAGATAAAATATAAAGAAAACTATTCCATAACAATTTTCTTCATGAATTCCATTTTTTGCAGTATTCCATTCCTATCATTCCAATTTTTTTTATTCCTTTAATTCCATTTTATTTTATCATTTTATTGTATGATTAGCCTATATTGACAATAGTCTAAGAAACAAGCCTATATTGATTTATTTTTAGGTTTTTTTCTTAAAATATTTTTTTTACTAATTAGAGTTGAAAATCTTACTATATATTAAAGATTATTGTCTAATTTCTTACGTAGAACTTGGATTAACATCTCTTATTCTTCTTTTCAAACTAAAGACTACATTTATTTTGTGTCTTTTTTTACCAGCGAATCATTTTAGCACTATCTTATACCTTTAATCGCAAGGTTATTTTGATTTGCTCTGAGAATATTCTTTCCACAACTGGACTCTCTGGATCATTGATTGATTTGTCACATACCTCTCATTTCTATTCAAAGGCTATTTTGGTTTTCTTACAGATTTTTTATTATCATGCTCTAATACTAAGAGCATAATTATCGGTAGGACTTGTGAAAGTCCTTAAGTAAAATTTTATTTTATTTTTTAATTTTCTTTTGTTCGAAAAACAATCGCCACGCTGTCGTAGGACTCCACTAACAAAGGTCGCGACACAAATTGACGTTCTTATTTTGGGACATATTAGTTCAGTAATTGAAAAAAAGGTGGTGGGCCCCACACCAAAAACATTAAGGATCAATGTTAGGACTTGGCGATAATGATGTCCTAATTGTTGGTTTGAGTTCATTTACAATTATTTATTATCTAACTAGTACGATATTATCATTTTTGGACTAAAAAGAAGTCTACATGAATTTATTTTTGGATTCGTTTTCAAAAAACCTTGTACTAATTAGATTTGAATATTTTATTATATATTAGATATTATTTATCTAAATTTTTGATTTGGGAATTGAATTGATATTTCTCGATAAAAAATTGATCGTAGACGTTGATGTGTCGGCAAGTTTTTGAGAAAATTGCGTGACAACTTACAAAAGCCCATTAATGAGAAACTCCTCATTTCAAAGATTTATCTGTTACAATCATGAGTGAAGTTTGGGTGCAAAAGATAAGTATGTAGTTAATTCTATAATTTTGAGTATTTCATCGAAGATCGATTGGTGGTAAACGAAGGTGGTGCTCTAATCTGAGGTGATTTGATTCAATGGAGGTTTTAGCACAGCGTTTAATCATAGCTGCTCATAGTGTATATTTTAAATGGATAAATACTCAACTAGTCTATAAGTTCTATATATTAAAAAGAAAAAAGAAATGTTTTTGCGGTTTGGAAAACTGCCAAAAAGACATGAGTGGAATAACCAGGCTAGACACCACCATAAACTAGTTTTACCTTTTTGTTAGATTTTGGACCCAAATGCACTTTTCGTTTTTTTTTTTAATATATATTTAATTTTCATATGAAAAGCTCATTGCTTTTCTTTTTGTTAACTTACTATAAATTTATAAACATAAAAAGAGAACCAAGAGGGCCACAGGAAAAATCTAGGGTCGTAGCTCTTGCTTTGTTTTGTTTTTTCTCTCTTCTTTTTGTTTTAGAATCAACAAACTTCATGATTGATGACCCTCGAGTAACTGAGCCAAGAGTTCTTAAATCAATGATAATGTAGAACATACTTTTTCTTCCCACATAGATTGTTGCTATTGACCTTATCATTTGCTTCATTTTTTTGTAACACATCTTAATTTCATAAAGTCTCAAATTTTTTTAACAACCAAAAGATGAAATTATTTACCCCTTTGATGAAAAACATAAACTAAAATAGCAAATAAAATTAATAAATCTACGTTTTCAAAAGATGATGCCAACGAATTCAAAACAAAGTTTAATGGTGTCGATAAAGGTTTCAAGAGCTGGTTTTATCATTTGTTTCATAGACACTAATGTATGTATATAAATATAATATTTTATTTTCAAATGGATATATACTTACTATTGTTTCATACTAAACGGATATATGTGAAACTTCTAAAAATATAATATAAGAAATACAAAAGAAACTGATCAGAAATACAAAAAAAAAAGATTATAGGATATCTATGAAGCCAAACTTAAACTACTGATTTAGAAATTAAAAAAAAAAAAGCAATTGTAATGACTTGTAGGATTAGTCGATAATTTTTTAAAAATGATTCTTGAGAAATTTTCATACAAATTGGGATAAATGACATCGTTCATGTGTGTCTTCAACTCGGCCGTTAGATTTCGGCCACATATCTTTCGAAAGCCCTCTCTCTCTTTTTTTAATCAAAATGAACTTAGATTAAGAAAGCTGTTTACTCTGTCTCACGAGCAGAGGAGCATAGGTCATACAAAGCTATCTTCACTAGGGAATCAGCCTGATCATTTGCTAAACGCGGAATAAAAGTGAAAGAGATAGAGGTAAAAGACAGAGCCAACAAACATATGTCATGCAAGATGTCTTTCAAACTAACATCATGTCCTTGTGACTTCAGGAGCAGGATAAGAGTCTTGGAGTCAGAATAAACTATAAGGCTGTTGACTTGTGAAGCTACCGCAGCCATGACTGCAGATTTGACCGCCAGTGCCTCAGCTACAAGGGCCGAGGGAACAAAGCGCCGGTATGATGAAGAGCTCTCCGCCACAGAACCTTCAGAGTCTTGAAGTTGCCATCCAAGCCCACAATTGCCTGTCGATGAGTCTTAAGCTGCATCTGAGAATGAGGACCAAGTGTAAGAGTTAGCAGTTGAAGATAAAGCTCGAAAGCCCTCTCTCTTGGCTTCCTTTGAGGAAGCTCCTCTGCAACTCTTACATCTGAATTTCAAGTTATGGCTACTTCTTCAACAACTGCTCCTGAAGATCCGCCACTGTACGGTGAAGACAGTCTCTCCAATGTTCCTCATGAGACTATTCACAATGATCCTACTGCAATCTCATCTCTTGCAACGAACGTAAATCTTCCGCAGCAGACTCTTTCAAATGTACCAGATGATGCTGCTCATCTAAAAAATGCAGAGACTAGTGAACAAGATCCAACACCATTTGTTCCTTCTCTGGGTGCTTGGTCTAAGCGACTCGTGTTCCAGTTCTCTCCTCCGAGAACACCACCGGAGCCTTCCACACCTCGCAACTATAACCCCGAGTTGGTACAGAGTCAAATTGAAAATTTCTGGCCGTCATTAGAGGATGGCATTAATCTGAAGCAGAAAAGTCTATGACGAAAAGAGCTCTTCCCTCGCTGCCAAATCTTCCAGTTCCCAAGCTCCCGCCTCCAGAACTAAAGGAAGACGGTTCACTTCGATTTCCATGGGCTGCAAGGATGAACCCAGCTTCAAGGATGAACCCAGCTTCAAGGAGCTTGTATCGTGCTTCTAGACCAACTTTCAAACTTGACGGCACTCCGGAGATCATCATCCCTACTAAGGTACTTCAACTTGGTCCTGAAAATGTAGGAGAGTATGTAATTGGGCAATTTCACCGTTGTTCTGCTCCTATTGGTGGTCTTACGCATGCTGTTGTGAATCGTCTTTGGGGGAGAAGTTGCAAAATAGTCAGTCAAAAATTAGGTGAATCCTCTTATCTTTTCCATGTTCCACACAAGGAGACAAGACAGTGGATTATTCAGCGATGTTTTTGGCATATGTCGATGATTGCTTAATGTTTGTGGCTCCTTGAAATCAAGTGGACTCTCTAAAACTCCCTGAAATCTCCACTGTGCCAGCTTGTGTGACCCTAAAAAATATCCCAACTAGCTGTTACTCTAGGCTTGGAATCTCTCATATTGCTTCAGGTCTAGGCGAGCCAATGCTCACACATAAGCCAAGGCTGGATCCTTTCACCATTGGAGATGCTAAGATCTTGGTAGAAATAGAGCTGGACAAAAACTTCCCTAAACAGATTGCATTGGATGACAAGCTTGGTAACATATTTTTAGTTGATGTGGAATACTCTTGGATTCCATCAACTTCTGAAAGATGTGGAAGCTTAGGACACAAAGTAAAGAGATGTCTACTTAAGGAAGACAAGACTCCTCCCATAAATGAAAAAGGGTCAGAATACAAGGAAGTGGAAATTCCTGTGGTTGCTATAGACTCTTTGTTGGATAATGCTGCTTCCAACCTCCAACAAGATTGTGTCACTACTAAGGTGCCAGAAGAGAGTAACAAAGCTAATGAAATCACAAGTGATGGGCTGTCTTATCAAGCAGTAGACCAGCTATCAAGAAAGGAGCTTGGTCCTCAACATATTCCTTTCCAATTTGGGAATCAAGGAGTGTCTTCAACAGACGCTAATCGTTCTTTAACAACAATAGATTCTTTGTCTCTTCAGGTAGCTATTTCTCACAAAGATAGTTCTACTACTTTTGGTCAATCATCTCCGGATGCAAAGGTTACTCTATCCTCCACATTAGCAGGTTCATCATCTGCTCACACTTCTCAACAGGTTATGGACAATGTTCCATTAGAAATTATCATGAATGAGGGTTCCAAACTCTCAGGAAATGATCCTTCATACATGACCCCTATATCAACCAAATCCATCCAAGATCTTAGTAATATGGAGAGTGATTTCCATATTACTGAACAAATGGACGAATTTGGAAATATGACAAGAGAGGGTCGTTTGATCAAACCGACACAAAAGTACCAAGAAATGGGATGGTTGACAGTTCGTGGGAGAAGGAAAAGAGGCCGTAGAGGTCGAGGTTCCTATCAAGCGCACTAACACCTTCTTAATTTGGTTTAGCTAAAGAGTTGTACTAAGTTCATCTTATGTTTGCTCTTGCTTTGCTTACTTCATGTATCAAGCTTTTTCAAACTATTTGATCTAACAAATCACATCTTATCTTTTAATATGAATATCCTTTTCCAAAAAAAAAAATTGGGATAAATGGACAGACTAATCGTGAATTATAAGACGCGATGAACCAAAAAGAATTATGAAATTAATTTTCAAAAAAATCAGGAAACTATAATTCTTTCCAAATTAATGAATTTGATAATGTTTGTTGTTTTATTAATTTATCATACAAGAGATGGTATCGTTTCATTTGAGCTAAGCATACAAGCTTTAAACATTTGAAAAATGATTAGTGAAAGAATGGATAATATTTCTAATCAGTTTTCTTCTTAAGTGCTAAATGATTAATATTCCAAGATCAAAAACCTACAAAAGAGATTTAACTAATACATAAGGGTTTGGAGCCCAATGAAATTGGTAGAGATCTAATAGTCTAATCATTATGCAAATATACAATTCTTCCTGTCGTACGGGATACATATATATATATATATATATATATATATATATATATATATATCTGTGTGTGTGTGACTTTTTCTTTTTATTATTGTATATGTAAAATTATTTTAACAAAATTTAGCAGATGAAAAGGCAAAAGGCGGAAATGTTATTATTTTGATAAATTAAAAGGCAGACATGTTGTATTATTATTCGAGAATAATTTCAGCCAATCTGTATTTTTTTGGAGTACTCAATTTGTTCTCTTTTCCCTTTTTATTTTTGATTTTTAAGTTGATCAAATGTATGCTAATATTAAACTTATAGTTCAACGCCATCCATGGTTGGATACATGTGGTGGAGATATACATTTTATGAAATACAATAATTTATTATACACACTCATACGTGTGGAGATATACATTTTATGAAATACAATAATTTATTATACACACTCATACGTGTGGTAGTGTGTGTGTACAAATTATTATCGTTATTTATCTGAAAACTATATCAAAGATATAAAGTTAGACTGATTATGCGTGTGCATCATGTTAACAACATTAGTTTATATATCGTTTATTGTTTTTAAAACATTATGCCCATAAATTATACGCGTGTGCGTCATGTTAACAACACTAATCATAAGCTCTTTTAGAAAAGCCAACAATATCATATGTTTTTAGTTTTTACATATGATTGATTGTAAGGTGCAATAGTAAATATTACGAGATAATTTTTAAACTATACCATTATTTTAATTGAAATTTAATAAATTATTCATAATGAAAAAGAAAAATATGGAAAACAATAATCTATTGCGACTCCTTTTTTTTGTAACACCATCTATTGCGGCAAATTGTCCATTTCTAACCATGGATTTCCTCACTTTTTGATGGACTTCCAGTAAAAAATATCTTAATTTGTGTTGGTTTTAGAATTACGAGTTTCATATCCACATTTTGTACGTATCTTAGAATAAGGTTCTTTTCAAAAAACAAAAAAAAAAAAGAAAACAAAAATCTTAGAATAAGGTCTTCATAAATTGAAAATGTTGGGTTTTTAATCATGGACTATTATTATTGTGATTGATTGCTAAAATTTTTTTTTAGGGATTGGAATCATGTTCAGTTACTATGGGCTAAAAAGAGATGGATTTTCCTGTAATTTTTAGTTTTTTTTTTCTTAATGTAGTTACAATTTTGGGGAAACAAACAATGAATTCTGAAAAAGTCGATAAAGTTCTTCAGATAATATATATTTTGAAATTTTTTCATAATTATGTTTGTTATTATATTTATTGTACAATGCAATTATTTTCATTGTATAGTGTGTATATATATATTTTATGTAATAGCTATTATTGAATTATTATGTTACTTAAATAAATGATATAACCATCATTTAGGAAATATAAATAAAATAATCCGTTAATTTAATTGATCTGTTATTTATTTTTATAGTATCTAATCCTGCAAAAATAAGTTCTATTTATTTTTGTTGTTTTTATAAATTATTTCAATTTTTCCAATTATTTAATTTATCTAAATAATTTGAAAGAAAAATTGTTAAAAATTATTAACAAGATTAGATCTAGTGTTTTATATTTTTGGACACAAAAATAATTATATTGTTGTTTGGAAACATGTATAGTAGTATAAAGAAAGAAGTATTACTGATTTAAAATAGGTTTAACTATAAAATAGATAAGTGTATTTAATTTAAGAACTTACAAAAGAAAAATTAGGCCCAAAGGTAAGATTTTATTTTAATAAGAGAGATAAAATATGAGAGAGCATACTTATTAGTTGTTTTGTATAATGTTAAATTTACACATATGCCTAATATGCTCCTTCAAGATGGAACACACCAAAAGTGATAGTAATCTTAACGTATATGTTCTAAAAAGTTGGAGCGAAGAAGTAGCTTGGTAAAGGTATGAATGAGCTGATCTGCTTACGTAATGTGAGAAACACATATATAATTGCCTTGTTGAACTCGTCCCAGGATAAATTGATTTCTTGTATACGTCTTTAGTCCGACCTTTGTAGGAATTAACCCAATAACAAACTTGCAAAATAGATTCGTTTACAGTGTATTCCATTTGGAGGTAGGTACAAAATTCACGCAGAGATATGTAGCACAAATATTATTTCAAAAGAAATAAGTATTCATTATATTTGAGTTCAGATGCAGTTGACATCAATCGACCTATACTTACCTTCTGTTGAAGAGCGAACAACATCCTTTTGTGTCTTAGATAGTATGGACTATGCGTTCGGACTAAAAAAAATGTTAAAGAAGTAATTCATCTGGTTCAGATGCGTTCGGACTAAAAAAATGTTACATTCTATATTGGGGAATACTCTAGATCTTTCATGATCGTATCAATTAAATAGTGTTATCACACATTTGAAGTACTGTGTATCTTCCCTAAGTATTACAATTTTTAATTTACCATAACCTCTAACAATGACTAAAGCTAAGTCAGGACTGATGACATTATGTTAAGCTAAACATACTTGATCATGTCTCATCATTTGTTGATGTGAGATTGTAAACTTGTGTGACCAGATCTGTTTTGGACTGACAGTTTTCTATTTTGAATTTTATATCTAAAACAAAAATATTTCTTATGTATTTAAAAGATTGATGTTTTAGTATCTTAGAGAGATTGAAACATAACAATTACTTATTCTACTAAATGTTTTAAATTATTTTTGTATTTTGATTATTATATTAACACTGTTTTATTTTTTACACATGAAAATATAATTTAATTACTTTTTATCCAAATATTTGATATTAAGTCACTTTGGGAAAAGTGGAAATGCTTTAATTAAAATATGAAATTAATATTTTAAATAAAAAAATAAAAAATCAATGTTTTATAAGGTTTTCTATGAATATATTAAATTTGGTGAATTTTATCATGAAATCCAATTGATGCTAAGATGATACCTCGTTAATAATTGTATACATATTTTGAAGAAAAATTCCTCCCAAAGAGTAAATTTATAGGAATGATAACAAATCCTGCAACAAGATGTCAAACAATTATAAAGGTTAAGAACCTAATTATTTGACATCTTTTATTAACTTTATTTGCAATAATAAATATACAAAATGGTACGTCCTAGATAGTAGTTCCACCTATTCCGAAAGAATCTTTTGGGTGAATGACAAAAAACCCAACACGAATAACACTTTACAAACCGAAGCTCAAAAATTGTCTCTCATAATCCAAACATTAGTATACTTTTCAAGAAAATAAAACCAAAATAGAATTTTAAAATAATTAAAATATTACTATAATGGAATATCAAAAAGGTATTCGTACATAAATCGCCTCCTCTGTCTCCCCTATTTAAACCCGATAACTCTTCAACACCAAACCCTCAAGCTGCTTCTTCTTCTTCTTCTTCTTCTCATATTCTTCAATCTTTTTTTTTTCCATTTTTTGGTTTTTTTTTCGCTTACTCAAAGCAGTAAATGTCAAAGACCAAATCCATAGCTTCAATGGAGTTTCAATCTCCGGTGGTAGCCACGGTAGACTGCCAGAACCAAGTCCAATCATGGCGTATCCTCCGTTCAATCATTAAGCTTCTGATCCCAACTTGCAACTCCACATTAGTCCAAGAACTAGAACAAGAAAACCCTAACTTGAGAAGCAAGAATCTCTACAACGACATCAAATCACGCACTTCCTCTTTCCGCTCCTCTACTTCCCTTTCTTCGTCCACAGTCACAGGAACCATCTTCGGATACCGTAAAGGGAAAATCAATTTCTGCATCCAAACACCAAGAAAATCGACAAACCCCGAGCTTCTTCTCGAGCTAGCTGTTCCAACAACGGTCTTAGCTCGAGAAATGAGAGGAGGAGCGTTGCGTATAGTCTTGGAAAGGAACAACCAAGAAGAAGAGGGTGACTCTGTTTCGTCGAGGCCGCTTTGGAACATGTATTGTAATGGAAAAAGAGTTGGGTACGCAAGAAAACGCCGTCCCTCGAAGGACGACATGGCTGCGTTAACCGCTTTGAGTAAGGTTGTTGTCGGAGCTGGACTTGTGACTGGTAAAGAACTTGGCCGGTTGGATGATGAGTTGATGTATTTGAGAGCTAGTTTCAGAAGAGTTTGTGGTTCGAAGAAGTCTGAATCTTTCCATCTGATTGATCCAGCTGGGAATATTGGACAAGAACTCAGTATCTTTTTCGTCCCATCATCGGTTTGATTCAGTTATACCGGTGATGATGATCGTACAGTACATAACGGTTCTGTTTTTTTTTTTAGTTTCTTTCCTTTTTTTGTTCTTTGGTCGAGAGAAAAGAACTTGTTTTTTGGCCGTGCTTAAAGCTTGTGTGCTTTATAGTTCTGGCTTTTGTATGTAATCTACATACCACAGTTCAATTCTCGTTGTTTACCTTGTTGCAAGATACTTTTTTTTTACATATATATATTGGTCTTTACCTCAAAAATAATAAAAGACAAATGAAAATACGTCGGCAAAATAGACGAGAAAATTGCCAATTGTGACTCAAAACATAATTTCAAATATAATAGTAAATCCAAACTTGAATCAAATGCAAAAGTAACCTAAAAGGCTATTGAAATTACAACTAACCCTTTGTGAACAAACAAAAAAACTGAATTTTTGTTACGCTTCTACCTCCACGTAAGTCGTGTGGACAGACGACTTAACAGAAGGTCGTCTGGACAGACGACTTCGTCTGGACAAACGACTTTATACTAAGTCGTCTGATTTTGTTGAGCTTAAAAATGATTTATAAATTAAAAAAAAAATATTTGGACAAGTGAAAAATAAAAATCATGTAATTATAAACAGTTTTAAATGATGTAAATTAACATATAATAAAAATGAATAGTTTTCAACATAGATGAGTGAAAGTAGTTAATCATGATATTCTTTGGTTTTGAGGGTTTGAAAACATATGTGGTAGTATTGTATGTATTCTTAGGGTTAGATTTTGGAAACCTTGGATATTTTTTTAATTCTTTTTTTTTTTACTTATATGTCTTTATTTTTGTGTATAGTTAACACTTTTTAAGTTTAATTTGATTTTTTTAAGTGTCTAGTTAGTTAATTAAGTTTAGGGGTTATTTTTAGGGTCGAGACGACTTAAATTTAAGTCGTCTGCGAAGTCTTTTCTGGACGACTTTCCAAACGACTTAATTTTAAGTCATCTGTGAAGTTTTAGGGACTGAAGTTTATGTATTTTTGCAGACTAACGTGATCAACTTTATTGAGAAGGACTTTGGTGAAATATTTCCACGTTGGGAGTTTGACACATAAGTTCATTACATGAAGGTCTTCTTGAATAAAAAACTCTGGACGACTAAATGGACGACCTTTGGGACGACTTAAATGAAGGTCGTCTGGAAGATTAAACACTGGACGACTAACTTGAAGGTCTTCTTGAATAAAAAACTCTAGACGACTAAATGGACGACCTTCGGGACGACTTAAATGAAGGTCGTCTGGAAGACTAAACACTGGATGACTAACTTGAAGGTCTTCTTGAATAAAAAACTCTGGACGACTAAATGAACGACCTTCGGGACGACTTAAATGAAGGTCGTCTGGAATACTAAACACTGGACGACTAACTTGAAGGTCTTCTTGAATAAAAAACTCTGGACGACTAAATGGACGACCTTCGGGACGACTTAAATGAAGGTCGTCTGAAGACTAAACCTCGTCATTCTTACATTGTGGTTTCGTATGGCCAGGTTCCTTGCACACAGAGCATCTATAAGCTCTGTGTTGCTTCATGGGTTTGCGTCCTCTCATCCTGGATAGCTCCAACCAGGATTGCCATCTTGATTTCTTCTTTCTTCCCCGACCACGCTTTACTTCCGGAGGAAAGCATGTGCGTTCCTCAACTTGTTGTCCATTACAAGGATATATATTCTCTGAGTATCCTGCAAACAGAAAATACTTTGAGTACACTGGAGATACAAGTGTGTTGATATGCAAACCAACAGAATCTCCGGCAGCTATAGCATGAGAGCAAGGTATTTTCTCCACTGCATAGACACCACAATCACACTTTTCATGTTCCAAATCAACCACACAGTCCATTTTGCCACCTTTCACAAAGAATTGCCATCCGCCAATTGGTTGTACCGTCATCATATCTGCTATCTCCGATCGAACAGCAAGCAAGTATTCAACACCCCGACTATGTTGAGTAGTGAGACTCAAAGCATCTTCTCTCCTTTTCCAAAACCACTTTCCTAGCTTCTCCCTTATGAACTCCAACAGGAAATGAATCGGAAATCCTCTAGCTCGCTTCAGTGCGGAATAATAGATTCAGCGATTGTTGCTTGTTTTTATGTTGTACCTGTCCCCCTTGCAATAAACCCTTGACCATAGGCTGACGTCGTCATCCTCCAAATACGTTGCAAGGTCCGGATTTGCACTCCGTATCTCAGCCATGTACCGGTCAAAATCTGAAACCGTATGAGCATAAGCAGCACCTTTCACCAAGTACAAGAGAAGTTTCCCTTTAAATTTTTGACAATGTTTTTGAAGGTGATAATAACATATTCCTCGTGTTGCCCAAGGAAACACCTTATCACATGCACTTTTAATGGCCAAGTGCGGTCGGAGACTATCACTGAGGCTGGTCATCGATACACAACTAGCCAATTTTGTGAAAACCATTCCCAAGAAGGTGCATCTTCAGCATCTAGATCCCAAAAGCCAATGGAAATATCTGAAAATTCCCATCTTGTGCGGCTGCAACTAGCATAACACCTCCATACTTCCCACTTAGGTGAGTCCCATCCACCACAATGACCCTTCTCTGATATCTAAAACCTTTGATAGAAGCTCCAAAAGAGAGAAATAGATACTTAAATATATTCATAGAATCAAGTTCTATAGCCGTGATAGAATCGATTTGCTAAGGAGATTTGCTCGAGATATGATGGCGAGCGAATACCCATCTTCTGCTGTTCCTCTCACCAATGTTTGTGCATATAAAAGTGCTCTATATGAAGTGGTGTAATCCAGAGTCATGCCAAACATGTTCTTCATTACAACAGTGATATGCTGCGGATTCAACCCATCAATGATTCCAACACGATCAATGAAAAGCCTACCAACATACTTAGGAGTACAGTGTCTCCGCTGAGCGTTTCGGTCTCCCACTGAGCATGTATGTTTTTCCACATACTTTGTTACCCAAAACGTTTTTGTCCCATGTTTCACACTTGCTCTGACCTTTCATTCACAACCACTAACCGGACATGTTGTCACAAGGAGAGTTTTCGTTGACTTTTATATTCTGAAGGTGAACTTAAGCCTCACTTCTGTCAACCGCAGCTCAAAGCAGCATCCTTGCTACCAAAACTCGGTTGATATAGATATTGTTACCATTCGATCTTCCACCTTCAATCTGTTTTAATTCTTCAAAACATATATCATCATCTTCTTCATCCTCATCTTCAACCTTTCCATAAACACTGTAATCCTCACCATTCTCATCCGCTTCAGCAACAATAGAGATATCAGCATCCTCCTCCCCATCATCCTCCTCCTCCCCATCATCCTCCCCATCATCCTCCTCCTCATCATGATTTTCATCTTCAACCAAATTATCATCATCCTCTTCAAAACATTCATCAGCTTCATCATCTGAAACCGTTTGCACCTTGCTACGGCTTGATACACAAAACCGTACACCATGCGTTTTGGTTATCTCGAACAAGTTTCTAACTTGTCTATCACTTGTAACATGAATAGGAAAGGTGTCTGGAGCCATCATCATTTCTGCTGGTAATGAGTAGGTTATCTCCACAGATTATGTGCTCATGTCCAGGTTATAATCTTCTAGAGCCATTGCAAGAAGTTCCGCATGCGTCGAACCTTCACTAAAAAAAACACTCTCGCTCCTTTGGCATTATCAACCACAAAATACCAACAGCAATCTTTTAACAACTATTCCCCATACACTGCATGTAACTGACGCATCATCTGCAAAAATTCAAAAATAAAACACATTAGTAAACATAGAGAAAATGATAGTTTACTAAACATTAAGGCAGACGACATACTAGGAAGTCGTCTAGACGACTAAACAGTAAGTCGTCCAAACAGGTCATTTTTGCAATTGAATTTTAATTAGGACGACTTACCATTAAGTCGTCCGGCTTGTTTGTTAAAAAAAAATACTCTAGACGAGAAGTCGTCTAGGATAAACGGGTTAGTTTTGCATTTGACCTAATTGTGTCAGATATTTGACTTTTCCTGGACGACTTATGGGGAAGTCGTCTCTGGGTAAACAAAAATTACAATATTTAATTGAAGCTAGACGACTTATTTGTAGGTCTCAGACGACTTACGGGAAGTCGCCCAGAAGATGACTTAGAGAAAGTCGCCCAAGATAAGCAAGGTTTGACCAGAATCTATGAAGTAAATCGGGCGACTTTGCTTATCTTGGAAGACTTTCAACTAAGTCGTCTTCCTGGACGACTTCCCCGTAAGTCGTCTGAGATAAGTTGAATATTTAAGTTTTATTTTCCAATTGCAAAAGTAACCTGAGACGACGTACAGATAAGTCGTCTAGATTTAATAAAATTTGAAATTTTTGTTTTCCTTGGGACGACTTACCAGTAAGTCGTCCAGAAAAAGTCAAATATCTGACACAATTCGGTCAAATGCAAAAGTAACCCGTTTATCCTGGACGACTTACTGGTAAGTCGTCTAGGGTATTCTCACGATTTTTTTTAAAGAACAAAACCGGACGACTTTAGTTAAGTCGTCCGTTGGACCAGAAGACTTACGGGTAAGTCTTCTACGCGAACAGTTCTGGAAAAAAATTCAATTTCCTACCTTAAACTAGTGAGATGACTTCCTTAGCACACATAGTCTTCTCCAACCACCCAGAACCTCAAACGAAAGTAACCCACGATGAATTGTATGCTTCAATAGCTCTATCAACCATAAAAAGTTTTGAATCAAAATCTTGAGTTTTTTGGATGAATATTGAGGAAAAGTGAGAGAGAAGTTGTTTTTAGTTCATAACAATTGAGAAAGAGAGAGTGTAAATCGTACGAGGTGCATTAAGAGCTCCAAATTGGTAGTTCGTTGTGGTTGGTGTATTGATGGCAATGGCAATCTTGTAAATTTGTGAAGGTGATGAGGTTGAGAGAGTAAAAGAGCCATTTTCGAAAAGAAAAAAAATACAAAAATTAATGGCATTTTCGTGAATAATTTGAACAAGTGGGTGTGAATAGAGCTAATGATTGTGCTTTATGAAGGAGAGATTAGTTTTGTGGTTGACTTTGAGTTGTGAGTTACTTTTGCAAAAACCCCCAAAATAGACAGCGCCAAACGATTTAAGGAGTTTACTTTAGTCTAGCTATCAGCACCATTTTAAAGTATTTGATTATCAAAAAAATAGACTGATACAAATGGTTTAGACAGTAATGTAATTAGAATGAAAATATTTCAAAATAAATGAAAATATGATTATTTTATCAATGACAGATAATATTTTACCATAAACCCAATTTTCTAATCAAAGCATGTGACATTTGTTAAAATTCTTAGAAACAATAAATGTTCGACCAATAAAGAACTTCTCAACAAAAATTCCTCAAAATTTTGTAAAATCGTATTGAATTCTAGTTTTGACTTTATTGAACAATTTATTTTTGTTGAAAAAAAGAAAAATTTTAAATTAAAAAAATACTTCACTACTATTTAATGTTATTTTATTCTTGATGATAATTATGAAGGCTGAAAAAAAAGTCGGATCACATAGTTAAGGGACCAAAAACACATAAGAGCAACATTATCAGTGTCCTTAACACTGTCCTTAACGTCTAATTATTATTATTTTAAAACAAAAGCTCTTTAGAGACGAAGCGTTCGTTTGTTAATTAGTAGTCGTTTAATGCCCGTCCTTAAGGACACGCGTCGCAACCCGAGAGGAAGACCGAATCGGAAGAGTTACAACGCGTGAAGTATCAACTTCATTTTCTTCGCCTATCTTCTCTCTTTCTCTGGCGACGGCGATTGCATGAGACGACACCGACCTCGACACCGCGTTCTCCGATCTCGCTTACAACCGCCACCTCTCTGCGTATCGCATCTCTTTTCCCTCACTTCTCCGATCTATCCGCCGAATCGCGATCTCCTTCTCTCAATCGAATCGATTGTAAACAAGGTAAACTCACTCCTCTGTACCTCGTTGTGAGATTCGATTGTATTGTTAATTGACTGAATGATTGTTGTTTGTGATTGAATGGTTGTTGTTTGAGTAAATAAAATCGGAAATTAGGGTTCCTGAGCGATTGTATGGGTCTGATTGAAATCATCGTTTCTTTAAATTATTTCGGTGTTTCTGATTGACAATTAGGGTTTTCGCGATTTGTAACTTGGTCATCTTAACTCCGAGTCGATGTTGATTCTATTAGATTTTTCATGCCATCGTCAAACTGTTTTCATATTAAGATATACTTGTCTAATATAATCAAATGCATTTCTGTCGTACTTGATAAATTTCTATAGCTTCATAGGATTATTTACTTGGTGTATTCTCGCTTTGACGACTTTGATACCATGAAGATAGCAATTTGAGTGCATTAATTATATAAAGTACAATAGCTGTTAATGAACTAGAACAACCTGTTAAGGTTACTGTTTCAACCTTCAAAGTTAGAGTATCTTTTTCAACTCTTTAATGAAGTAGAACAACCATTTGGTTGCGGTTACCATTTAGAAACCGAACCTCCTTTTAATTTTCTGAACTTGTTAGGTTTATAGTTGGGTAATAACTTCTGATAAGACCTATATAGGTTATGGTTAATACTTATTACACTACACTTGCTTCTATTAAACCCCTTCTTTCCTTCATTCTATTATATATCTTCTTAACTTATCGCTTCTATAATCATTCCTCTTCTCTTCTCTTCAATCCCTTCTCGGTATGGATTCAAGAAATATTCTTACTCAGTCCTCCAGTGTTGTTGGACTGCTTAACAGTAAACAAGGAAGTGTTCCGAATGAAAACTTTCCTTATGAAAGTTTTCATTCCAATATTAACTTTGGAGCGTCCGAGTTCCCTGCTTTCAGTTCGCAACAGAGTGACGCTCCACCTTGACCTCCACCTCCACCTTCATCTCGATCAGTGTCCGCAAAGGAGAGAAAGAAGTGGCACCCAGCTGATGATGAAGTTCTTATCAGTGCGTGGCTTAACACTTCCAAGGACGCAGTTGTTGGTAATGAACAAAAAGGGACGACCTTCTGGAAACGAGTAGGAGCTTATTATGCGGACAGTCCGCATGGTAGACAGGATGTTGAAAAGAGAGGACATCTCCACTGTAAGCACAGGTGGCACAGAATCAATGACTTCACTAACAAGTTCTGTGCCGCATTTTCGGTAGCAGAGCGACAGATTAGTAGTGGTCAGAGTGACACTGATGTTCTCAAGAAGGCACATGAAATCTTCTTGGCTGATCACGGTGTCAAGTTCATCCTTGAGCATGCGTGGTGTGTCCTCAAGTATGAACAGAAATGGCTCAGCCTTAACCCTATTAATGGTAGTGGCAGTGGTAATTCAAAGAGGAAAAATGGTGAGTCAGTTTCCCAAACTTCAAGCCCAACTGTTGAGGATCATGAGATTAGGCCAGAAGGTGTGAAGGCTGCTAAATCTAAAAGGAACACTGCTCAAGGGAAGTCAGTTGAAGAGTATGCCACCATTTGGGAAATGAAGAAGGAGGACTTGGCGATGAAGGAGAAACTGTCGAAGCTCGCCATCCTAGACACTCTCCTTGCCAAGAAAGAACCACTAACCGAGACTGAAGAAGTTGTCAAGAACAAGCTCCTAGCCCAATATTTCTGAGAATTTAATCTGAAAATCCTGTTTGCTTTTAATTTTATGTTTTAACTTCCTGTTTTTACTTCATGTTTTTACTTCCTGTTTTAAGTTTCTGATTTAAATTAATGTCATAAATTTCTGTTTAGATATGATGAATGTATTCTATGTTTGCTTATGTTTCTGATTATGTATCTGTTTAAATTTAAACTATAAATCTCTGTTTGCTTATGTTCGCTTATGTTTTAAACTTCAAATTTAAATTTATGTTTGCTTATGTAGAATGATTATTTTTGCAGGTAACGTAAACCATGGGTCTTGACTACCGCTATAGCCAACCTTCGGAGTCAGAGGACTTATTTGGACACTCTGTTGACAGTGGCTTCAGCGAGACATCTGATTTAATTCGCCGTGACCAAGCTGAGCTAAGTTTGCGTGCTCGTGAACCGGTTAACTACCCTCCACAACCCGAGGTGGAGTTTGGCTTCCCGCAGACTTGCTACTGTGGTGCTCGGCCACTGCTTGCAATGTCTACCAGCAGCCAACATCCAGGTAAAAAGACTTGCTATTGAACCTTGAGTGATAAAAAAATGTCTTGGTCTTGCTTTTGAGTAATGTTGCGTATGATTAGCACATGTAGACGATATTATACCTGCGAGAATGTAGATGATGGTGAATGTCATGTTTGGAAGTGGTGGGATGTGGCAGTGATGGAGGAGATGAGAGCCAGAGATAGACACGTTTTTGTGTTAGATGAAAAGGTCGAAACTCTTTCCCTTTTCAGAGACGATGAGACTGAGCAGAAACTCATTAGGTTAGAGAAGATGGTGTGTGATATGGCTAAGGAGAAAACACAGAGTAGGCATGGGTTTGAGTTGCTAGTAAGTGTAATGGTTCTGGTTTTAGTCTTATTAGTAGGAGTGTTGGTTATGGTTATGTAAACGTGAGGTGAGCGTATTTGTGTTATATGTAAACCGTAAAACTTGTGAACCAAGCTACAAACATGTTTATGGTCATGTCTTTGTATTTGTTTCGATTACCACGGACTTGTGTTGTATGGTTATGTAATGTCACGGACTTGTTTCTCCATGTATTTGTTTCGATTACCATATGAATCTAGTCTTCACATGAGCCATGCAGATTAATACTAAACCAGAAGCAGGTTAATACGTGAATCAAGTCCGTGAACTTACCAAATGAATCAAGTCTTCACATGAGCCAAAACAGACTTGCGTATGTATCCTTCACATGTTGTACTACAAATTCAGAAGCATTAAAGTGACAAGCATTTTTTTGTTGTTTCCTTCACATGATGTACTACAAAGTCACAAGATTTAGTAATGTTCAAATTTTCTAGTGCTCACGAGAGGTTTGCTTGTCATGGGGTCAGAAGAACAACAAGATGCACTCCTTGTGTATAAATATGATATGGTCTCCTCTTTAAAATATGCGAATCACCCCTCTTCTCTTCTCTTTCGAATACTTTTCTGTCTTTCGAAAACTTCTCTCTTTTTAAAAATTTCAATGGCATCATCTTCCCATTATCATTACCACAAAGATGATGATTATGATGACATATTTGATGATTTATTCGAAAATTTCATTCCAGAACCAAAATAGCGGAAACCACGTATTTTTATCGAGCGAAACCGAGAAGAAGGTCACGATCAACTCTGGAATGATTATTTTTGTGTTAATCCTACATATTCTAACAATTTATTCCGCTGCCGGTTTCGAATGAACAAGGCTTTGTTCTTGCGTATTGTGCACCGTCTCTCTACGGAAGTAGCGTATTTTCAACCAACACAAGATGCTACCGGACGGTCCGGTCTTTCACCGCTCCAAAAATGCACCGCAGCAATTCGTCAATTGGCATATGGTTGTGGGGCTGATACTGTCGACGAATATGAAAGACTTGGTGAGAGAACAGCTCGAAAATGTTTGCATGAGTTTTCCGCTGCAATAATCAACTTGTTTGGCGATAAATACCTTAGGCGCCCCACGACAGCTGATCTTGAAAGACTACTCAATATTGGAGAACACCGTGGATTTCCCAGAATGGTTGGAAGCATCGATTGCATGCACTGGGAGTGGAATAATTGTCCTACCTCTTGGAAAGGAATGTATTCACGAGGAACCGACAAACCAACAATTGTCTTGGAGGCGGTAGCTTCATATGACCTCTGGATATGGCACGCGTTTTTTGGAGCTCCAGGTACTATGAATGATCTAAATATTCTTGATCGATCCAATGTTTTCGATGACATTATTAACGGTGTTGCCCCGGAAGTCAACTTCTCTTTCAACGGAACAGACTACCATTTCGGTTACTATCTCACAGATGGTATTTATCCGAAATGGACGACTTTTATTCAATCTATCCCACTACCACAAGGACCAAAAAAATCGTTATTTGCTACAACCCAAGAATCAGCCCGAAAAGATGTCGAGCGTGCTTTTGGAGTCTTGCAAGCTAGATTCGCCGTGGTTAAAAATCCATCCAGTTTATGGGATAAACGCAAAATAGCAATCATTATGAAAGCATGTATCATACTCCATAATATGATTGTCGAAGATGAAAGAGATTCATACACTCAGTATGACTATTTATTATTTCAACAGGGTCAAAATGAGGACCTCACATATACTGTCGGAAAGCCTACAAATCTCGGCAATATGCTTCAACAACGAACAAGAGTCCAGGATAGACAAGTCCATCAACAATTAAAAAATGATTTGATTGAACATATGTGGGCTAAATTTGGACATCTTCAAAATAATATGTAATTTTTAAGTTTCTATTAATGTAATAAAATGTTTATCATGTTTCTGATTTTTTTTTTTAAACTTTATATTTTTTTTTCATCTTTGTAATTTTCTTATATGTTTTCAATGTTTAATGTTATATGTTTTATGTAAAACTTATCTTTTACATTTATTTTAGTTTTTAAAATAAACAATCAAAATTTTCTAAGGACTCATATAAATCCTTACCAATAATCAACAAAAATTCAAAAGTCCTTAACTTTGTCCTTAAACCCTAAAGTAATCAATAATAATGCTAAGGACTTAATTTGGGTCCTTCCTATAATGATGCTCTGACTAAAGAGCAAACTAATTGCTAAGAGAAGGAGACACGTGTTGGCTCCCGTCGGAATCGAATAACGGCTATACTTTTCCGTGCGCAAAAGCAGTTAGGAGCTGCTGGGACTAATGAGTGGAACCTTACCAGAGATTGATTAAACCATAGCCATTAAGACCAACTTAATTAGCTGGATTATTCGTCATCACCTTCATCGTCCTAACTCCAAGATCCCTCAGAATCTGCATCAAACAACATTTCCAATATCTGATTTTCAATCTTTGCAGATATAAAAAGATTCGACTTTTGTATATTACTTGAGCTCCAATGCCGTATTCTCTTGAAGCAACGGGAATTGAAAGAGCCTCGGTTTGCTATGAAGTGTTCTCGTAAGTACCAGGCTTGTGGGTTAGGATAATCAATAATGCCTTTAGCTTTAGGACCACGTAAGTAGACAAAGACACCACTCCCAGTTTCTTCATGTTGTTCAGTGTTAGAAATTATGTTTAAGTTATTCGCTTGAGCAAGTAATTTAGCCTTGGATCTACAATCTCACATAAAACCGATGCTAATTCGACACCGGCTAAACAGTTAGATGAAGTGACTCAAGAGAGGCTTTTGTATGCCCGGCTCTATTTTGAAGTTTGTAACTACCATTTCTCCTTGTAAACCCAAACCCACTTTTGATATAAACGTAATATGAACAGATAGATCCAACAAATAGAAGAATACTTTGCGATAACAGTAACAACGGAAAAGAAAAGGGATGCTAAACAAGTAATGATTTCATGATGATTACAGTAAATCTCTCATATCAACGGAGCTAGTTCAACATGCAGAGTGAAAAATAATTAATTGTTGGTTTTTTCAAATCTATGTGCAACTCTTTTTAAGCCAATTAATATAATATTGTTTATTTTGGATCCAAAGACATTTCACACGAATTTGGTTTTGGATTGTTTTCTAAAAGATTTACTAATTAAAATTAGATATTCTTTTATAAACTAGATATTATTTGACTAAATTTCAAATTTGAAATTTTGTATGTCTGCACAACAAACATCCTCATAAACTAACTACCACATGAATCTTTGGTTTCGACCTCCAACAAAAATTGATACATATTTTGTATCGCCGTAGTCACCAACAGAACTATTTACCTAAACCTTTTTACACCGATAGGATTTATTCATTTAATCTGTGCAATACTATTAAAACTTTTAGCACTTAATCAGCACCATTAGAAATATCCACCTGATGATAAACCACGCCCTGCGCGGAGTGAATATTTTTTAAAATATATTATATTTAAAAATTATAAAGAATATACATTTTGTTATCAATAACATTCATTACATTTGATTAGAGGTAGACATTTGAGCACCATTTGATTTGGTTTGGTCCGGATCATTATGGTTTTGGTTCGGTTCAGATTTTCGTGGATTTGGTTTGGTTTTGGGTTCAGATAATCTATTTAAAAAAGTTTCAAAAAGTAAAGTTCATATATGTTTTAATTTTTTCAAAGTCTAAAAATAAAAATAATATATCATATAAATTTGAATAATGTATGCCAAAATACTTAAACTTAACATAAAAATCGGTTTAGCTTAAATTTTTAGATAGGAAATTAAAAGATATTTTAAGTATTTTGGTATTTTAAGTATCAATTAGTTATTTTAAACATGTATTTATAACTATTTGTATATATTTACAAGTATTTTAGACAACTTAAAAACATCTTATATTTTGTGTATATTCTTTTAGATATTAAATTTAAAAATAATTAATATATTTAAGTTTATAAATCTGGTTCAGATATGTTCAAATACCCGGAATATTTCTGTTCGGATTGGGTTCAGTTACGGTTCTTTAGATACCAAAATTTTGAACCCATTCGGATATCTAACCAGTTTTGGTTAAAGTTCAGTACTATTTTTGGATCAGATTTGGTTCGTTTTTTAGATTTAGATTTTTTGCCCAATCCTATATTTTTATTCTAACAAAATTTTAAACGAAATGATGATGGTTCATATTGATTTTGGGTATGCAATAATTTTTAAACTAAAACACATTTTACTATGCACGTGACCCATTTAGTTAATTACTAAAAACTGTTTTATGTCAATTTGAGGAAAACAATGGACTGAACTTAAAAAATATTACCATTTCAGATTGTCAATCTACACTTCCAAATATTCCATTTTGGTATTGTGATGAATAGAAAGGGGGCTAGGGTTAGGAAAACAAATTTTATTCGCACGCCATGTCTCGTTAGGTGATTTCAATAGCTTATAAATAAATCTACGTTGTATCGATCTCTTGTAAGATTTTTAAAAAATATTAATTAATAAAATCTTACACTTGCTAGAGTAATCAATTGTTTCTCAATTAATATATAGGAGATTAGGGTAATCACATAAATCAAAACAATACATCTTGCTTCTTTACAACATTTTTATGGTAAATAAATCAAAATAATCATTTTGTTTATTTTATATGATATATAATTAAATTTCAGTGATGTTAGCATAAATATATAGTATATTTGAATATAAACATTTATTATCGAGACTTACTACTCATATAGTTTTATTAACATTTGTATATTTTATGTAACAAAAAATTTAAACCGTTGATTTCATAATTTTTGATGTAATATTTTTTTGATGAAAATTTTAAAATTATATATTAAGGTCTCAATACTTTTTCAATGCAAATTCCAAATTAACATATTTATGTATTTTAAATGGTACATATAAACGGTATTAAAAATTGATATATATATATTATTTAATGTGAATATCTATTACATAAAAATTCATATTAATACGATTTTATGATCATTTGTATCTTGTTATAATAAAAACAATTAAGATACTGATCACAAAATTTTCAAAGTAATTTATAGCTGTTTTAAAAATTCAAAATATAACATGTAAGAAAAAATCTTATTTTTTATTATATGGTTAATATGATTATTTAATTTCTTTTAATAATATAAAAGTAAACAAAAATGAAAAATGATACACAAATTGTTATCAAATATTTATTATCTATAATCATTAATTGTCATAAATATGTAATCTTATTAGGTAATTCCATAGCTTTTATATAAGAAATGTATACTTGCTTTTAATATTTTGGGTTAATATAATGTTTCCTAGCACATTATATAGTTAATGCTTTAATTTATCTAGCGAGACATATTAATTGAATTAGACCTTTTTTTAATTAACTACCTACACTACAAGAAAGCTGGGTTTTGACGAGGAAGATTAACGAGGAAAATATTTCCTCGTTAAATAACGTGGATATTACGATGAACTGACGAGGAAAAAAGCCCGTTATTTCCTCGTTAAATAGCGTGGATATCTTTCCTCGTAAGGAACACGTAAATTTACGTCGGCTTTACGTGGATGACGTCGACGTTACGAGGAAAAAACATTTCCTCGTAAAGTCGACGTAAATATAGCTTCGTATTTACGTGGTTAAAGTTGGACGAGGAATTAACCACGAAATAATTGAAACACGTTTTTTTTTTGTTTCACCTAATTATATTTTCGTACTTAATTCCTCGCTAATCTCAACAACCAGATTCGAAAATTTCCTATAAATATGGACGTTTGAATCTCATTTTAGACACACCAACAAATAAAAAAGTTATAAAAAAATTATGTCCACGTCCGGAATATTTTTGAGTTCGAAGGTGGATGTATATGCATAGAGATGCTAACGGAGAGTGACGAAAGAATATCTTGCGGGGCTGGAGACATTTATGCATCAAGCGATTCCACACCTTCAAGAAAGTGGTAAGATGTTACGCCCTTGTAGGAAATGCAACAATTCTAAATTGGCAAATCGTGAAAATGTTTGGAAGCATTTAATAAATAGAGGTTTCACGCCAAATTACTATATCTGGTTTCATCATGGAGAAGGTTATAATTATGATCGAATGAAGCTAGTAGTAGTAATAGCAACTTCGAGGAAAAGCTGGTTGATCATCATTTGCTTAATGAACATAACCATCGAAGAGCGATGGTAGTGGTAGATTGTGATAGGGTTCATGATATGGTAGCTGATGCATTCGTAGCTCATGGCGAAGATGAAGAACCTAACATAGATGCCAAAAGTTTTATGAAATGTTGAATGCGGCAAATCAGCCACTTTACGTTGGTTGTAGAGAAGGTCTCTAAATTATCGTTGGCTGCTAGAATGATGAATATAAAACTGATCACAATCTACCGAAAGTTGCATGAATGAATGGGCGACTTGTTTAAAGAGTATTTGCGGAAGGCAATGAGTCTGCTGATTCTTACTATGAGATTGAAGCTGGTCTATAGTCTTGGGTTGCCTTCGGAGATGATAGACATTTGCATCGACAACCGCATGATCTACCGGGGAGTTGATGAGAAGTTAGAAGAATGTCGATTCTGCAAGAAGCCACGATTCAAGCAGCGGGGCGTAATAGGGTACCGTACCAAAGGATGTGGTACCTACCAATTCTGACAGATTGAAAAGATTGTATCAATCGAGCGATGCGAGGGGAAGATGAGATGGCATGCCGAGCATACTCAGGCGGATGGTGAGATGACTCATCCATCGATGCAAGAGCCTGGAAACATTTTAACAAATTATATCCGAATTCGCTAGCAATAGCGGAATGTGTATCTCGGTTTATGCACGGATGGATTTAGTCCATTCGAATGTCGGAGACAATATTCATTGTGGCCAGTCTTTCTTACGCCATACAACCTGCCACCGGAGATGTGCAATTTACGGGAGTTGATATTCTTGACCATATTAATACCTGGTCCGAACCATCCAAAAGGGTCTCTGGATGTTTTCCTGCAACCACTTATAAAAGAGTTGAAGGATTTGTGGTTCTGAGTGAGGGCGTATGACTGCTCAACGAAGCGAATTTTACGATCTGGCGATGCTTTTGTGGACCATAAGTGACTTTCCTGCCTATGGGATGTTGTGCGGATGGACAACACATGGTAGATTAGCCTGTCCATATTGTAATGGAGCGACAGATCGTTTCAACTAAAAATGGTAGGAAGACAAGTTGGTTCGATTGTCACCGTCGATTTCTTCCGCTGGCCACCCATACCGAAGAAACAAGAAATTGTTTAAGCACAAAGGGTTGTCGAGACACACCTCCTCCATATCTAAGCGGAGAACAAATTGAAGCGCAACTCGATTACTATGGAGCATTGGAAACAGCTCCGTGGTGGTAATTGGCATGTCCCGATGTATGCCTGATTCTTATGGTGTTCATCACAACTGGCACAAGAAGAGTATATTTTGGGAGTTGCCGTATTGGAAGGATCTTCTTCTGCGCCACAACCTCGATGTGATGCATATAGAGAAGAATTTCTTTGAGAACATCATGAATACAATATTGAATGTCGGGGAAGACAAAAGACAACATAAAATCGAGGTTGGACTTGCGGACATTTCGCAAGAAGTGAGTTACATATAAAAAGCAATGGACAAGTTCGGTTCCCATATTTGATTGTCTTGGAAAAAAGTCGGTGTTGTTATTTGGGTTGCATCGAAGTGAAGTTTCCGATGGGTATGTTTCAAATCTCTCAAGATGTGTTGAAAAAGGTCAAAAGTTCTCCGGGATGAAGAGTCATGATTGTCATGTCTTTATGCAACGACCGCTTCCATTTGCATTTATGAGCTACTTCCAACAAGCGTACATGAAGCACTTGCAGTATATATATATATATATATATTAACACAGTTATTTTAAAATGGTTTAGTTTGCTATTATATATGACTAATAATGTGTTTCATTGTATTTGGAATATACAAGGCATTGGAGCATTTTTCGGGATCCGAGCACACGACTCTTAAAGAAGAAGTCGTCGAACAACCGCAGGAGAACATTCCCATCTTATTGTGCAATTTGGAGAAGATATTTCCACCTGGATTTTTGACGCCATGGAACACCTAGCTGTCCACCTCCCATATGAGGCATTACTGTGGACCTGTACATTACGGATGGATGTATCAGTATGAACGAGCAATGAAATATTTGAAGGAAAAGCAAAAATCTTGCGAAAGTTGAAGGTTCTATAATTGCGGGAAGTTTGACGGAAGAAACTTCTCACTTCACATCGTATTACTGCGTCAAAAGCATGCTTCGAAAAGAGCTCCAAGAAGATACGATGATGGCGGTGTCGCTACCAACATATGCAGTTGCTGGTGTTCCGACATCTTTAGCCGATAGGTCAATTCGGTGGAAAATTAAAAGTGGTTTGGTGGTCGAGTGAAGAAGACGCCATAGTGCACACATCTATATTCTACTCAATTCGCGATGATCCTTTGATGCTATTTTGAAAGGTAACATATATTGACAATTCTAAATACATATATAAGTTTAATTTTAAATACATATATATAAGTATATTAATTTTCATAAAGTTTGTGATTTTATAGCATGTTTGTTTCTCAAGTCGAAGAAACATTCCCGTGTATATCTACAAGTCATGTAGACAAAAGAAAAGATCAACACTTTATTAAGTGGTTGCGGACTCAGTATTACTCTAACTTTTAATTTTGCAGAATTTTTCATACAATGTATAATATGAAACTCTTAATTTTGCAGGTTGATTATGAAGACGATCCAGATTATCCTAAGTGGTTACATGAAGTAATTCAAGCTCCACGTAAAGGTTACCACATCACAGATGTATTTCACACGAGGTTATACTTTTCACACATATGAGTATGGTAGGCAGCGACCAGTAACTATGGAATATGTGTGAAAGGCTAAACAGATTTCTACGGTATCTTGACGGATATTATTGAAGTGGAATTCCGGGAATCTTGAAGCTGAAATCGTTCTTTTCAAATGTGAATGGTTTGACCCTATCGTGGACAGAGGTGTCCGGTTTAACAAATTTGGTGTAGTTGATGTCAGCGGTGGGCGAAGGTACAACAAATTCGAGCCTTTCATCTTAGCTTCACAAGCAGACCAAGTTAGCTTTCTTCCATACCCCGAGTGAGAGAATCGGAATAAATTGGTTAGCCGTGATCAAAGTTACACCTCGAGGATCTAATTATCGGTGGGGAAGAACCACCATTGCAAGAAGAACAGATAAATGTCGCCGAAAGCGGCTCAACAACAAATTGATGACATCCTTCTCATTGATCCGCATAATGAAGAATATGAAGATGTTATGGACGATGCCACAAACGAAGCTGTTGATGACGAAGTTTAATGAAAATGATGATGTTTCTAGTGATGACGAGAATGACGATGTATCTGATTGATGTATTTGTTTTTCGATATAATCACTAAAACTATTTAGATAATTTTATTAAAAAGATTGAGATTATAAGTATTGAAATTGTGGTTTTATAATTTAGGGTTTGGATTGGAGAGAAGAGATATGAAGAAGAAGATAAGAAAGAAAGTGTTTGGGGTTTGGAGATTCCGGTTTTAGAGATTTCCACATTTCCTCGTAATATCCTAGTTCATTTATTTGGATTTTACGAGGAAAGTTAAGATTTCCTCCTTAAAACCACGTAGATGGACGAGGCCCCACGATGAAAGCTTGTTATGGTTTTAACGAGGAAATTCGCCCTTATTTCCTCGTTGATTCTAAATCCTAAATATCAACCCCTAAACTCTTAATTTTTATCTATTTCAAGTGTACTAAAAAGAAGAGAAGAAAGATACTGGAATCACATATGGCAAGACCTACGAAATCTAACCCGTAAGGCTATACTATATGTAACTCCAAAGATCTTCTTTTCTTCTTTTTTTTCTCAAATCTTTGTAATTTGAAACACAAATTTAAGAATATATAGTGTTTGATTTGGGTGATTTGGGTGGGATATGAGAAAGGGAAACATCCATGTATATATAGGAAAACATATCCTCGTTATTTCCACGTCACCACATTTCCTCGCCATTTCCTCGCCAAGTGACGTGGAATTAACGAGGAAAGTTTTACTTTTTTTAATTTTCCTCGTTAAAGCCACGTCACTTGGCGAGGAAATGGCGAGGAAATGAGGAATTGTGTAAATTCCGAAATGTTAATATTTACATTAATTTTTTAAATTGTAACGTTAATTTTTTTTAATTTTCCTCGTTAAAGCCACGTCAATTGGCGAGGAAATGGCGAGGAAATGATGAATTTTGCAAATTCTAACCCTAACCCTAAACCCTAAAGTCCGAAACCCTAACCCTAAACCCTAACCCTAAACCATATATTCCAAATACATCTTCCCTTAAACCACAATCTCTTAAGTTAGATTTGAAAATAATGTTTATATTTTTATAAAAATATAATTAAAATTAAATTTACAAATTTTTAAATAAAGATTTAAAAAGTAGTCTCTAAAGTATTTTCGATTTGGAAAATGAAATGTTGAAAAGAAAAAAAAAATTAGAAATAGAGGAGATTGAAGTTATAGAAATGATGGTTTGAGATTATATGAGGTAGAAGATATGAAAGATGGGATTATAGGGTTTGGGGTTTGAGATTTTAGGGGTTTAGGACATTGGCCTCGGGCTTTCCTCGCCAAGAAAAGGCGGGCCTCGGGCTTTCCTCGCCAAGAAAAGGCGGGCCTCGGGCTTTCCTCGTGAGTTAGCGGGCTTTACGAGGAACAAAGACGGGCCTCGCACTTTCCTCGTTAACCTCTGAGGAAATAGCGAGGAACCCTAATCCTATATATATATGAGTCAGCGACCTCACCTCATTTCTCTCCATTTCCTCTCCTCTACCTCTCCATAATGGTAAGCCTCTCTTTTCCTCTCTTTTGTATAGGATAGATTAGGTGGTTAGTTTAGAAGTTAGATTAGGTGGTTAGTTTAGAGAATTTAGATAGGTTTATGGAATATTTATTTATATATATTAGTTATAAATTTAAGTTTAAGTGTTGATTTTAATTTTGAATTTATTTTTCTCGAGTATTCGCAAGCATCAAGCACTCCTCATTACGCACAGATGTTCGGTCCGCCGGTACTTTCGGTTAGACCCGCCATCTGTTTCAGGTCCCGGTTCTTCTTCGAGTCAGCAGGAGACTGTCCCGAGACTCAGTATTCACATAGAGTCTCGCCTCCTCGATGGCTCCTCCACCGATGCCAGCTGCTCCTCATGTGCCGCCCGGATGCCCGCAAATCATGAAGTTCATGCTGATTTGCAGGTGCCGCCGAGTGCCCCTTATTCTCGATTACACGGTCGAGGACATTCTCGCTATGCCGGCGAGAAGGCCTACCGATCATAGACCCGACCGACCAGGCGGAACTATGTGGTAAGTTAAAATATTTTATATTTTTATTTGACTTTTAAAAATAATTTTAGGTTAAAATTAATATTTATATTTTTAATGTTTTTTCAGGTTTGGGCTTGGCCTTGCGACTTGCAACGGACGTAACCGACACGATGAAAGGTTACTTCGCGTATCCACATCCTAGCGGAAACTAACTCCAATCCACGTCGGAAGGGCGTGGTTCAAAAATTTACCAGTTATTAAATTATTTACTAATTTAATTTTGAATTTTAAAATTTTAAAATTATCATAAATTATTTTCTAATTTATTTTTTGGCAGCAAAAATATAATTGGTCTTTGGGGTCACGGAGAAGGTGCGGAAGGGTTTCACGAGAAGGTGAAAGCACGGTTGCTTGACACGGTCTCCAACCGGAAGGGTGACTGGATCGTGAAGGGTTATGTGAAAGGCAAACCGCTGAGCTCACCACGGAAGTCGGGATGGCCTCATCGCCTATTGGAAGGATCCGAACTCCATCAAAGTCGCACAGGCTTGCTCTAACTCCGTAACTTCGGTTGATGAGAACGGCCATAAGGCAATGCTACACTCTACGGGCCAAAACCCCGCTGCTATCCGTTTGGAAATGGTGCGTAATTAAATATTTTAATTTATTATTTTTAATATATATATATATATATATATATATATATATATATAATAAAAATTTAACTAATTTTCTTCAATGTTTTTAGGCCAAAGAGTTGGGACGCTTCCCCACTCTTCTCGAACTTCTGACGGACCCACAGGAATAAAGGCGGGCCAGTTTCTAGATGGAAAGTCCGAGCAAATCTACAACCAGGTGGCAACTCGGGTTATGGAGTGAGACCCAGCTGACGCAGAGTCGCTGACGGATTGCCGTCGCTTTATCCGCACGAAGTGGATCAGATTTGAGGAGGTAACTTTTAAAATTAAATTTTAAATTATTACTTTAAAATTATTACTTTAAATTTAAAATTTTAATATATATATATATATATATATATATTTTTTTTGTTTTTTGGCTAGTTGCCCGGCGACGATGGGGATTGGTTCCGTCAGCGATGTTCGAGGCGACATCGTCTTATGGTCGAGACGGAGGACGAAGTCTCTCAGCTACGCATCGAAGTTGGACTCGACAAAAACTGAGCTGGCCTCGACAAAACCGAGTTGGCCTCGGCGAAAACTTCCTTCACAGCTCGTATGGGTGGAGTGGAGGGCTTTTGGGCGTGATAGCATACAAATCGGAATGGGAGGCATTGTTGAGGAACATGCGACAACAAAACCCTATTCCAGGCGAGCCATCCGCACACATAACGAGGCAGATGTCGAGAGAAGGAGCGATGAATTCTACCAGCGATGCACGAGTCTTCTTAGTTTTTTAATTGTTCTTTTTTTTTTTATGAATGCTAAATATAACATATTTATTTATAAAATATATTATTTTAGAATTTTTTTTTAATTTATAATTTTTTAATAAATAATTTGATTTTTATTAATTAATTATATTTTTAAAATCTATAAAATAAGAAACGACGTAAATTCGAAGCTAATTTACGAGTTCTTTACGTGGAAAACTAACGAGGAATTAACGAGGAAATGTCAACGTGGAATTAACGAGGAAACCTTCTCGAGAAGTTTACGAGGATCTTACATTGAATATTTTTCTTCAGATTACGTGAACTTTACGAGGATCTTTTTCCATGGTATTTTCGTGGTATTTACGATGAAACATTTTACGTGGTATTTACGAGGAAAGTCAGCGACGTCTTTACGTGGAAACATAACGTGGTATTTACGAGGAATACTTTACTTCGTCTTTACGAGGAAATATCTGACTAGCTAATTAACGAGGAAATGGCGAGGAAATATATTTAACGACAAACGTATTACGACCAAACGGGTTTCCTCGTTAATTCCTCGTAAGTCCTTTTTAACGAGGAAGTAACGAGGAAATTCGCCCTCGTAAAATAATTGTTTTCTTGTAGTGCTAATTGATTGACACATAAGCGTTGTGACTTTTTTTAATTATTACAAAATTGATAGTTACATCTTTTCGAATGTTCTTCTATTAATATATAGGGGATTTTTGTATCGTTGCTAAGAGGGGACTTTTGACACAAATCTCCCCCACCTTTAATCGGGAAGTCACTTCGAAAATGCTCCTCCGACAACCGAGACGACTCCGAAGTATAAATCCTTTAACGTGAGAGTCTTTGCCTTGCCTTGCCACTCCACCTCAGCTTTAGTAAACAAGAGTGTTGACTTCCCCTCCATATGTTTCTTTCTCCTCCATCTTTACTCTTGGCTTCTTTCTCAAAGCAGATGACTATGTCGAGATTTCCCCCATCTCCTTTAAGCGCCACCATAAATGGAAGCTCTAACCTCTTCAAAGTGTTGGCCGCGCCTTTCATGCTCACACACACACACACGATTCCACTCCCATGTTTTACCACAAATGCCTTATCAATCTTGTTCTCAACGTTGTATTAGGATCGTAGACTCAAACTCTCAATAAGAACTCTTCTTATTAATCACTTTGTGGAAACTAACTCAAAACCACAAACTTCACAAACTCAATAAACTCATACGTTCTATGACCACCTCATGGTCTCTTATATATATATAACTTAATTTATCCTAATCCTAACTTATATTAGATAACTTCAATCTTAAGATAACTCTTATCTTCTTTATTCTTCAAGCTCTTCTAGGATTAGGATAGCTTTTGTCTCAAGCTAGTTCAAGCTTATCTTCAACATTCTCCCCCTTAAGCTTGAACTCAACTTTCTTCAACTCTTGCATCCCGATCAGACTTCGCATTTCAATGAATCGTATCCTTCCCAATGCCTTGGTGAGTATATCTGCCTTCTGTTCTATCCCTGGAACATGCTCGACTTCGACTATCCCTTTCTCAACACATTCTCGTATGAAATGAAACCTTGTGTGAATATGCTTGCTCCTACCGTGAAAGACCGGATTCTTTGTTAACTGAATAGCTGACTGGTTGTCAATCTTAATGATCACCTTCTTACACTCACGCCCCAACACTTCGCTGAGTAAGTCTTGAAGCCATATAGCTTGACGAGCAGCTTCGGTTCCGGCCATAAACTCGGCCTCGCAAGAGGACAGTGCGACTGTCTCTTGTTTACTTGAACACCACGTGATGGGAGTTTCTCCAAGGTAAAAGATGTGTCCAGTCGTGCTTCTTCCATCATCGGGGTCTACGTTATGACTACTATCACTGTATCCAATGAGTCTTGGAATGCTTTCTTTTGAGCGCTTGAAAGATAAACCAAAACCTGCTGAACCCTTGAGATATCGTAGAACTTGTTTCAACGCACTTCCATGAGATTCTTTTGGACATTGCATATACCTGCTCAACACTCCAACACAATATGATAAGTCTGGTCTTGTGTGAAGAAGGTAACGCAAACATCCAATGTTTCTTCTATATTTGGTACCATCGATATCTCTTTCTTTCTTGGCTAGGCCTAGTTTTAGACCTGCGTCCATCGGTATTTGTACTGGATTACAGCTCTTCATCCCCGCATCTTCTAAAATTCTCAACGCATAACGATCTTGACACAATGTGATTCCTTCTCCATGTTGATTCACCTGAATTCCTAGGTAATACGTAAGTAAACCAAGGTCGCTCATGTCAAACTGTGACGACATCTCCTTTTTGAATTCTTCTATCATCTTCTTGTTAGTTCCAGTGACAAATAGATCGTCGACGTAGACTGCGACTATTAGGAGAGAGTCTCTAACTGTTTTCCGGTAGACTGATGGTTCTTTCGCACATTTTTCGAACTTGAGCTGAACAAGGATGCTGTTGAGTTTGTGGTTCCAGGCCCTCGGAGCCTGTCTTAGACCGTATAATGCTTTGTTAAGTCTGTATACCTTAGCCTCGCTTCCCGTGACTTTAAAACCCTCTGGCTGCTCAACATAGACCGTCTCTCTTAGTTCTCCATGCAAGAAAGCTGTCTTAACGTCAAGATGGTGCACTTCCCAGCCGTTTGTTGCTGCAAGACTGACCAGGAGTCGTATGGTTTCAATTCTCGCGACTGGTGCGAAGACCTCTTCATAGTCTATTCCGTACTCCTGTACGTATCCTTTTGCAACTAACCGAGCTTTGTATTTGTTGATGCTTCCATCAGCATTACGTTTAAGTTTGAATATCCACTTCAAACCAATTGCTTTGGCTCCTTGAGGAAGATCAACCAAGTCCCACGTTCCATTCTTGACAATTGAGTGTATCTCATCCTCACAGGCTTGTATCCATTCCTTCAATTCTCTCGCCTCTGCATAGTTTCTCGGCTCATTGTTTAAATCCAATAACAACAGCTCCCATTCTTCTTCTACAAACAGGATATAGTCTTCCAGGTACTTAGGCCTTACGCTTTGTCTTTCACTTCTTCGTAGCTGAGGCTGTTCTTCTTCATCCTCTGGCTCTGTTTCTGTTTCATCACTTCTCACAAGCGGAGTTTCTACTCTCCCTTCGTTGTTATTTTCGATCATCATTGGTCTCTCAGACTCTGTTTGTATCCCATGATTTCCAAAACCTCCGAGTGTGATCGAGAATGACTTATCTTGCTCTGTTTCTTTTTGTCCCCAGCTCCAGCCGTTTGCCTCATCGAATACTACATCACGACTCACCACTATCTTGCGTGTGTGCGGATCATAAAGTCGGTAAGCTTTTGATCCTGGTTCAGTCCCTAGATGAACCAACTTTCTTGACCTGTCATCAAGCTTCTTCAGATGTGGTTTCTCTGTTTTCGCATACCCTATGCAACCAAAGATACGTAGGTGATCAATCTTTGGTTTCTTTCCTCTGTAAGCTTCGTAAGGTGTCTGATCCTGAAGTGCTCTCGTTGCAAATGCGGTTTATCAGATAAGTTGCGTGTCGTGTTGCCTCACCCCAAAGGTAGTTCGGCATGTTCATGTGTTTTAGCATGCTTCTAGCCATCTCTAGTAGTGTCCGGTTACGTCTCTCCACAACACCGTTCTGCTGTGGCGTGTATGGAGCTGTAAGATGTCGTATGATTCCGGTTTGTTCACAAAACGAATTGAATTCTGCAGACACAAATTCACCCCCTCTATCTGTTCGAAAAGTTTGAATCTTCTTCTTCGTCTGTTGCTCTACTACATTCTTGAAATGCTTAAACTTTTCGAAAGCTTCATCTTTTGTGCTTAGAAGCACAGTCCACATATATCTTGTATGGTCATCAATGAGGACGAGTATGTATCTTTTCCCTGCTGGCGTACTTGGCGTGATCGGACCACATAAGTCTCCATGAACCAGTTGAAGGGCTTTGGATGCTCGATAGGAAGTGGCCTGTGGAAACACTTGTCGTGCTTGTTTCCCAAGTAGACACGAGTCGCATACCTTTTTCTCTATGTCGATGTCAGGAACTCCTCGTACTAGCTCTTTACGTATCATTAGCTTCATTGTGTTCGTGTTTACATGACCCAACCTCGAATGCCATTTGTGTGACTCACTCATGGAACTCAGTTGGAGACACTTGACATCTTGTATTCCCATTCTTACTTTATATAATCGATTCGGAGATCGTTTGGCTTCGACAAGTAGCTTTCCGGTTTGATCATGCATTGTAAGAATGTCACCTTTGAGTCGTATGTCACACCCTGCTTCTGTTGCTTGCCCCAAGCTGATGATATTACTCCTCAGGTCTGGAATGTAATACACATCTGTCATCCTTCTCGACTCGCCTTTTAGATCAATAAAAGCTATTGTACCCTTTCCTTTGATGTCTACTCGTGAGTCGTCTCCGAATCTAACCTTTCCAGTGATCGTATTGTCTATCTGAGAGAAGTACCTTCTGTCTCCAGTCATATGGTTAGACGCCCCGTTGTCAAGATACCATGTATTGTCGTCACTTGTGTTTGTCTCATACTTCTCTGGTAGAACATTTTGTTCGTTTAAGTAAACGATATCATGCATCATCAGTTCGTCAGCTTCTTGTGTTTCACTGTTGTCCTCTTGTGCTTCTTGAAGTTTAAGCTTAAGCTCTGGACATTGTGCAACAAAGTGGCCTACTTTATCACATCTAAAGCATGTGATTTTAGAAGCATCTCGAGTGTCCTGTCCTCCATAGTATCTTCCTCAGCCTCTTCCTCTACCGTAGTACCGTCCACCTCCACGGCCTCTGTTTCTCCAATCTCCATTATAACCTTGGTTCTGTTGTCCATAGCTTTTAGCTGACTGACTATGCTGGCCTTCTGTATTCGTGTACATCAACTTAGTTTGTTCTTCTGTAGTTTCTTCATCATCTGCAACTCGTTCTTCAAATGCTTTAAGGCGGCCAACAATATCTTCAAAGGTTGTCGTATTTAAATCTAGTACTTGTTCCAGAGAGGCGACTATGCTGATATATTTCTTTCGAGGCAAACTTGACAAGAACTTCTTGACGAGCTTTGGTTCGTCGATGTTGGATCCTAGAGCTGCTGACTTTGATGAGATTTCGGATAGTTTCCCACTAAAGTCATCGATGCTCTCGTTTTCTTTCATCTTAAGGCGGTCGAAATCTGCCATTAACGTCTGTAGTCTTGCTTCTCTGACTCTTTCTGCACCCACATGTCTGGTTTTAATGGCTTCCCACATTTTTTTTGCTGTATCTAGATCTCCACATTGTAGAACCAGGTTCTCCGGTATGGATTGAAACAGTAGGGCCATGGCTACATCATTCTTCTCAGTATCAGCTGTCTCTTCCTCAATGACCTCCCAAACCTTATGAGCTCGCAGTGCAAATTTCATTCTGATGGACCACACCGTATAGTTTGTTGCAGTAAGCATGGGACATTGGAAAGTCGAGGAACCTCCTCTCTCCTTGGGTCGATCCGTAGCTGCTACAATATCACTCATGATGTTTGTATTTTAACCGTGCTCTGATACCAAATCTTGTTCTCAACGTTGTATTAGGATCGTAGACTCAAACTCTCAATAAGAACTCTTCTTATTAATCACTTTGTGGAAACTAACTCAAAACCACAAACTTCACAAACTCAATAAACTCATACGTTCTATGACCACCTCATGGTCTCTTATATATATATAACTTAATTTATCCTAATCCTAACTTATATTAGATAACTTCAATCTTAAGATAACTCTTATCTTCTTTATTCTTCAAGCTCTTCTAGGATTAGGATAGCTTTTGTCTCAAGCTAGTTCAAGCTTATCTTCAACAATCAAATGTTACTAACGATGCCCGCCATTGTCAAATCTACTTGGTTTCCTCAGATGAAACCAATGCTGTGAATTTCTGCTGCTAACGTTCCGTAAGAAACCAAGTCTGCCTGCAACTCGATCTCCAATGGTCCATTACTCTTAGAAGTAGAAAAGTCATTTCCTTCCACAGACATCACTCCCTTCTAAAATTGGATCTGTTTGATATGATCTTATAAGGACACACATGTCGGTTTTAATGGCTTCCCACATTTTTTGCTGTATCTAGATCTCCACATTGTAGAACCAGGTTCTCGGTATGGATTGAAACAGTAGGGCCATGGCTACATCATTCTTCTCAGTATCAGCTGTCTCTTCCTCAATGACCTCCCAAACCTTATGAGCTCGCAGTGCAAATTTCATTCTGATGGACCACACCGTATAGTTTGTTGCAGTAAGCATGGGACATTGGAAAGTCGAGGAACCTCCTCTCTCCTTGGGTCGATCCGTAGCTGCTACAATATCACTCATGATGTTTGTATTTTAACCGTGCTCTGATACCAAATCTTGTTCTCAACGTTGTATTAGGATCGTAGACTCAAACTCTCAATAAGAACTCTTCTTATTAATCACTTTGTGGAAACTAACTCAAAACCACAAACTTCACAAACTCAATAAACTCATACGTTCTATGACCACCTCATGGTCTCTTATATATATATAACTTAATTTATCCTAATCCTAACTTATATTAGATAACTTCAATCTTAAGATAACTCTTATCTTCTTTATTCTTCAAGCTCTTCTAGGATTAGGATAGCTTTTGTCTCAAGCTAGTTCAAGCTTATCTTCAACAATCAAATGTTACTAACGATGCCCGCCATTGTCAAATCTACTTGGTTTCCTCAGATGAAACCAATGCTGTGGGAATTTCTGCTGCTAACGTTCCGTAAGAAACCAAGTCTGCCTGCAACTCGATCTCCAATGGTCCATTACTCTTAGAAGTAGAAAAGTCATTTCCTTCCACAGACATCACTCCCCTTCTAAAATTGGATCTGTTTGATATGATCTTATAAGGACACATCCATGTCTTTCCAAATGGTTTTGTTCTATTAACATCACTGAATACAAACATCATCAAGGCACACATGCTCATCAAGGCCTAAACCTAATGCATTTTATTATAAGACACGACTATACACAAACTCAAACACTATTTACCATAAACAAAGACGATGAAACAGAGAGAAATTCAATTGAACCACCACCGAGTCAGTCACCGACAGAAACCACTGTGATTGCCGGTAATCTTTCTCAGCTGGAGTTGATACGATGTCGTATTAGGTGGAAACACATTCCCTTCATTTAATCATTTGTTGGTGAACGTATTAAGTTGCCTTGACTCGTCTTCTTTTATTCAAGCTTCATCGCACACACATTTTTTATTGGATACTGATTTTTGTTACCATATTATCAAGATCTTAATTATTTCTTCTATATATTACCTCTATTGTATAATCAATTTTGTATGACCTTTTCTCATAAATAGTGCCGCTTCATATTTTAAAATTAGTTTCTCAATGCAGCTTTTTTATCATACTTATCAACTCATTAATTGGAGAAACCAAACTTGTAAACATAGTACGTATTGGTTGGATGACGAATATATTCAAAATAAGAATTTTGTTTTGTTTGAAAGATGTTGAATAATGCGGTAAGTTCAAATAACTAATGGGGAATAGATAAATAAATAATATAAGTAGACATAAATAAAATGAAAAAAAAAAATATTATATGCCAAATTCAAAAAAAAATCCAAAATTTTTAAATTAATTTTAATTTTAATTTTTTGACATATCACCGTTGACTAGTGATGGTTTCTGGCATATCATCATTGATAGCGATATTATCATTGACGGTGGAGGTTTTTTGACATATCATCGAAACAGGTGGCAGTTACTTACATACCGCTATTGACGGTGATGATATATAGCTGGTGATATGTCACAAAAATTTTAAAATTTGTTTTCAACTTTTCTGAAATTTTTAGTTTCTTTTTGAATTTTTTAAATTTTAAAATGTTATCAACATTTAAAAAAATAGTAGGATTAATTAATAACTTTTCAATGTTAAAATTCTATATGGTAAACTAGATTAGAATTCATGTGATATATAGAGAAAAATAAAATGTTTAAAATTTAAAATCAGAAACAAATTTGGCCCTTTCCACGAATCTTCTTCTGACAGCCATGACAAAAAGAAAGCTGACTTTTGGCCGTTTCCTCTGTTTCTGCCATGGAAAGACAGAAATCGAAGCGTGCAAAGAATAAGAACATCTCCGATGATGTAAGAACAAGCGGAGAAGGTTCGATGCCCCTTGATCTTATCCCAGAGATACTCATAGATTTGCCTGTTAAAACCCTAGCAAGATTCATCTGCGTATCCAAGCCCTGGTCATCCATAATTCGCAACCGAGATTTTGTTAAATCGTATTTGATCAAGTCGTCGTCGACGACTCATCCTCAAAGTCTCATCTTCACATTCAAGAGCAGGCGTCACAGTAAACATTTCTTCTTCTCATCGAGTCAACGCCAAGATGGAGATGAATCATCATTATCTTGTACAGCAAGTTACCATATGACATGCCATTCTCAACCGTACACTGCCATTACTCCATCTGTCCACGGCTTGATTTGCTATGGACCTCCTTCTAAGCTCATGGTATACAACCCTAGCACTAGACGGTCCATTGCTTTGCCTAATGTCAATGCTCACAGGATACGTATGTACCACTACTTGGGTTATGATCCCATAGATGGTGACTACAAAATGTTGTGTATGAGAAGAGGCATGCATGTTCGTAGGGGACGTGGCTTAGCCCACAAGATTCAAGTTTTGACACTGGGAAATGGGAGTTCGTGGAGGATGGTTGAAGATTGTCCTCCTCCTCACTCTCCTGAATCACCTCATATATGTATAGATGGTGTTTTATACTATGGAGGTTATTTAGACACAAGTACTCGTCTCCTTCGTAAAGATCATGTAGTCATGAGTTTTGATGTTAGGTCTGAAAAATTTGACGTAATCAAAGTACCAAAGGAAAGAGCAACAAGGTTTACGAGAATGACAAGATACAATGGGAAGCTTGCTCTCATGTTCACTGGATATGGTGGGTTTGGTGGTGGTTACTCTGGCTATATCGAGTTGTGGGTTCTAGAGGATGCTGCGACACATGAATGGTCCAATAAGAATTTCGTTTTGCCTAGATTAGCTTGCAGGGAAGCCTTGTTTCAAGTGTTTTGTGCCATTGATGATTCAGGCGAGTTTGTTTTGGCACCAGAAACTTTGCGCGCACCAACGTTTTACGTTTTGTATTATGATCCTAACAACAATAGCGTGAGAAGAGTCGACATTGAAGGGATCACAGATAAGAAGAAGCTTCAGTTTTGGGATGATGACTCGGATCGTCGTACAATCTCTATCTTCCCTGGTCATGCTGAGAATCTCTTGTTTCTCTAAGAGTGCTCCTCCGGACAATCCTTTGCTTTTATCTGGTGTTTTTTTTTTTTTTTGTTGTTGAAGAAAGATATTCATCTTCCTTAATGTGATGTGTGACATGGGTTTCATCTAGTATCTGCTCTGTTTTTTTAGGTTAATGTCTTTCGCTTCAGGACCACGTAAGTAGACAAATACACCTCAAATTTGTCTCGACGGTGATGATATATAGCTGGTGATATGTCACAAAAATTTTAAAATTTGTTTTCAACTTTTCTGAAATTTTTAGTTTCTTTTTGAATTTTTAAATTTTAAAATGTTATCAACATTTAAAAAATAGTAGGATTAATTAATAACTTTTCAATGTTAAAATTCTATATGGTAAACTAGATTAGAATTCATGTGATATATAGAGAAAAATAAAATGTTTAAAATTTAAAATCAGAAACAAATTTGGCCCTTTCCACGAATCTTCTTCTGACAGCCATGACAAAAAGAAAGCTGACTTTTGGCCGTTTCCTCTGTTTCTGCCATGGAAAGACAGAAATCGAAGCGTGCAAAGAATAAGAACATCTCCGATGATGTAAGAACAAGCGGAGAAGGTTCGATGCCCTTGATCTTATCCCAGAGATACTCATAGATTTGCCTGTTAAAACCCTAGCAAGATTCATCTGCGTATCCAAGCCCTGGTCATCCATAATTCGCAACCGAGATTTTGTTAAATCGTATTTGATCAAGTCGTCGTCGACGACTCATCCTCAAAGTCTCATCTTCACATTCAAGAGCAGGCGTCACAGTAAACATTTCTTCTTCTCATCGAGTCAACGCCAAGATGGAGATGAATCATCATTATCTTGTACAGCAAGTTACCATATGACATGCCATTCTCAACCGTACACTGCCATTACTCCATCTGTCCACGGCTTGATTTGCTATGGACCTCCTTCTAAGCTCATGGTATACAACCCTAGCACTAGACGGTCCATTGCTTTGCCTAATGTCAATGCTCACAGGATACGTATGTACCACTACTTGGGTTATGATCCCATAGATGGTGACTACAAAATGTTGTGTATGAGAAGAGGCATGCATGTTCGTAGGGGACGTGGCTTAGCCCACAAGATTCAAGTTTTGACACTGGGAAATGGGAGTTCGTGGAGGATGGTTGAAGATTGTCCTCCTCCTCACTCTCCTGAATCACCTCATATATGTATAGATGGTGTTTTATACTATGGAGGTTATTTAGACACAAGTACTCGTCTCCTTCGTAAAGATCATGTAGTCATGAGTTTTGATGTTAGGTCTGAAAAATTTGACGTAATCAAAGTACCAAAGGAAAGAGCAACAAGGTTTACGAGAATGACAAGATACAATGGGAAGCTTGCTCTCATGTTCACTGGATATGGTGGGTTTGGTGGTGGTTACTCTGGCTATATCGAGTTGTGGGTTCTAGAGGATGCTGCGACACATGAATGGTCCAATAAGAATTTCGTTTTGCCTAGATTAGCTTGCAGGGAAGCCTTGTTTCAAGTGTTTTGTGCCATTGATGATTCAGGCGAGTTTGTTTTGGCACCAGAAACTTTGCGCGCACCAACGTTTTACGTTTTGTATTATGATCCTAACAACAATAGCGTGAGAAGAGTCGACATTGAAGGGATCACAGATAAGAAGAAGCTTCAGTTTTGGGATGATGACTCGGATCGTCGTACAATCTCTATCTTCCCTGGTCATGCTGAGAATCTCTTGTTTCTCTAAGAGTGCTCCTCCGGACAATCCTTTGCTTTTATCTGGTGTTTTTTTTTTTTTTTGTTGTTGAAGAAAGATATTCATCTTCCTTAATGTGATGTGTGACATGGGTTTCATCTAGTATCTGCTCTGTTTTTTTTTAGGTTAATGTCTTTCGCTTCAGGACCACGTAAGTAGACAAATACACCTCAAATTTGTCTCATATACGATCGATAATTGTTTTCAACCAAAGCCGTTTCCGAATATATCATTTGTGACACATTCCCACCACTGATTATACATGCAAGACCTAATAATATAGTTTGTTCCCTACTCAGGAGCTGAGAAACCTGTCGATATTCCTTTCTAGCGTACTGACAGAGATTGACAACATTCCTTACATGTAGGGGTGGGCACGGATCGAATATTATCATATTTTTCGGTATTTGTGATTTGCTTCGTTTTAACGGATAGTGATTTTAATATTTGCTTTGCTTGAAAAATACGGATATTCGGTTTCTGATATCCGGAAAATTTATGGATATTTCGCGAATATTCACGGATATTTACGGATACATTTTCCACTATGTTTAATACAAGTAAATCTGAAAATATTATACAAATTTATTCTTATAAAAGATAAAGAAAAACAGTAATGAAACTGTTTATTTATAAATTCTTAAAAATTCATAATTTTTTTTATAAATTAAATATTTTAAGAAGAATTGTAGTTTTTCGTAAAGATCTTATAATTCTTTTCTTCATATTATATTTTTATAAGTAATTTTATAAATAAAATTATATAAGATTATATATTAAAAACTCTATTTAACTATAATATATAACTGTTTATATAAAAGTCGGGCGGTCGGATATTCGTCTCGATTTTTTAGTATTTGTGATTTGCCGTTTTTAACGGATAGTGATTTTTAATATTTGCTTTGCTTCGAAGACTTACGGATATTCGGATTTTTCGGATCGAATCGAAACGAATAACGAATCAAATCAAATTTAACGAATAAAATGCCAGCCCTACTTACATGACACTGCACTTCTACAGTTTCCTAATATGATCCTTTGACACATCCAAGTCTTTCCAAATGGTTTTGTTCTCTTGACATCACTGAATTCAGTTAAAAGGTTAAATTTTGTAAATGTAGTAACGCCACTGCAGACACACATGCTAATCAAGGCCTAAACCTAATGCATTTCATTATAAGACACGACTATATAATATACACAAACAACGCATATATTTACATAGTTTAAACAAAGACGGTGAAACAGCAGAGAAATCTAATTGATTACCGGCAAGGAAAAAGAGACCGGACCACCGACATAGAATTCACTGTGCTTGCAGGTGATCTTTCTCTTCTGACGTGGCAATTATGCAGATATTTTGTTCTTCTTTTTATGGATAAGCACGAGGATCATTCTCTCTCGGTGACGGCGTCTTTTTCTGGAGTCAATACGATGTCGTATTAGGTGGAAACACATTCCCTTCTTCATATCATTTCTCGGTTAACGTGCTAAGCTGCCTTGACTCGTCTTTTTTTTTGGCCAGGGTACTCGTCTTCTTATTTAAGTAACCTTCATTGTACACGCCTTTTTGATTGGATACTGATTTTAGTTACTATACTATCCAGGATCTTAATTATTTTTTAAGGAATAAAACTTATTATTAAAGATGAATCATAAAATAACCTCTCAACTAAAAATACATTCGATGAAAGAGATCCTCGATTTTAGTTTTGTTAATTGTCTATCATCCTCTATCAAAAATACTATAATAGAGAGTAACATCTGTTAATAAAATTAAAATTAAGGGTTTCTTTCGTCTAATTTTTAGTTGAAAGATTTTTTAAAATTTTACTGCTAAAAATCACTAAATGCTTTAGAACTTTTATTATCACGTATGTAGTATTTAAAACTTTATAATCGATTTATACACTTTTAAAACTAATTTATAAATTATTATACATTACTTTATCAATCTTATAATCGATTTATAAAGTTTCATAAATATTTCAATATTTTATAAATGATTGATAAGACTTAACAATGATTTTGTAAGATCAAAGATATGGTTATTAGTGTATGAAGTAAATAAATAAGACAAAAAGAGTAAATAAAATATATTTTTATTGATTAATATGACATAAGTACGACATATTGGTTCAGAAATTAAAAAAAAACAACAATAATTCTGCATTATTTTCCAATCAGGAGAAAGGTATTAATCCAAAGGCTTGAAATAGTGTAAACAAGAGAAAAAAGACAGTGTATTACTCTAAGTAGGAAGATTGAATTCCTAAACTAATTATCCTCAACACTATTTAAAACTTAATATAACTTAGAAATTTAAATTATTTGATATTTGGTAATTTTTATACAAGAAAACTTGATGTGTTTTCTCCTTTATAAAGCTTTATTGCTTTGCTTCATGTTTTTTTAATATAACAAATCCTTTTATCCTATCAAGTAGCATAAATTAGAAGAGCTTGTAAACTCATTTTTAAGTCTTATTAATCATTTGTAAAAGTATTAAAATATTTATAAAAACTTTATAAATTGGTTATAAAATTAATAAAATAATGTATAAGAATTTGTAAATTAGTTTTAAAGACTTATAAATCGATTATAAGAGCGCTAATCAATGCTTATGATATTAAAGGTGTTAAAACATATTATGATTTCTAGGACATAAAACAAATCATCAACTAAAAATTTGATGAAAAAATTTTTAACTTTAATTTCGTTAATGTCTGTTACCCTCTGTCTAAAATATCATGACAGAGGATAGAAACGTTAATGGAATTAAAATTAAGGATTTCTTTATCAAATTTTTAGTTGATAAATTATTTTACGATTTATATTTAATTGAGGGTTTTACTAATAAAAACCCTTTTCTTCTATAGATTTCCTCAATTTAATAAAAATAGCGTATGACCTTTTTTATAAATATAATCACTTTATATTTTAAAATTTGTATCTCAATGCAACTTTTTATTATACTTTTCAACCCATTGATTGGAGAAACCAAACTTATAAACGTGTTATGTATTGGATGATGAATATAATAATAATATGATTTATGTTTGAAAGATGTTGAATAATGTGGTGAATTCAAACAACGAGGGGCGGGGGAAAAATAAGTTAAAAATAAAATAAATATTATCAATAGCATGTCTAAAATTGTGTTCCAAAAAAATAAAAAATAATAGTATATCTAAAAATATAATGGTATGCTTTGTTCATGGTAAAATGAATAAATGTCTAGTTTATAATATACTTTATAAACCAGATTTGTCTGGTATTAAAAGATTGCGAGTTTCATGTTCAAAAAGAAAAGATTGCGAGTTTCAACGAGTCTAAAAATAGGTGAAATAATTATAAATAGTTTGAACTAAAATATGACTAGTGATGGTAGTTCAAGTAGCGATAGAAGAAAATAAAAACCCAATACGATAAAACCCTAGTTCAAACTCTGCTGACCATCCAGACTATCTTAAATAGTAAGAATACGTAGAGTACCGTTAGGTTTATAGGACTAGTCAGTTGACTTTGATTACCGAATTATCCACGGTTACCAAAAAAAGACAACAAGTAAAATACTCTATTTATTTCGCAAGGAGTGTTATTTTGATATTTTTCTTTGTTATAAAAAGTTATTTTAGAATTTTAATACAACTTATACTTATTTTAAGTTTGATATTAATTGAACATTACACTGTTTCTATAAATAATTTATTTATCTCAAATTTAGTTAATATGTGTAATTAATAAAAATATAAATGCATTTCAATCGTTTTCTTATTCTATGTAAAAAATGTTAAAGTAATACTCTTTGCAAAATAGAAGTAATAGTTTTTAGAGTGGATAAATAAGAAAAATAAGTGTTCAGTATTATTAGCTGAACTGAAAATTCCTTATATATATATATATATATATATATATATATATATATATTATGATTACGCTAGAATGTAGTTTGTTTAAGTATATATATATATAGTGTTTACATAGAATTATTTATTGTTAAAAACTATCATATGAAGAAGAAGATTCTTCTTCTTCTCTTTTATATAGAATCTGAACGTAAATATATATATATATATATATATATATATATATTTTTTTTTTCTTCTTCTCTTTTAGCAAATTTATGGTAAAATATGACCTTTTGACTCAAGCTAAATGAATCTTGGGTTTAAAGGCTAATGGACCTCCAAAATAATAATCGGATCGGTTGTGAGGGATCTAACATCAACATGTCTGAAAAATGATTTGTATCCTAATACCAACCCGGCTTTAGAAAACTCGCAAGGTGAAAGAACCAAATAGCCAAAACATTATTTCTAAATAAAAAATAAAGATTAAGCAAACTTTTAGTCAAAAAAAAAGATTAAGCAAACGAAACGAAAAAACTCACTCTTGTAGCTGTCACCGAGGGATAACAGGCTAACAGTCCCTGTCTCCTTTTCTGCATTGCCACGAAAGTCATCATCCTATAACTTAGTTTAATAATTTATAGATGGATTAGCGACAAATATCACAACTTTTTAAAAAGGGATGATTATAGTACCATGCGAATAAAACAAAACGATACCAATAATTTACAGTAATATAAAAGTTCTAAACACATTAGACTGTTCTTCACATTTTTAGGTATTGTCATACTAGTTTCTTTACAATAATTATATAATTTATGTCAGTTGGTTTTATATATTAAACTAAATTTTGTTGGTATTGTAAAAACGCTATACCTCATACAAAAAGATATGCCGTCTCCTGATCGCACTCTTTAGCTAGAGTCCCAACAGGGATATATTTAAGTTATATGGAGCTAAACATAAATTTTAAATTTATTTTTAAGAATACAAAGAAAGTTATAGATAACCTGGAATAACCGATTATCCATCTGATTGTCAACAGTTTTCAATAAATTTACATGAACTGTCTCATATATAGCCGATTTTTTGTTGTAAAGAAGATATAGTCTAAAGAAGCTTATCCAACTCCATATGAAGTATTTGTATGTTCCTACAACATCTTTGTGCTACATATATGTTTTCTCATGTATTTTCTTAGACACTATCTTAATCCACTAATTGGTCCATAAACGATAGGAAAACATAAATTTAGCAAGTTGTGATTTGGTACATAACGAGGGCTATCTTATCCCATGGAGTCTCTCTTTTCTCTTTAAATTTCTTTTGGCCTACAATTCTTTAATTATATGTTTTTAGGAAAGCATGTTAGCAAATTCATTGATGATTTCAATATATACGTCTATTATTCATTTTCATCTTAGTTAGATGTGATCTAATTATTATGATAATACTACTTTTTATGTAATTAGACATACATGGTGAATACTAAACACTGAAACGAAATTGCATTTTCTTTATCAAACATATTTCGATTATACAAAAAGAAAACATTTTTAAGGGAGGTAAATATATAGTCCCCCGTGGTGGACTGAAAATTCCTTTCCACGTAGAGGTTAAGCCGAGCCAACTCGATTAGAGTAAGCCGAGCCATCAATCTCTATTGAATTTTTTTCTTAAGAATGTTTTTAATTATTTTTCCTCACTCGAGTTCCAGTGATACCGGAAGAAGCCTTGAGGTAACTGGGTATAGCCGGTGGACCCCTCAAATTGCAATCAAGGATATGTTTGGTTTAGCATTTTAATAACAAAAAAAACACCCAACAATATCTACTGACTTAACCATGGTTAAAGTCTAACCCAATCTGAGTTTATTTAAAGAGAGAGAAAGTGCGGAAGCAAAGCTTGTTCATATGAAAAAGAACTCAATCTCTCTCTCTCTAAATAGAATCTCTCCATTGTCTTAATTTAAGTGCATTTCTCTCTTTATTCAAAGTTTGCTCATTTGTAATAGAGAGACAAGATCATCAAGTAGTAATTTTGAAGTAAACAAAGATTTGTGAGACACCCTTTTATTAAGTGTTGTCTGATGACGAAGAGATTAAGAAGTTCAGATTCAGTGGGTGGTCTGATCTCTTTATGTCCTACATCTTCTACAGGTTCTTAATCTTAACCATTTTCTTTAGCTTATTCTCTAACAAGCCCTTAATTTCATAATCGTTTACCCTAAATTACCTCAGTTTGTCAAACAGATGAGCAGAGTCCAAGAAGATACGGGAGAGAATTTCAGTCGATGCTTGAAGGTTACGAGGAGGAGGATGAAGAAGCGATAATTGAGGAGAGAGGACAAACCGGTTTAGCTGAGAAGAAGAGACGGTTAAGCATTAACCAAGTCAGAGCCTTGGAGAAGAATTTCGAGTTAGAGAACAAGCTTGAGCCTGAGAGGAAAGTGAAGTTAGCTCAAGAACTCGGTCTTCAGCCTCGTCAAGTAGCTGTTTGGTTCCAGAACCGCCGTGCACGGTGGAAGACAAAACAGCTTGAGAAAGATTACGGTGTTCTTAAAACCCAGTACGATTCTCTCCGTCATAACTTCGATTCCCTCCGCCGTGACAATGATTCTCTTCTTCAAGAGGTAACAAAAGATTCAAACTTTTTCTGCTTAAAGATTAAAACTTTATGTTGAAAGATTGAAACTTTTGGGTGCAGATTAGTAAACTGAAGTCTAAGCTTAAGGGAGAGGAAGAAGAAGGGGAAGAGAACAAGGCCGTGACGATGGAGAGTGATTATTCCGTCAAGGAGGAAGAAGTTTCGCTGCCGGAAAATATCACTGAACCGCCGTCGTCTCCTCCGCAGCTTCTAGAACATTCGGATAGCTTCAATTACCGGAGTTTTACCGATCTCCGGGATCTTCTTCCGTTAAAGGCTTCCTTCGCCGCCGCTGGATCGTCGGACAGTAGCGACTCGAGCGCCGTGTTGAACGAGGAAAGTAGCTCTAACGTCACGGTGGCTCCCACAACGGTTCCCGGCGGTGGTTTCTTCCAGTTTGTGAAAATGGAGCAGACGGAGGATCACGACGATTTTCTGAGTGGAGAAGAAGCTTGCGGTTTTTTCTCCGATGAACAACCGCCGTCTCTACACTGGTACTCCGCCGTTGATCACTGGACTTGAAGCTTTAAACGCCGGAAGAGATTTTGGATTGGATTAAAAAGCTCTGTTTTTTTCTATGGGAATTCGGAGGAGAAGATGGAAAAAAGAGAGGGCACAATGGGAATAATGAGAAAATAGAAGGGTGAATCGGAAAATAATGAAGGTTAAATTTGGCGGGAAATAATTGATTAGGGTGAATTTCTGATTATGTTTTCTCTGGCGTTTCGTGCCCTTCTTGTAATTAAGGATTATGAAGATTGAGACAGGGGAAAAGTCAAAGGAGTAAAATTGAGCATGGAATCTTTTAGTCGAAATCGACCAGCTAAACCCAAATTATACAATTTTGAGCCTATCATGAAGCATAAACTAGATGTGTTATTCCATTTTAAAAAGAATGAAATTTTACTATGGTTCAGTTTTTTTAAACAAATCATTAATCAGATTATTATTTTACTGCAAAATAACTCCCATATAACTTATATTTCTTCCGTTTTAATTTAATTGTCGTTTTAGAGTAAAATTTTTGTTTCAGGATAAATATTACTTTATAATTTAAATACAAAATTTATTATTTTATATGTTATTCTATTTTTATTGGTTGGAATATGGTCTGGTTTAAATATTTTTAACTTAGAAAATATACAAAATTAAATATTTTTTAATCTGTGCGCATAATTCAAAACGACAACTGAAATGAAATGGAAAAATTATAATTTTTTTAAAAAACGTCCCACAATAAACAGATTATTCCACCATATTAGTGATAGATATTTGTGTCTTAACATATATAATTATAAATGTTTTCACTTACACTAATCTGCAAAACTTGGCGTAAATATGTTTCCAGTAATCTGTAACAATCACATATTTAAAACTTTATATCTCCGAATGTAAAAATATTAACTAATCATTTGGTCAATCACTTTGACTAACAATTTCCCCAAATTTAAAGTTTTCTAAGTTAAGTGTTATTTATATTTCCAACTATTTAGTTAAATTCTATATTATGGTTATCATAAAGGCATTTTTTGTTTTAATGAATTAAATTTTATTAAGTTTTAGCCTATGTTTATTCCAATTTATTTTAACTGGATAATTTAACTATCAAATTCGAACGATGATCTGCAAGAAAATAACACCCCCCTTATGTATGTGCCTCTGGTTTCTATGTGAGTGTCCATGTGTAAAAGTTGCTAATTTTAGCATTTCTCTGTTTAGAGGTCAAGTTTTTTCCTTGTGCCTAGGCCTTCTTAACTGCACTTGGATATGCCGTGATGGTTTTTCTGTTCTATGATCTTTTCCGCTCATGTGTTTAGTTTCTGACCAATGTTGTTCTTGGTTTGTGTTTGTCTTATTCTCATCGTCGGGTCTTCAGACTTTTTTGAGGCTATCAACTCTTTGGTTCTTTTCGAAGCTCGTGACTTTTGGTTCAGTTTCACGTTTTCAAGGTTTTTTGGGTTTAGTGGTGGGAACATCTCGGTGAAGTGGTTCATTCAGTTGTACTGCTTTTAATTCATTTGCGTTTTCCATCGATCTTCAGGCTCATTTTTTGTTGGATCTATTATAGGTAATGTTGCTTGAGTTTGTTGGCTTTGTGTCTTTGTATCATTTTTATTATATCTATTTTTCTTTGTTTTGGTTTTGCTTCTTTTTTTTTTTTGTCAACATCATAAACAGATTCAATTAAGACTCTGCGAACCAAACTTGAAGCTCGGAATCCATATGAGCGACAAAGCGGTTGTTTCCTGTATTCTGAGCAAGACTATCCGCTCTTGTATTATCGTCCTTGAAACATGGATTATCTCGAGTGATTAAAACTCTCATTTAAGTGCTTAATATCTTCTAGATAGGTTGCAAATCTGAGCCATTCTTACGGATGCAAACCATCTTCACCAATTGAGAACAATCATTGCAAGCGTCACATGATCTTGTCTTAAATTCCTCATGCTTTCCATTGCCCAAATAAGGGCTTCCATCTCGAGAATGAAGAGGAGATATACGGCTTTCGTATTTCGTTCCCATCAAGCCATCATACCCTTCTAATGTCTTGTACCAACCTTGTCACGAAAAAGATCCCGATCTTTCCGGGATCCATCCGTAAAAGCACCAACGACCGGTATGTTTGGCAAAAATTTAATCCTCCTTCCTATGTTGGGCAACCCTTTGTGAAATAGTTGACGTGCCTCCACCCAAATTCGGATTCGGTTTACGCCAACCGTAGAGTATCTCTAGGATCTGTATTGATGTTCTTGAAAACCATATTGTTTCGACCTTTCCAAATATACCATAGAATCCAAGCAAATTGATGACTAGTTCTTTGGCGGGGATACCCTCCAAAACAAGTGGTCCATATTAGCATAAATCGATTGCATAGGAAGCGGTTATTTTTGATGGTATCGTGAAAGAGCCCATACTTGAGCTAGGTGGGCACTCAAAAACACATAATTTATTGATTCTACTTCTGCTCCGCATCTTGAACATTGCAAGTCTCCTTGTATCCCTCTTGACGAAATCAAGCTAGATATGTGAATCGAAACATATTTAAATAGTATATATTTTTGGTTTTTTAATAAAATTCAGAAACAGATAAATTGTTTGATCGTTTACTTTATTAAATAACTGCACAATGTTGACGAAAAGAACTAAATTAATAAAACAATATAACACAAAGCCTATGTAATAGTATATATCATTTACCTGGTCAAAAAATCATTATGTTCCGTCATGCTTAATATATCAACTCGTATATCATTATTATATAATTTGTAACGCTAAATTCAGGGCCGGTCCGGAAAGAAAGCCACCTAAACCGTGGATTAGGACATCCAAATTAGTGAAACATATTAAAAAAAACTCTTAATAGTATTTATAAACAAATAAATTATGTAGAATTTTCTATTAACATATTACTTATTAGGCAGTTTAGTTAGAATAAATTTTGTTATAAAACTTTCAACAATATTTATAAATTTGTTAAAAATTAAATATATCAATACATTTCTAGTTTTCCTTTAGGATTAAATATATGATAAACTATCACAGAAGAGAGTTTAAAGATTTGATCAATTTAACACATTTATGGATTAAGTTCTAGCTTTAGTTTCCTTTCAATCCAGATTTGAACAATTACAAAAGTATAAGAAAAAACTTTTGGATTTTTGTTTAATTTTAAAAACTAACAAATGCAAGTGAAGATATTTTAAGGGCATCATATTTAAATCTTGAAGTTTCTTTAAGGAATTGTATGCATTCATACATAATTGATGATTATTTGTTTAAGGAACTAATGATTCTTTGAGAATCAATGCCCGAAAAATTTCAAAAACTTATTGAAGTGCTTGATTTTTTTGAAAAAAATTAGAAAACTGTTATCAACACACATAAATTGCTTATCACATATTGTTGACCATTCCAGTGGTGTCGCCACAGTTGAAAGAAGTTTTTCGAAATTGATGCCGGTAAAGATTTATTTGCGGTCTAATATGTCACAAGAAAGATTAAATGGATTGGCTATGTTATCAGTTGAAATGGCTATGGTTGAAAAACTTGACTATATGAATCTAATGGATGATTTTGTAGAAAAAGGATAAATAGAACTATATTTTAACAATAAGTATATTTTATATCACTATTTTTGTAAATATACTATAGACTTTGTTTTTTGTAATGAAAATTTAAGTTGTTTTTTACACTTTTTTGTGATATTGATAAAACATGTACAAAAGCTTAGTTTAAAATTTTGATTGGGGCAGAAGAAAAGATTAGTTCGGCACTGGCTAAACTATACTATATCATCATATGATTTGTACTTCGTAATTAATGAATAACACAAATAATCTACATTAATAATAACATTTAAAGAAAGATACATCATTGTCTTCACTTAATCCTTAATGCTTAATACCTATCTCACTCAACATGTTATACAGTGTCGAGCTTAAGGGTCTCGAGATTGTATGATTATTTCTTAAACACTATCATTAGGTCCACCGTTCAAAATTGATATTTATTCGGATTCGAGTTGTCTCAGCTTGCGAAACCAACAGCGTATTATTATAATTACACTAATAAAGTATGCTTAAAGGTAAACTGGCAAAGCTCTGGACCACGTACAACCTTTAATCACTCATCATAATAAGATAATTATAAGAACTCTAGAAGATTCTACTAATTAATTATTCATTCCGGTTCGCAAAGAGTATCACTAAATATATTCCACGTAAATTAAAAAATGATAAATATATATTAATATATTCTTATTTATTATACAATTATCTAAACAAAAATAAGCTAACTAAATATTTATTGATTATTTAAAAGTGTAAAAAAAGATTTAATAAGGAAATTTGTATTAGAAATGTATAATGACATTTTTTGAAACAAATAAAAAGCTAAAATAACATTATTTATAAGACAGAAAGAGTAGATTTCTAAATGCATCTATCATGTATTCATGTTTAGCAGTTACAAAAAAAAAATGTATTCATGTTTGCTGTTGGATAAACTGGAACATACTGAGTTTCACATCTTACTATACATATTTTGGAACATACTGGTCTAATTTTCTCTATTTTTACTATTATACTCAAAACTTTAATTAAAAGTCAATTTTTGCTTAGTATATGTTCAGTTTAGTTTACAGAGTCGGTTTAATCGTCATCACCATGTATACCTTATGGCTAATTTCTGAGATTGGGCTAAGGATAAATGATGTTGTAGCATCGATTCCTTTGCACATATATACACTATATTATCATAAAAGTTTAAAGTTTCTAATTTTATGGGCGTATTAGTAAGTACCAAATAAAATAACTAATTATTACTTATTCATATGGTCTTGTATTGTTTTAGCTTAAATTAATTTTCATAAATAATTAAAAAAGATCTATTGTTTAAATTATGTTTTATTTAAGAATATAAAATATCAATGATAAACTATAGAGTTTAATCTATAGAGTTCACAATAGGGAACAAATTCTAGGAAAGAGAGGAAGAGATACTAACTTAATATGGAGCAACTATTTCGAAAATAGTAAGGCCTAATTGTTGACATTCAAAATATTTTTTTACCAAATTAAACTAGCATTCACATCACTAATTATAATTTTATAACTAAATACCAGATTAAAAAACGAAGTAGAAAGAGTAAATTTCAAAATTGAAAAAGTCCTGGTGAGTACATGAATCTCAAATATATATGAGTATAATTAGTTAGATGTTCTTACCAAAATTCTCAACAATTTTAAATTAGAAAAATAATAAAAATGAAGAAAGAGAATAGAGAACAACTCTTTAATGAGAACTTGTTCTTACACATGTCAAGTTTCAATGTTTCAATTCAGTTTTATTATACAAATAAATACACTTGCCAATTTGTAACTAGACAACATTTTTAAAACAATAAAATATCATTTTAAGAGTTTTAGTGGTGTTTTAACTTGTGATGATGGCATGATGCTCTAATATATAAACTTTAGTTTTAAATTTTTCTTTATCTCTTTGAGAGATTTCTTGCATGCTTTCATCATTGATAAGTTGTCAGACCAAACCGATTAAAACCTATATTTAGGTGATTGATCTATTTTAAAATTATCTGCTTAGATATTTTCAGTAAAGTACTTCACTATTCATATCATGTTGAAAAATAACAAACAATATCATCATTTAATAATGGAATTTAAAATTATATGAAAATTCATCAAAACTATAGAACAAATATTGTCGATTTTGATATATATTATTGTATTAACAAATATTCATTTAACATAATGTGTATAATATGTTTTACCTAAAATTATATGAAATTTTGAAATATATAAATTAAGTATATATGTGTATATGAAATTATATAAAATTAATATATATATATATATAAAAAGAATATATCATTATATATTTATATATATATTTTTTGACATCTCATTTTATATATTTTTATTAAAAAATATCTTAAAAATTTATAAAAAATATACTTACTTTTAAAGAGGATTTTTGGTTGTGAAAAATTAAATAAACCAATTAAAATCTGGTAAAACCAAACCAAACCAAAATAGGAAAAGTGATTTGGATTGATAATACTGAATAAATCGAATATATGTAAATTTTTATAAATCGCATTATATGATTTCAGTATATAAACCAATCCAACTGAATAAACTAAAGAAGCCAAATAATTTAAATATTTTTTCCGTATACTTATATGTAATTTTCTAATATAATTCATAATATATAATTTATTTATTTTATTAAATATGATATTCGTAATTAAAACATTGATTTTAATAATTTTTATTTTGTTTTAAATTAGAAAGGTTATTTTTTTTATTCATCAAATCAAATAAAACGTAAGTTCTATTGCAAAATATTTGTTCTAAAATATGGTTATTTAATCATTTTGTGATATTACTATTTTCTTATTTTATTTTAGTAGTAAAACAAAACAGAAAATGTTATAGTCAAAATTTTGAATAATAATTATATATTTGTTTTAATAAAACTGATTTATAATCATATAAAATAAAATGTTATAAAAGATAAATATAATTGAACATGCCTAAAAATACTATACAAAAAACATGTAAATTTATTTGATAAATAAATTTATTAATTTTTTTATATTTTTGAAAATGTTAGAAAAACCAAAAATAATTTTAAAGATATTTCCAAACTGAAAATATAAGTTCTTAAATACATATAATAAACTTTAAATTAGCAAATAACATATATGAATTTGTTAGACTAAGTTATATAACATATTATAAAATAATAATTTATAAACAAGTATTAGTTATTTTTATTATATTAATTATTATTAGGAGTAAAAATAAAATGAACTATAGTATCTAAAAGAAAATAGATGTACAAAAGGGAGACTGTTTATTAATAATTAATAAAAAAATAAATAGATTTTCATTTATTGGTCATCTGCATAAATACCAGCACTTTTTCATGAATTTTGTAGATCAACAATTTCCTTTGTAATATTATTCTGCATGCAGATTGGACTGCAAATTAAATGATCTGCATTTAAATGTTGATTGGCAAATAAATGCAGTATGATCTGCATTTTAATTGATCCGTGTTTCTTCTGCATTTTATCTTCATTGCATTCAAAAGATATGTGATTTGGACATTTTACATGTTCCATAATAAATATCATTAACACGAACACATATATCTAATCTACATTCGAGTCTACAAGTAGTGATGTTATAGAGATAATGATACATAATACTTTAGATAATTAGTAGAACATATTTGTTGTTATCTACTTAGTTCCTTTTCCTCGTAGGACTAGCACATCTTTAGATTACTTTAGATTTTTATTACTAATATTTAAAGAACGATACATGTTATCGACCTAATATTTACTTTTACCTAAGAAAATAGCAAGTAACATAACGTACAATAGTCACGGTGATGAGAGACGCAATCACGTATGGTACTATACCGATGTTCATTTTGTTTAGAAAACATTGGGGATGCTACTAACAAGACAAACAAATGAAGAAGCCAAAGGGAACACGTGACTGGACATCAAAGACATCTTTTCTTTCCTAGTTCCACGACCACGACATATCTCTTCTATTTTTTCACAATTTTAGAAAGCATCAAAAGTAAATTTTTCCATTTTTAGAGCGTATATGAAGCCAAAAGATAAATAATGAAGGACAGCTAACTATATATTCAAGACTCGTGCTAATATTATTTGTTGATAGAATATCTTATCAGAAAGGTCATATACAAACATATTCATATGTGATGTCAAAAAAAAGAAACATATTCATATGTAGATAATAACATATCGATATAACAAGATGGATATGATTCTTTTTACAAAAAAAGTATTTATAAGATTTTAAACGACTCCAATCACTGTTAGTTAGGGGTTTAAAAATATTACGACATTACAACTCAAAAATAATTTACTAAAGACAAGATGTATTCTGTTGATGATAAAAAAAGTACAAACAGAAATGATTTCAATACGTGGGCTGAAATCCTTAAATTTCAAATTCAAAACATATAATTAATAATTAATAAAATGGTTTGCAACATGTTTGAAGAAGCTCTTATATATATATATGAGCTCGCATATGTGTTAAAAGATATGTTCTGAAAGATAATTCTTTAATCTGGAAAAAGAAAGTAGTAAGAAAAACTACAAAAACCAAGTGATGGTACTTTAGTGATAATTTTTTGGAGTTTGGTATGTATCTAAGTTTTCTATAGATTCGATTTCTTCTGAGAATTAAATTATTATTTGGTCAGTCTGAATTTAGATTTCGGATTACATGTTATAGTGTGGACTGTAACAGATGATCGGTTTATCTTTTAATATTAATAGGAAAGAATTTTAAATTCGAGTTACACATTCTGATAGGTTTTCAGATTAATTCATTATGTAACACTAAATCCGTTTATTTGAGATTGACCGGATTAATTGATAGAATTTATTTTAAAAAACTACAAAAAGATGTAAAAAAACTCCAAGAATTCCAAGAAAAATGGTCATGCGTTTTTCTTTCTTTTTTTTAATTCGTTTTTCATTTTGTAAAATAAATATTTTATCGATGGATAAAATCAGGGAATAAAATATAACTGGATGGGAAGGATAAATCATGAAAGGTGCTTCATAGGGAAAAAAGTTGTCAGTTGTGATTGTACGCGTACGTGAAGTGGAAGCATGAAGCAACATTTTTAATAAAGTGAATCTATCGAAGAAAACAATAACAATAAAAGACGATGCAGAACTTCTGACACGTCCAGAAGTTTTACTCCCGTCATGAATAGCATCTGAAATTGAGGCAATCAGATCTTAACTCTGTTCCGAACTACGCTGAGCGTTAGTTGAGCGATAATTCAGGATCTAGCGAATTATCCAAAATTCGGGAGATTAAACGAGAATTAATCAAAAATTTATTTTAAGGTATTTTATGTTTTATGTGGCTATAGATTATATACACATATACAAATACAATAAAAAGCACTTGATTTAGTGGTTAAGTTGGCTTTAAAACGTCTAACGTCCTAGGTTTGAGTTGGACTAGTGCATTTTTGACTTTTTTAAATTTATGATTAATGAAAAGTATTTATGTCATTAACCAGTCATCTTCTTCTGTAGATTTTTAGGTTTTTGAGGCTGTAACTCGACAGTTCTTTGGCTTCCATGATTTTTACATCATTTTCATTATTTTTTTTACTAATTTCGTGAAAACTTCATGAATCTTACGTCTATTGACGATTAGGCTGAACTTAGTTAAAAATTAAGTTTTTAAGAAATTCCTGATTTTTTGAGCGAATCACTCCAAATAACAGCGATTGATGGCCGTGTTACGATTTTCCAGCGACTAGGCGGTTTTCGGCGCCGCGTTTTCGAACAGAGGATCTTAAAAAATCACAATGTAATTTTACTACTGGGATTTTTTTTTGGTCATTACTTTAGAGTAATTCAAGAATCAGTGTTTAGGCTATCTCCAACAATAACACCAAAACACCAAATTCGGTATAATTTCATCTCCAACAAAACACTAAATTTGACACAATCTTACCGAATTTGGTGTAATACTATTCATTGCACCAAATCTTTGAAATGTATATTTTATTCTATTCATTTAATAATATAGTTTAAGTATCATTATTCTTAGTTATTTTAATTTTATAACTACTATTGAAATTTTATAATAATATTAAATTTATCACATTAAAATAACAGTTATTTTTAATTATATAATATAGTTAAACTTATATTATTAACTAATACTATTTCTATCAAATAAATATATTATTTTATGTGCTTTTCATATTTAATAGTTTGTAATTCTGAATATAACTAATATTTTCTGTAAATAAATACATAAATATAATATTGTTAAACCAAAAATATAAATATAAATAAATTTTATAAAACATAAAACTACAAAAATTTAACAAAACATAATATTTAAATATTATAAAATATTTATTTATCAATTAAAAATAATAAAAATATAAAATTTATTAAAACTAAAAACATCAAATAACATATAATATTATTTTTGGTGTAGAATTTGATGTCACTGTTGGAGATGATAAAAACATATAACACCAAAACACCAAATTTGGTGTCATTGTTGGCTATAATAACATTGTCACTCTGTTATGGTATTTCATCCTTGTTCAAATTCACAATCACAAATGTACCGGTATGTTTGTAGTAATATTATTACATACATTTTGTGATTTATAACTATTAAGATAAACGATATACTGTTGTTTATAATCCCTACAATACATAAAAATCATCAAATGATGAGTATATCAAATTAACTTATCCAGTTTTTTAAAAATATTTGTCGATTAAACTTATTTGCAAGTACGCATTTGACTTCACTTGTGTGGTTATTAAAAAAAAGATTTTGAGATGCTCAGCGTTTAACTAAACGAATGACACATATTAATGTGTTTTGTGAATTTGAGAATCTCAACATCTATTCGAAAGCTTCCATATATACGCATTTATTGTAAATGTTAGTTACTATATCTTATTACTATTATCATCATATTTGGATTTATGATCGGTATTATCGAGGCAGCTGCAATATTAACAGGAGAGCTTAAATTACATCTGAACTATACTTCCTCCGTTTTTTAATAAGTGTCATTTTGACATTTTTCACACAGATTAAGAAAGTGGCTGAAATATATGTAAATTAATTCTTTGACCAATAGTATTTTAGATAAATAAAATTATTTATAAAATCAATGCAGTTTGCAATTAATTTCAGATGAAAATAAGTATAATTTACATTGGAATTGTAAAGTGATACTTTTTATGTAATAAGAAAAAATTGGTTAGTATGAAACTTATTATAAAACAGAGGGAATACTAATGATAAGCCTCAGTTAAAAAAAACTGTAAATGATATCTAAGAACACCTCTAACAAGGGTATCAACCCATTGGAGTTCCATACACTAATATATGTAATATACATACATATATATTAGTGTATGGAACTCTAATGGGGAGATACCTCTATTGGAGGTGCTCTATGTTTCCTTTCTATACAATATTTAGATCAACCGCATTAAATAATCATGTGAGGGGTTCACACGCAACCGAAAAAAAATTATTATAATAAACAACAGTCATGACCTCGTCTCGTCCCGTCCCTCCCAGATGAACCCGGATCGTAACTGTTTAGCGGGTTCCATGCCATATTGCGGTCCACTATTGGTCAGTTTTTTTTTTTTTTTTCTTTTTTTTTTTTTTAAATCAAACGAAAAAAATTAATAAAAAATTAAAATTTTGAACCCGACAGAACGGTTCGTTGATGCTAATGCTCTTAGTATTTATCTCGAAATGATATGATAACTTAAGATGATAAAAAAAATTAGATGAAAATGATATGATTTTCTTTTAGAAAATTTTGGGTGGAATTTTCCACAAAATTATGGATCCCACACCTATATACATATATATATATATAATACATATATATATATATATATATATATATATATATATATATATATATTAAGTGTATAGAACTCCAATGGGTAGATACCCTCATTGGAGGTGTTCTAAGTTTTCTTTTTATATAATACTTAGTATTTATCTCGAAAATATATGATAACTTAAGATGATAAAAAAATTAGATGAAAATGCTTGTATGAAAGTATGATACGTGATAAAAAAAAATTGTCATTATAATTTTAATTAAAGTGGGATTAGTTGTTACTGTTTATGTTAAATTTGAAAAATAGAGAAAAGAGATGTGATTTAACATTTTCGGTTTTCTTGAACCAAATATAAATATTTATTTCCTTTTTCTTGGCTACACAATGGTAAAAATGGTCCCACACCGTAGCTTCTTTCCTGAGAAAACTATGGGGGCCCGCCTACCCATGTGACGTGGGTCCTTAAACGCATCAAGAAGATGTCGTTTTCTTCGTAGCCCTTTGTCACAGTCACTTTGTAGATTTAATAAAACAAAATTAAATAAAGGAAATTAAATAAACCTCGCAGGAAGGCTAGAGGAGGATGATAGGCACGTATACGGTCCCCTCTTGTTACCTCTCCGATCACTGACAGCTCAACAAATCCAACTATTCGCAACCGTCCATTTCACCACTTTAAGTATCACGGCTCGACACGTCACACACAGGGAGGGGGAAGGGAGATGGAAGAAACAGGCTACCACTGTTGACGTAGATATACATTAGTAACATGACATTACTATCGATACTTTAATTTGTATGTATACTGGAAGTTTTTTTTCCAGATGATTATATTAATCTGAAACTGAGACATGAGCCGACGATTATAATTTCCGAGATCAACAGCCGGCGGATATCACAAAAATTCCCCAAAACATGAGTCCACAAATTTATACATAATACAAATATAGTAAACATTTTTGGAGATGAATTACATCTCTCTCCAGAATCCATTGTATAAAAGATTTGGTCTATCAAATCGGCTCGGACCAGTTTAGCTTGATGGCGATCGGCTCAACACTCGTGGTCAGTTGAAAACCCTATTTTACTCGGCACCGTAAGCTCATTGCACTAGTTCGGCTTAACAGTCCAGTTGCTCGGTCCCAGAGACATGATTCATTCCATTAGTCAGGACGACCTACGGTTTGTCTAGAAAATAGAGATAAAACCGACGAAGAAGAAGATCCAAACTTTGACAGAGACACTTGACGGCTAAAAATTAGGGTTTTACTTGTTGTATTTCTTGCCGAATTGTATTTTCCGGGCTAACTCAGATAAGAACCGACTACTTTTATGTTTGCTCTCGTTTTTGTAAACAGTTTTTCTTTCCTGATCAGTACCCACCATCGATGTCAGTCTTTTGATACCGAGTTTTGACCAAACTAAGATTCAAAAAATACCATATTTATAATTAGTACAACCAAATATAGATCGATCTCATAACTTCAAGGAACAAATTTGCATGAAAACTCAACAAAGTTTCTTTAACAGAGACAAATCGAGGAAGTAAAACAAATCCAACCCAAATGGTCCATACAATTAAGAGATCAAAGCTTCTACCATCAGCAAGACACGAAATTTTTAAATTCCTAAGCCTTCAACTGAAAATGGTGATGATGGAGTAAGACCGATTTGAAACGTCAGAATAAAGCATGACGAAGGGATATATCTCATATGCTCTTAACGTAAATGATAAGGAGTGAATCAAATCAACCCCTAATTCAACCTCTCTCGAAAACCTGAAAAAGTAAAAGATTAAAATCAGAGATGAACCAAAGAGAGCTTGAAATTAACATGCAAGTTAAACAATCAGTCACTTGATCTCAAAAGAAAAGTGGATCTAAAAGATAAGGGAAGCCAAACCAAGGCCAACTAGTTTTGCATGCACCGGAAAACCAAGGATGACCAAAAACCGCTTCCATTCCCCTCGGAGAAGACAAAAGCTAGATCAAAATCTAGAAAGTAGATGAACAGAAAATATAGCAAAAATGAAGATCAAATCTGAAGATCTTTAAAAGAACAAAGTAAGAGGCTCAGCCCGACTCCAACTCTAAAGGAGCAGCCGTCGGAGAATCGACGATACCTTATTGAATAAAAACTAGAGAGAAGTCAGGTTTTGAAGAGAGAGAGAGAAGTGAGGAATTTTCAACTATGTATTCATCATCAACTGGATGAATCCGGTGATGCTCGAGTTTTTTTTTGGTTACTACTTCTAGTAAGAGGATTCATAGATCCATTCAGGATCTAGGTTTGTTTGATCATATTATTTTTTGCTGCTCATTTCCTTGTCTCAGATTTGGTAGTTTTAGTCTTGACATAGTGGTATTTAACCGGTTCTTTCTCCACCTAGAATGTGGAATTCTTCACCACCGTGGGTTCTTCTCCTTCCTTTTTTTTTTCAAGCGACGAATAGAGTGCGTCTATGGTTTGGGGTCATCCTTGAAGCCCCAGTGGCCCTATCAATAATGGCAATATAAAGAGATCTACATGGGTTGCTTTCAGTTTTGCCATCTATGGGGCTCTAATTTGCAGAGCATTATAAAGAGGTCAGATTCTTCTGATTTATGTTGTGGCCAAAAGAGGATTTTGCTTATTTTTTTGTTGTTGTGTGATATATCTAGTCTCAGTGCTTGTCTTGTTGTGGTGCTTATGATCTAATGATGAGCGGTTTCCAGATCTAATACATGTGTTGTTTGTTAGTCTTTAGGTCTTTGTTTTTGGTTCACAGATTTCAGGTTTGTCTCTCCGAACGCGAACGCGGAGTTTTCGACTTTGAATATTTAGAACTTGTTATTAATATGTTTGAACAATGAATCCCATTTTTATAGGGAATGAAATGTAATATTTTTTCTTTAAAAAATCAAAGATAGGATTGAAAAAAAAAGCCAAATGATGTATACTTTTTACCTTTTTATTTTTTATTTTTAAAAATATTTTAATTCAACTGATTCATATGACCTCTAAAATACACAATTAATATATTAACTGAAACATGACTATGCATAACTATTTTTATCAATAACTCTATTATAAAACAGTTCCCCTAACCAAAATGTAAATATACAATATTACACTGTATTTAAAAATTCATGTTTTACCATTTGCACACATATTAGATTAATAAATATTTTTATCTATTATTTTTGGTTAGTTTTATTTGACTCTCAAATAAAACTCTGTCACTCATATTTTAAAATTTTTATTTATGTTTTAGCTTTATAGATATGCATTAATAAAAGTTCAAGACATCAATTTTCAAATACAAATCTAAAATTCAAAATATCAATATTTTAAATACATATGAGGGAGTACGTTATTGTTGATAAAAACTTAAAAATTGCTAAGTTGTCTACTATTTTATTTTCGCTTTTGATATATTAGAATGATAAAATTAAAAAAAAAACTTCTTACACTTCATGGAAAATCATAAACTCATAACTGAATCTAATAAAACAAACTGAAGATTATTAAAAGCTTGTTTAAAAAATATCAATTTGTTATACATTTTTGTGTAATATAGATAATACCCGCTGTCACACCAAACCATGACATTTGACATCTTATAGTATATAAGAATCAGCAGTTAATATATATGTATATTGTTAACCGTAGTGCAGTTTCAAAGATTTTCAAGGTCTTAAGGACTAATCATCACAAAGTCTTACATCCAGATACTCGCAACCCCATTGTTAAAGGCGCAGACGTCTCGGACACAGAGCGAAAACTCCAACTATAGCCCTTTTACTAGTAGACTAAGACGATTTGGTTAAACAATTTATATATCACATTATACTTATAAAGTTTTTTCTTCTTTTTATAGTATAAGCTGTTCTTTTGCGCGGATCGTGTCCATATCATTCAAATAAAATTCAATCGACAACAAAACTAATATAAAACAGAATCAAATGAAAAAGTAAAACTTAAAGCCAAGTCAAAATTTTCAAACGCGAGTCTAGTCCTTGTAGCCTTCGAGAAATTGTCGACTTTAACTAATCTTTTTCTTAGGTAAAATTTTGAATCTCTTCTTCTTCTAGATTTCTTTTTAGTCAACTAGGTTCATTAAAAGGCCAAAAGCCAAATTTACAAACAGACTCAAACCCACCCGTTACGAAAACTGAAGCCCAATTGAAGCCCAAATGCCCAACTAAAGTAAAATAAAACCTAAGTTGCGTGGTGGACATGTGTATACAAACGTGGCATCAATCTTTCTGGAAAACAGAGAGAGAAGCCGATCATCACCAGTGACATGCCGGACCGAAAGCCACCATACTGTACATCCGTTCTTTTTGTATGCTCCTTCTTCCTTGGTCACCGTCGATCTGTAAGAGTACTCCATCAAACCGCTAGAGGTGAATTTTAGAGAGAAGCTTCTAGGGAGAGAGCTGGAGACCCTTATCAAAACGCCGTCTTATGAAAAATTTGATTAATCTGAACCTAAACCGACTCACCACCACTTCACTATCAATCATCAGTTCTTGATCTTTAAAGAGATTACAGTTGATTTTCTGAAACACGAAAAATAGATTCTTTTCCAAATGAAAAACTGAGCATAACTAGCAAAGATAAACAAAGGAATTTCAAGATCAAACGGATTATAAGAGTAACAGGAAGAGAAAAGCTAAACCACAACAAAATCGAAGAAACTATGTTACAACAAAAAGATAATCATCCCAACTCTTTGAAAGATTAGAATTTGATAAGAGGGCGAAGATGAGAGAGTAATCTTTCTCTAGGAAAGAGAGAGAAGCTCTCATTTCTTCTCTCTAGATTAAACCAAAATCAAAATGCAAACCAGATTATTTTGAATGCATATTTTGAATATTAGTAGTTTCACAGTTGAAGTCCGTAATCTCCTACACCCAAAATCACATGATGTAATATTAGTTCGCCTCAGCAATTATTCGAACCGAAGAACTCTAATATAATAACTATAGTATTCTGTAATTGAACTAGCGGTCTCTGCTAACAGGAATTAATTTGAAAGAAGAAGGCATATTTTCTCGATATGCATAACACAAATTTCATTGCTAATATACGTTAATTTCTTGGTTTTCAATATGCTGTAGCTAATCTCTTATTGATTCATTTGTTGATTACTTTGTGGAATGTTATTTTTTATCGCATTAATTTTTTGGTAACGAACACTTGTGTTGTATGTTTCAGTTTCTCTCGGCAAATAACACCGAGGATCGTAGGAACTCTATGATCCCTTGTCATTTTATATTTAAATAAGAAAAAATGATTGCTGACTACTTGAAGTATTGACCACCACATTGTCATGCAGATTAAACTAATGTATATCTAGCTACACGAAGTATATATTATGCATGACATTATTAATGATGTTATATAGTTAACATCACAAGTTTAATTCTTCCGTTGATCAATAAAAATCTTACTCATCTGACCAAAATTTAACTAAAATTGACCCATCACGACAAAAATAAAAATCAGAGAAATTAGTTAAATTCAATTTGGTGGTCAGATTTTAATTGATGGATGGAAGAATTAAAAGGAATTTAACGTCTTAGATGTCTATGTAGTTTTTTGGATTAATGAAATTAAGTTCATGATATTAACTACATAACATCATTAAGCTGAATGATGTTATCACGCATAACATCTAATTCATGTAGCTAGATATGAATTAGTTTAATCTACATAGCTAATCATTTGGTGATCAATACTTCAGGTAGCCAACAATCATTATTCCTTTAAATAATAAAGCATCTTCGATTTGATTATTTAACTAAAAGCTATAGTGATCACACAATGTAGGTCTTAATAAAATAAAACTATATAGTGTTAATTGACAAGTATACCGAAAAGAACCAATAAAGTGTACATAGTGCACTGCATTCGTTAACAGTAAAAGTGTTATTGCATTTAGATGCACCGCACGGCTACGGTTTCAACGTGATTCATGCTTTTGCAAGGTTTCTAAATACTCTTTCCAAATATCTTGTGGAAGTTTTTAGTCCAATGGTTGCCATTAATACTTTTACATAAGTAAATTATATACCAAAAATATTTATGTAGATTATTGAAGATTAGAGCTATACTTTTTATAATGTCAAACGAATTTATAAAATTAATAAGTGGGATGTATGTTAAATCATTTATTCTGCATGTTAAGAATACATAAACGAACTAGGAATGCAATACATGTATGCTTATTTTTAACAACATTTTGTGAAATAAATAAAATTTTATATGCTTATTTCCCTAATAAACTAATAATTTATGTGATACAAATCAGATAATTTTCTCTGCTTTTATTTAGAGAAATAAAAGAATAAAAGATCATTCTGACAACATTCTTTTTTGGAGAATACAACTTAAAACCACCTGTCTAAAAATCGATATACGTTATTCCACCATGACCAAAACAATTTTCTTAAAATCTAATTTATACAACTCACATCAGCTTAAATTGTTTTAAATGACTTAAAATTAGTCTAAATCAATCTGAATTAGTATAAATCTGTTAAATCAATCAATAATATTAGTGAAAATCCACAAATTTTCCCTATTTTGTATATGTAATTTTATAATTCATCAAAATAATTTTATAACTAAATCTTAAAACTAAAATATCTAATGCAAATAAATCAATAATTTTTAATATTTAGGTCTAAATAATCTGTCTAATCGCTAATTTTCTACGAAGTACATAGTTACTGGGTAATGATTTCTTGAATATTTTGATATGTGGAAAACTTTTTGCAGTCTACGACTTCTAAACTAGCACCTGCAAAGGTGTACATCAGAAATTTTATGAGGTTAAACTTTGTAACAGCATATCGTATTACACGGAACTAATTTATTTCTTTTCTTAAATGAAACTAATTTCGTATAATTAAAATATAAGGATTTGGTTTTAGTGATTCACTATTGTACCAAAGTTATGAAATATAAATATATCTAGGCTTAACTTACAGAAAAATCAGTTCAAAAAAAAAACTTACAGAAAAAGTCAGAGGAAGAGAACAAATTTTATAATAGCTACAGAGCTACAACAATGACTATGTCTTTTACAATTCAGTAGTTTTTATTATTTCTTCCGTACTATTATTTTAATCGTACTATTTTTTCTGCAGATTTTTAAAATCAGTATCTCTTAGCTTGTATATTTGGAAGTGAGATAAGAGTATGGTATATATCTTTCGAAAATTTAATATCAATGTTAAACAAAAAAAGAAAAAATTTGTTTCCCTTAAAAAACTACCATTTCAAAATAAGTAATTTATAATTACCTTTATTTCTTTTTAAAAATTTAGAGCGCGCACAAACCCTATTGCCCAATAATTTTTTTTTTCAAACAATGAAATTTATAGTTTGAATGAAAATGCATTTAAAGAGTGGTTCTGAACTGAAAAAGCTGACTGAGAAGTAGCAATTGTTAAAACGTGAACTAAATAGCAATGAGTTAGATTGAAAGGGATTAATTAGAAACACTCTTTGAATTACTCAGAGAGACACGGGGATCGATTGGTTGGATTATAGCCGTAGAAAATTTACCGTAGAATTTAGGTTGTAATTTTTTTTTGATGTAGTTGTATCTAGTGTAACTGTAGAAATTAAATGAGAAAACTGATAAAAAAGAAATATATTCATACAACAATATTTTAAAAAGGAAATAAATTCCTACAGTCATATTTTTTTGCTTTAGAAAATAAAGATTCTACAGCCATTTTTTATTTTATTGATTTTAGCTTTAAAAATTAGTTAAACCATGATCGATAATTTAAGAGCATATCCATCTCCACTTCATATTTTACTCCATATATAGAGTAAAATATGGAGTGGGGATGGAGATGTCCTAAGTGGTTGTAGATAGAAATTAAAGTTAAAGTCACTAGTTACAACCCAACCAATCACCCCCACGATTTGTAACACTATATATCTGTCGTAGGCCTGGGCATCCGGATCCTCGGGTCGGGTCTTATCGGGTCTGGGTCTTTCGGATCCTGGAAATTTAGACCCATATAGGTATCTATAATTTTTCGGATCGGTTCCAGATCGGGTATTGCCCGTCGGGATCGGTTCGGCTCTATAATTAAAATACCCATAATTTTCGGATTCGGGTAGGGTTCGGGCCGGGTTCGGGTATTTAGGATTTAAAAGGAAATGAAATATTCAAATTCCATCAAATTTAGTCAAAATTTGTCATATATATCTAAAATTTTACAAAACAACTTAAAATAAACTATTAATAACTAAGATGAAACATTTTAACTCTATATTTTACATTTAAAACTTTATGTTACTTAAAAATGTTACAAAAATAATAATAAAGATTGTTAATAAAAATATATTTTAAAGTTTTTTAGTCGGGTTTGAATCAGTTCTTTTCGGGTCCGGGTCTATTCGGATAGAAATTCTTTGGATTCAATTGATACTTGTAAATTTTCGGTTTGGTTTCAGATCGGATATTTTCGGGTCGATTTCGGTTCGGGTTTTCGGATCCAGGTTAAAATGCCAAGGCCTAATATGTCTAAACGAAAGTATTTTTTTTTGTTGTAAATAATCACCACATAAGGAAAAGTATTTTTTTTTCCAAACCATTCGAAAACAAATCTCATATTCTGCTGTGTTCTATTGGATTTACAATTGGAAGTTTTTAGTGTAATAATTTAGGGAAATAATTTTTTTAACAAGTAGTTCAATTTTTTTTAACAAGTGTTCCAAATCATTTTAAAACCCCGTGTTTTCAGGGGCCCGCTTGTAGAAAATCCAATGACACTAAAATATATAATACAATATTTTAGGGGAGTATGTCACAAAATTCAAAGATGATAGTATATTTTATTTAAATGTCACATTAATTTCAATAAGAAAATAGAAGGATGTGATCGTTAGAATGGTCTCTTTCAAGTTTCAACCATTTAGCTCTGATTTTTTTTCAATACTCTAATTTAGAAAATTTAGTAACATTGTCAATTTCCATCTAAAATAAAGAAATGACCAAGTTCACGTAAAGAGTAAAAAACGTGAATACCCGTTGAAGGAAACAGCTTATACGGCTTCACATCGGCTTAAAAGATAGCTTATGTATGTTTTTGTCTTCTCTCGAAGGTAAAACACGTGTCGGTCTTCGCAAGTGGTCCTGAGGAATAGTTCGAGTAAGCAGTTGGTGGAGCCTACCTCTTTTAATTTTTGGCAGATATTCAGTAAAAAAAAATCGGCCTTTTCAATTGAAAAACAAAATTCATTAAAAAACTTTATTGCTGGCTGAAAAAAATCTTTTGGTCTAAATGCTCACTTGTTAAGAGAAACAAAATGTGGTTGAACCAAATAATTTCTAAAGTTTTGCTATTTAACTTGAATCAAAATTAATGAAATTAAATATTGGAAAATTCTCTCAAATAATCTTAACATAATTGCTTTCGTCAAAAAGAATCCACAAAGAAAAAAAAAGACCAAAATAAGTTTCAATTAAGTGGTAAAATAATTATATCATATTTATAGATATTTAAATATTTATAATTATTTAATAAATAATAAATATTATTTATAATTATTTTTGAATAATACGCTTTTGAATTCAAATTTTTGGTCAAATTTTTATTTTGAAATCTAAAATTCTAGTTGAAACTTAAAAAAATATTATTTAAATTTTTTAATATTTATTTTTAAAATCCTAAACTCCACTCCCCCCCCCCAAATCCCACCATCAAATTCCATCCCTCAAATATAAATAATAAGTTTAGATTAGTTAATCATATGGACTTTGTTCGGAAATTAGCTAGGCGTTCCGTGCGGTAATCTCGGGTCTGGTGAATTATCCAAAAATAAAAAAATAAATAGGGGAATACTCGAGTGTAATAATAAGTAGGGGTAGACATTTTATCTGTTAAATTTGATTTGATTCGTTATTCGTTTTGATTCGATTCGAAAAATCCGAATATCCGTAAGTATTCGAAGCAAAGCAAATATTAAAATTCAATATCCGTTAAAACGAAGCAAATCACAAATACTAAAAATTTTAAAGGCCAATATCCGATCCGCTCCGGTTTTTATACAAATAAATAAATATCTACAATTAAGTATGTATAAATTTTTACTTCAACATATATTTGTGTTATTTATAAAAATATATAATGTATTAAATTAAAGAAAGAATATAAAATCTTTCTAAAAACTATAATTTTCTAAAATTATGTGTTTTATCAAAAAGATTATTTTATTATAAAAAAGTATGGAACATATAATTCCACTAATTTTCACTTTTGGTTTAATATTATGTAAGAATATAAAAATAAAATAAAAACATGTATATTTTGTTAGATTTACGTGTATAAAACATGGTGTATGAGATATCCGTAAATATTCGCAAATATTTAAAAAAGTTTCGAATATCCGTAAAACCGAATATCCGTATTTTTCCGAAACAAAGCAAATCGGAAAATCAGATATTCGTAAGATACGAAGCAAATCACAAATACCAAAAATACGGTACTATTCGATCTCTGCCTACCCCTAATAATAAGTGAAGCTCAGTCTAGTGGTCTGTGTTACCTCATTTCAGTTAATACCTAGTTCAAAAGCGGACTGAAGGTATTTTATTATAAGTTTTCGTTTTTCTTTAACGAATTTAAAAAGTACTCCCTCCGTTCTTTTATAATAGTCGTTTTAGCATATTGATTTTGTTCCAAAATATTAGTCGTTTCCTAAAATCTAGGCAAATAATAACTAAAGATGACTTCATTTACCCTTGTATTATGCTAAATCGTAATAATGGCCTTGATTAAATCAAGCATATAAAAAGGCTAGAGTAGGAATTGTCTTCGTCTCCTAAATTTGTGTGAAAATTTGTTAAACGTCATTTAAAAAAATCAAAGGGAGTATGATTTTCCGTTTTCTTCATCAATGTGTTCTCGAGTTCTGCAACACATTCATGGCTTTGGAAACTTTTTTCTAGTTTTCACCATTTTCCTAGCTTTTGTACTGTAAAAATAATACATCTACGCATAAAATCAGATTTCAAACTTAAAACCTAACAAAATCACTCCTTCTGTGCAATACAACCAAATTGTGATGAATCGCCATGCTCACACCATCGAACGTATACTCGGCTGCTGAATCATCCAAGCGGACACTTTTTTGAACAAACCCTAAAGATATATATCTATTTATCTTTTTAATGAAACATTTTAGTCATTTTAACTATTATAATTATATTTTTGAATTTTTGGGATCATTTCTCTTAAATATTCTTATATATATATATATTCACTATATAACTTGAAAAGGGTAACAATGAATTTAGCTAATTTCATTAAAAACTACAACTATGGACAATTTTAAAGGAAAACATTTCTCTATAGTTATGTAGAAGAATTGGAGATATATTAGAAGATTTTGTTTTTCAAAAAAATGAAGAATTTTTTTTTCCAATTAATTATATCATGTGAGTCTTCACATATGACAATGTCCGTCTTAGACTTCATACAATTTGAAAATAAAATAAGTTAAATAATATATAATATCACGATATTTCTTTAATAGAGATTTCAAAATGTTAAATTATATTTGAAGGTGGTTTAACAAAAAAAAAAGGTGGTCTATATCAAGAGAAGATTTTGAATCTTTTTATATTACTATCAAACTCTTATAAATTTGGAAACAAATGTTCAATTTTAAAATAATAGAATAGTAGTCCTAAAGATATAAATTATAACTAACCATTATTCTATTAAGCAAATTAAGAGCGTGAAGCTAATTTTATCATTATTTTTTAAAACCATGGAAACTTCATAGATTTTCTAGTTCCAAAGGCCAATCTTACGACTCTTGCATCCAAATACACAACTAATCCATTTAAATGGCATGGTTAGATGGCTAATGCGAATCCAACCCTAGACGGAAATTTCAACTGAAATTCTTTTAACAATAAACAATACGGCTTGGTTTTTTATCATCGTTTTCATTCTTTATCAACACATATTAGCACAATAATGAACACAAAATAAACGATACATTTATGATTATTAAAGTTATTTATAAAAGGAACGATACAAAATCACAAATGAAGATAGTTAAGTTATAAAAACAGAAACCTCAGACATGTAAATTGTGATATTTTTTGAAGTCAGAGGTAACTAGTTCTTTAAAACTTGTTTTAATCTTACTTTGAGTATATTGAGGTAATTTTAGACTGCAGTTAGCAATTCTAGCATATATGCTATTGATACATAACCCCTAGACATTATTTACCAAGTAATTTGCTTACATGTCATCATCATAATCATTTTTGCAATTAAAATGATGACATAGATTCTATCTAATTGTGACATGTCTTAACACATTTATTACACAAAACTCAATAAAAGAAAAAAATTAATAAAAAAGAAATTTTAAAATCTTTCTCCTCCAATGGGTGTTTCGAAATTTATAAACATTAACATAGTTTTAAAGAATTACATTTTACACAAATTAATATTAAACTTACACTTTGAACAAGTTAATAAAAAAGCAACTAAATTTATTTATTATTTATATTAATGTTTATAATGCAAATTTATCCAAATATGAAAAAATTATAAGAAAATGTTTTATTCTTAAATTTATATCTCATAATTAAATTGTTCTATATACTGTAAAGAAAACAAGTGCTCTATATTTTAGCATTTCTAATGATTTGAATTTTGCAAATAAACTTTTCTACAAAACTATATGTGGTTTACATTTTCAAAAGTCAATCTATGTCGACAAGAATATATTTCAAAAAATATATTACTATTTAAAAGGCTCATGACCATATTCTTATAAAAATAAAATATTGCAGTTTAAAATGATTATATGATATTAAGATTATAGTAACATGGATAGTTCATTTTAGATATTTTGACAGGTTTTTAAAATATTTTTATAATCTAAAATCATTAAATTAAAAATAAACATTGTAGAAATATTTATATTTATAAATATTTACATTTATTTGTAACTATTTTTTAAAAGTCAAAACGAAGACGATAGTAATAACAACATTTATATATATTTATATATTTTTCTAAAAAAATATAGTTAAATATACTAATCAACGTAAAAATAAGGTTAATTAATCTTCTAAATCACTAAATCTATTAAAATTTAGTTTAAAATTTAATTTAATTTTTTTCTGCACCTGGTACAGAAAACACTTTGTATGGAACGATACAAATATTTTTTGAAATAAATAAAAAGGTTGTAAAACTTAACAAAAAAAAACAGAGAATTGTTGGCAAACTAAAAAGAAAACTATTTTGAAAACAAAAGAAAAAGATGAAAGGAGAGTCGTTTTCATTCCGGTGAGGATTGTCTCTAAACAACAATGTCTCGTGCTTGCTAATGCTAGTTGCTTTCACCATTAACAGTGTCCGCTTCCCACACGCCACGCCAAGATCGCTCTTTTCTAGCCGTCGATTAGTTTTGACTTTTATCTTTTGGACACATTTTTTTTTTGGTAAACATGTTAAATTGTATTACCTTTTTCGAGTTTTTTACAGAAGTTACAGAGAATACAAGTAGCAGAATAACAACAGACTACAACACAACAACGAAAAACAGTGTAAAACACAACTACAATACCTACTGCTGAAGCCGGATCGGAAGACAGAAAAACTCCATCAAGCTACTAAGAGTGTTCGACACCCGATGCGGAAAGACAGTGTTGAGGCAACAATTTGAACAACATGTCACGAGCTGGTAAATATTGGCCTCCCCAAGCTCGCCTCCTCAAGATTCACCTACCACGGAAATCCGACGATGGCATCAAGCAACGGCACACTGCGAGATAGAAAGTTGCAGCAGACGACAATAGAAGCTACGCCAGCCGACCACCAAAACTTGCCGAAGCATCGGCTGTCGTTAACCACCTACACCGGACCTGCCTCCTCTACTCCTCCTTATCAAACCTCACAAGCACCCAACTCCTATTGAGTTCAATAGCTCCTACCAAAACCACCAACACCAAGCAGCAAGCTAGAAAGCCGCTCTTATTCGGAGAAGCAAGAGGATGATAAGCCCGCCACAGCCACCGGAACCTGCACAATGAAAGAAGCTAACACCGTAAGAGTTTGAATCCGAAGAGTCTCGCCCTAGAACTGTGAGAGAAGCAACCCACACCGCCACCGAGAGATTAGATCAGGTCGACAACACCATGACCATCACACTCGCACGAGGGACAACCTCCAAGAACCGAAGACTGCCAAAGCATCATACAAGAAAGCTCCATCCTACTCGCTTCGTAAGAACGCCACATCGAACTCCGACAAGCAAGGAGAGCTCAGAACTCGTCATAGGGTTGACAGCATCGCCTTCTAGCCACAAGAACCAACCGCAACCACCTATACTGAGAATCCGCCGACAACAGCTCACCACCACCGCCGAGGTAGACGACTAAGGCCCAAAATCTAAGCCTACCACAACCGTCTCTCCCTGGTGATGAGAGAAGAGGAAGGGTCTGCAAAGAGATCTGAAAATCGTCAACCTCCCAACCGAGAACGCAGGCTCACTTCATCGACCACACTAATCACCACTGGAAGAACCAAACAAGACTCAGAGCACCACCACCAAGCCCCAACGGACCACCAACGAAGCAGATCTGGCTAGATCTGGGCGAGATCTCAGAGAACAACCGCGGAAGGACCACCCATGCTCCTACCCTATACACGCCTCGCCATCGCTCCAGTACTCACCACTCCGGGCAGCGATGCCAGAGATGAGCCCACAACGGCGAGCATATCGACGAACAAGAGATGGAGACAAGGAGAGGAACCAAGGGAGAAGAGAAACGCAGAGTAAACAAGAGAGACAGTTAACACCGGAGCCGGAGCACCGGAGGACGCCATCGGCTGAGTAGATCTGCGCAAAAGAGTTTTCTTCGAGAGAGAAGAGAAGGAGAGAGGTTTTAGATTGGACACATTTATGATTAAATCTTTACAAATATTAAAACTATAAAATAATTCTGTTTGCAATGCTGTGGAAAATAAGTACTAAATAAACCTATGCAAGTGTTCGAAAAAAAAACCTATGCAAACTTTTCCAGTAAAATTGTTAGCAGATTCTCTTCTTTTTTTTTGTTTATCGATCAGCTGTTTAGTTTAGGAATTACCATATTCTATTTCCGGTTAGAGTTGGGTATATAAATATTTTTTCCCCTCGATTCATCTTCTGCTATGTACTATGCTTTTCCCTCTATTTTTATATTGCAGTATTTATTTTAGCTTACATTTTTCACACTAAAATATTTTTTGAGAAAAATGTTTTCCCAAGAAGTTAAGATTAGCAGATAAATACATTCGTTGACAATCCTAAAAGTACTTATATGGTCAATGTTTTAAAGAATGTAACCAAGCATAATACAAAACTAGATTTTGAAATGCGCTTTCGAAATGCAAGATTGCTTTGTTTACAAAATTTTCTTTAATAGAAATTATGATTGCATCAGTTAGTTATGTATTTAAGTTTTATAGAATTTTGTGTACATTATTTACTTTAGTAAATTTTAAAATTTAAGTTTTGATTTTTTAAAATATAATCACATTCTCTATGTTTTTCTTAACTAAATACTTTTAAAAATAGATGAAAATCATTTGTGAGAAACGTTATTTTTATTACATGTGTATAAGTTGAGATTTCAGTCTTAAATTTGTGAAATAAAACGAAAACGTTAATTTAAGATGTTTATTTATTCATATTTTAAGTACTAAAGAGTATTTTTAAAAAATATTATAAAAATACATTTATAGATATATTGACTAACCTATACTATAAAACAATATCATAATCTTTTGAATATTTTACTTTTGATAAAACAATATTTTTGTTTTACAAAATAAATATGGCGATATAAAATTTATTTGTGTTTTTAATATTCTACAGTCAAAGTGAAATTTTATATAAAATAAATGTATGATAATCACAACAGAATAATTCCCTCATTTGTTGTGTCTTGTATTTGTTTTTGTTTATTTTAATAATGAAAATTGAAACGAAATAATACATATTTTAACAAGTCTGGCATTAGTTAAATTTTGTTTTTATAAACATTTCAATATAAATGAATTAATGTGTTTGTTAAAAACTTCTCTTATTTGATTAATATGTTGCCTGGCTGATAAAATAACCCATAAAAATATATAATCGGTAAAATATCAATTTATTAATTCGACAATATTATACAATAATGAAAATATTAGTTAATTAATATTTATTTTATCAAGTAAGTATTTATTTGTATATTTTAATATTTTTAAATAATATCTTAAAAATTATTAAGTAATTACAATTGATTTGATATATATTTTTATGCTATCTAAAAAATAAAGTATACTGTTTAATCTAGGAAATTTTGTTATTTTGTGTGTATATATACTTTAATTTTATAATTTTCAAATTAATTAATAGATTAATTTATTTAACTATATTATTTTTAAATTAATATTTAATGATTCTAAATATTTATCTATAAAATATCATAAATTTAATATTGTGTATATAAGTAAAAACTAAATTAATATAAGTGTATAATAATTCTTTCATAATAAACAAAATTATTTAATTATTTGGATATTTATAAAGTTTAAATATTTAAAACTGTATTTTATATTTTACTAGTAAAATTATATTAGATTACAGTTTTAGAAAAATATTATGAATATTATTTAGTTATTTTTATTTCAAAAATATTTAAATATTTAGTTAAATTAGTTGAATAATTAAGTTGCTAGGTGACATATTATGACGCATATATAGTTAATATAATAAAAATTCATTAATATCACACGGTAGACTAGTGTTAGCTTTAAATTGTCAATTTTTTTTAATAAGATTGATAAATAGCGTGTATTATAATTTTTTTATATATATATATATATATCACATCTTATCTAATTAATAAATCAGTCTTGTAAAAAAATAGTTTTCTACTGTGACAAACACCACTGAAATGTGCGAGCAAATGAATGGGATGAGGCACTGGATTTCTTAACTTTGATGCGCAAGGAGATGAGATATTGATAATGTCACTCTTGTGTGGATTCTAAATGTCTGCTCAGGTATTTCAGATGTTCAAACGGGGGAAGGAAGCTCATGGTTTTATCTACTGGCATGGATACGATACGAATATGATTCTAGCCAATGCATTTCATAATATGCATGGAAAATTGTTGGAATTGTATCTTTTAATTAAACAAGGAAAGAAATACAAAAGAAAAGAGTGAACAATGTAGATTAAGTTAAAACACAAGTGTGAAGCATGAATGACTGCTTGTGTTTCAAAGAGAGTAAAGAGAGAGTGTGTGCTTGTGTTTCAGTTGTAACACAAGTGTGAAGCATGAGTGACAAAAACGATGAGATGAAGTTAAAACACAAGTACAAAAAAAGAGAGTACAAAACGTGAAGGGCTGGCCAAGGAGAGACATGTCAAGCCTAAAGGAAAGTTCAACACAAATGCGGTACCTTTGGGCGTGCCAATGTTCCGTCAGATAGGTAAACTGAGGGATGAGGTTTCATGGAATGCTTTATTGACTTGTATAGCTCGAGCTGGCAGGAGTGCACAAGCCTTATCTTACTTTGAAGGGATGCAACTTGAGGCAAAACCTAGCAAATACACACTAGCTACGCAGCCTACGCTCTTAGGGGGTTGTGCAAACGTTCCTGCTTTTAATTTAGGCAAAGCAACCCACGGGTTCCTGATCAGAAACGGCTATGATTTTGATGTTATACGGGATGCTATGGTTGACATGTATTCCGAATGCCGATGTTTTGACTATGCTATACAAGTATTTGAAGAGGCAATCATAATTTCTGAAGTTTTAATTTCAATTGCTTCTCATGTGCGTATATGTGTGTGTGTCTGTATGTCTCTCTTTTATTTTTGGTTATTCCCTAAATAAGCCCATATTCAATTTGTTGGCAAGTGTATGTTCCATGTAGTGATTTGTGCTCAATTCTTGACTATGTAAATTTTGATTTCTTTCTCTCTATCTTTAATACTAGAGATGTTAAAGAAAGTTCTTTTGCAGTTCCTTGATGACAGAGATACAATCCTCCGGACATGCAACTTCCATAAATGGAAGTCCATAATATAAGTTGTCACTCTTATATAAGCTATTATTCAAGAACGATGTCGTATTTTCGCATTTTTTTGTCATGAGATTTATCACAATTTCGTGTCTGTAATCTCTGTTTTGTAATTATCAGAGTCTGAGATTCAAAGAAGTCTGATGTCCTCTAAGACAGATAATCGCTTTATCAAAAAGATCATTGTGATGTCTTTTTATTTTTGATATATAAAGCAATGCAGAACCATTTGTAAATAGTAACGTATTAGAAATTACATCTTCTTTCATTGATACGTATGATAACTTCTAAGAAGTCTGATGTCCTCTAAGACAGATAATCGCTTTATCAAAAAGATCATTGTGATGTCTTTTTATTTTTGATATATAAAGCAATGCAGAACCATTTGTAAATAGTAACGTATTAGAAATTACATCTTCTTTCATTGATACGTATGATAACTTCTAAGAGCATCATTATCCATGGTCTCTTATTCCGGGTCTCTTAGGGAAAATAAGAGACCCAGAATAAGAGACCATGGATAATGATGCTCTAAAGCATCTTAGAGCAACCTTATCGGTGGGATGCTAATTTGAGGTTTTTTTTTTTTAAAAAAAAACTAATATTTAAATGAAGAGACGTTTCTTAGTTTTTTTAGTTAAAAGTTAAGAGACTATCTCTTATTTTTCCTAAGAAACCTAGAATAAGAGACCATGGATAATGATGCTCTAAAGTATCTTAGAGCAACCCCATCGGTGGGGATGCTAATTTGAGGTTTTTTTTTTAAAAAAAAAACTAATATTTAAATGTGTTGTGGTTATGTATTTAAATTTAATTGCTCTACATAAATGTTTGACTAATGAAAATGAAACAAGTGTCATTAAAATTTTAGAACTGGTTCCTAAATAATTGGTTTAAGAAGCTCAACTGTCTCTCTTTCCTATTTTTCTATTTTCTATTATTATTTTTTGATTACATATTTGTTTAGAACTTGGCGATGGAGAAGCTCTTATTACATGAAACAAATAAACACCACAAAATAGTCTCCTATTCATTTTTAGATTGTTGTTGTACCTCACATCATTATGTTCATTAAAATCATTTACCATCTTATAAATTAAGGTCCATACATAGCATGTTCAAACTAAAAACACCCAAGATTTATTTATATCATCTCCAGACAAGTGCTTTAAGTAACAATGATTTCATGAGACAACAACACTTCTAGACCATTTCTGTGTCTTGTAAAGAGATAAGTGACTTTTAAAATTTGTAAAATCTATCTAAACTTTAAAGAATCCAAAATACACTTGCACATGGTGCATGTATACGCTACCTTAATTCCTAAAAGTTTGTAAAAATGATTAGATGCCCTTATTATCTTTATACTATGAATGAGCAGAAACAATATGAACTTTTACTGAAATATTTCCAAGATGATTACAAAACGTTGAGACTACAATGCTTAAATAGAAAACTAAAGAACAATCTAGATCTCTTCTCGGCCTTATCCGGACAGCTGTTATTCATGCTTTACACCTTACACCATGACAAGAGCATCTCAAAACGGTCTGGTAGGAGCGTGCCTTGCTTTGCCGTACATCCAGCTCTTTCTTCTGTTTTGTCTCTTGTTTCAGAGCGTAGTAGGTATGTCACAGCTTGAGCATATGTCTTCTTGGGCTTCAGTTCTTTAGTTGCAACCTGGGTCTCAGATGCTATTTGGGCTGTGTCTCCTATATTCCCCCTCAAACTTGTGGTGGAGGCAACACCAACACCTAGTTTGAACCGCAAGTCTTCGAATGCCTTTCTAGGTAGAGACTTGGTGAAAATGTCTGCAATTTGAAGCGTCGCCGGGATATGTCTTGTCTCTATCAGCCCTAGTGCTACTTGCTCCCTTATGTAATGATAATCTGTGTCAAAATATTTTGACCGCTTGTGCATTGCAGGATTAGTGCTCAAGTAAACTACAGACAAATTATCACACAAGAGAAGAATAGACTCAGACTGTTGCAGACCAATATCTCTGAGAAAGAACGAAATCCAGGTGACTTCCTGTGCTGTGGCACCAAGGGCTCGATACTCTGCCTCCGTCGACAAGCGAGACACAGTCGGTTGTCTCTTTGCCGACCAGGAGATAAGGTTCGGACCAAGCAGTGTGCAGAATCCTGTAGTGGACCTCCTTGTCTCCTTGTCTCCTTGCATCCTGTCCAGTCGCTATCACAATACGCAGAGAGTTGGAGAGTTGAGTCTTTACGAAGATGGAGACCCAAGTTCACAATTCCTTTCACATAGCGAAGAATCCTCTTAAGAAAGCCAAAGTCTGCATTTGTTGAAGCATGCATTCTTTGACAAACAGAGTTGACTGCGTATTGGATATCTGGCCGAGTGATAGTTAAATACTGCAGCTTCCCTGCAACACTTCTGAAGTATGTTGGCTCGACAAACTATTCAGAATCTTCATATTCAGGTCTCTGAGGAAGCAGTGTTGCTACCGGGATGCAATCATTCATCAACGTCTGATGCAATATCTCCTTAGCATAGTTTGACTGATGTAAGAACATACCACCAGATGAAGTTTGTATTTCAATACCCAAGAAACAGCTAGGAGGACCAAGATCCTTCATGTCGAATCATTTGTTGAGAGCAGACAACAGTTCATTCAGCAGTGTGGTGTCACTTCCCGTGAGCTGGATGTCATCAACATACAACAATATCACCAGCATTTTCTTGTTATGATGATATGTGAAGAGTGATGGATCCGACTTGTTGCAACTGAATCCAAACTCAAGCATAAACTGACTAAATATGTCAAACCACGCACGTGGCACCTGTTTGAGACCGTACAAGGCTTTAGTCAGACGGCACACATGATCTGGTTTAGGGTTGGGCATTCAGATTACCGGTTTGGATCCGAGTTGGATTATTCTGATTTCGGATATTTCGGAACTAAAGAAAATGGTACCGATCGGATAATTTAAAATTTTGGTTCGGATACGGTTCGGTACCTGTCGGATCCAGTTCGGATCCGGTTACATCCGAAGGAATCAAAAAGTAATGGATTCGATTCGGTTCTTAGTGTATCACCAAACCATTTAGTCCAATAGAACCGAAAACAATCCAAAAGAACCGAACATAAACAAAAATATCCGAAAGACATAAACTTGATTACAAAAGTTACAAAACAATAACATAACAAAAACATTTTAATATAATAAAACCATAGTTTAAACTCCAACTTAAAAATCATAGCATTTTATGATAACAAAACCATAGTTTAAACTCCAAATTAAAAAAAACCTTTACTAAGCTTTAAGTCGGTATACTCGGATACCCGTATGGATCCCGGATATTACCCGATCCGACCCGGTACCCGAACTAATTTAAAACCTTATCCGGTCGGGTATTTCTTTATATTCGAACCCGATCCGAAACCCGATTTTTCGGATAAATACCGGTTCAGATCTCGGATCCGGGAAATATGCCCATGCCTAATCTGGTTTGTTTGGATCTACAAACCCTTATGGCTGATGCATAAACATAGGCTCTTGTAGTTCGCCATGTAAAAATGCACTTACTACATTAAGTTGTTTCACTGGCCACTCTTTGGCTGTTGCTATGTTGAGAAGAAGTCTGATAGTAGCTGTGCACACAACAGGGCTAAATGTCTCGAGGTAGTCTACTCCTTATTCTTGACCACACCCTCTAGCTACCAAGCGAACTCTGCGTTTTTAACTGTATCATCGAGATTCAGTTTCTCACTAAAGACCCAACGACTTGTTTACAGATTCATGTCTGGAGTGGGTGGAATTAGAGACCAAGTATGAAGAGTATGAACCTTAGTGATGTCGTCACCAACTTCAGCATTCCACTCAGGATGATCCATAGCTTCTCTTATATTCTGTGGTAATCGTCCAGCTTGATTAGATGTCAAAAACGCATACCTCGTGTTCGGTCGTTGTACACCAGCCTTTCCTCTAGTTCGCATTGGATGTATGTTAGCCATCGAAGCTTCTTGAGCTGGAGCAGCCGCAGGCTCATTTGGAACTGGAGAGGGAGGAGGTGAGTTTTGCTGCTGTATTACTTGAGCTGGAGGTTCTATAGGAACTGGAAAAGCTACTGGGACACTCATAGGAGGTGGGAGAATCCTTGTGATCATTGAGGGTTGGTTTTCTGCAGGTTGAGGATCTGCACACTGCCATGCTTGAAGCAACGTTGACTCATATCTAGGAACAAGTGATTTATAGGCTGTTTTGAATGGATACACCTCTTCATCGAAGAAAATATGTCGTGAAATGTATACTTTTCCTATAGGTGGATACAAACATATGTATCCTTTGTGTTGAGGACTGTACCCAAGAAAGATGCACTGAAGAGAGCGAGGTTCCATCTTGTGATCAGCAACCGGTCTTAGATACGGGTAGCACGCAAACCCGAGCACACAAAGGTGAGAGTATTCTGGTTTCTTCTTTGAGATCATCTCCACTGGACTCTTCTTGTCATTATGAACGATGGCAGATGATTACTGATGTAGGCTGCAGCAAAGAAAGCTTCAAACCAGTAGTTCAGCGGTAGGTGACTATCAAACATCATAGAGAGACCAAGCTCTGTAATCTGCCGATGTTTTCTTTCTGCCATGCCATTTTGCTCAGGTGTGTATGGACATGAAATTCTGTGTTGAATGCCACATCCTGTCAAGTGATCTTTGAACTTCTTGCTTACAAATTCTCCTCTTTAGAGTTTAGCTGATTCTCCACAAGCTTTTGAAACGCAACAAACACTGGAAAGAACTCATTTTTATTTCTTAAGGGATAAAACCAAGTATGTCTGCTGTACTGGTCGACAAAGATGACATAATATCTAAACCCTTGATTCAAAACAACCGGGGAGGGGCCACAAAGATCACTATGAATGCAAGCTAAAGGTGCTGAGACAGACGAACTAGAAGAAGAAAACATCAGATGACTACTCTTTCCCATCTGGCAAGGCTCACAAAGGGGGGTGGTTCTGTTCTTATTGATGATAACCTCCTTGCAGGCTTGAAGATGCTGAATAATTCTTGAGTTTGAGTGACCAAGACGCTTATGCCAAACAGTTTCAGATGCCACAACTTGACGATTAGAGAACAGAACTTCAAACTCTTTGTTCCTCAGCATATAAAGACCGTTAACTTCTGGACCCTTTAGCACCACTCTCTGATTTTTTAAATCAATCACATAGACAGAGTTAACATCAAAGTAGAAACCACATGGGTAGTCTTCACACAATTTGGAGACAGAGAGCAGTGATTTCTTAATATCAGGACAAACTAAAACTTCATTTAAAGGAATGTTACCTGATTGAGAAGTGATGTTAGAGGCTCCAATGTGTGTAATAGGAAGATATGCACCATCACCAAGCATTATTGCATCATCTACTACATAAGGTTGTGATGTTTGAAGGTTCTCCGTAGAGGCAGTGACATGTGTAATTGCACCGAGTCTGGATACCAATCTCTTCCGGACTCATCTGTTGCAAGCATAGATGTGAATGCTGGAGGGCTCTGGTAAGTGTTGTCAAACCTGTTATAGCATTTGAGAGCAGTGTGACCAGTACGGCCACAAATCTGACCCACAGGTCTGTTCCCTGAGCTGTTTTGTTGCGTCTGATGTTGCACAAAGCCACGTCCTCAGGATGAGCAAACTCCACGGTCTCTGTTGTATCCTCCTCTACCTCTTCCTCTGTAGTTCGGGTTATATGTTGGTGGGACAGTTTCATATGACTGGTTTTGTTGCGCTTGCTGAGTGTTGAAGGCTAAATGCATTGAGACCGTATTGGTTGCTTCATATGACTGCAACTTAGCGTCAAAGGCCTGAACTTCAGAAACCACATCATTGAAGGTAGATTGTGGATGCTTGGTAAGAGAGCTTTGAATGCCTATTGTAATCGGGTCAAACTCCCTTCCAAGTCCAATAAGAAACCCAAAGATCTTTATTGATTCTTCAATCGGCTTACCAATAGAACTCAGTGCATCATAAATAGTCTTAAACTCATCACTGTATACAGCCAAGGTCTTCCTTTTGTTGGACAGAAGCTGCAGATTCCGACGCAAAGTAAACTCACGAGAAACAAAGCTCTTGTTGAAGCTCTCTGCAAGACTTAACCAGATTTCTCTGGATGTTGTCAGCATGTGAACGCATCCTAGGACTTCTTCCGACAGTGTTCCAAACAACCAAGACCTGACCACTTGGTCTGAGCAAAACCAGGATTTATACTGAGGGTTAGGAGTGACAAGGCTTCACACCATCTTGAACCACCGTGACAGTAGCTTCAGGACGGGTTACAACACCATTAATGAAACCAATAAGCTTTTGACTGGACAAGAGAGACTCGAACTATGTCTTCCATAAAAGATAGTTCCCATCATTGAGCTTGAGTGTGACAGAGCTCAAGATGTGAACATTACTCGGAAATGGGTAAGGATCTGCCATCTACCAGTTTGAGATTTTGATGGCTCTGATACCATATGAAAGAGCAGAACCAAGGAAAAACTTTGTTTCAACGCAAAATCCGAGGAGTACAGCAACGAGAGGGAAAAGGAAGAGATGGGTTTGGTCGAAGCTCAAAGAGAGGCCTAAGCTCTGCGTCAAATTAGAGAAAAGAGAGCTCGAGGTCGAACTGTCTGCGTCTAATCGGAGAAGAGAGAGCTTGTCTACCTCGAATCTGAGAAGAGATAGCTCGAGGTCGAACTGTGGTGATGAATCGGGGAAGAGAGAGCTCGAGGTCAAACCGTGGTGACGACTTGAAATACAGAGAGCTCAAAGTATGCTTTGAATCGGAGAAGAGAAAGCTCTCAAGGTCTGCGTCGAATGGGAGAAGAAAGTCTGCGTCTATTAAACTTAGGTTTTTCCTGTAAATACTAAATTAGATTAGGGGCAAAATTATAATTAGCTTAAGTAGAAGCACAATACAGACGCAGACGCAAGATTTTACAGCGTCAGACGCAGGACGCTGCGTTCTATCGCAGACGCAGGTACCGGCGTCGATGAAACGAACAAGCTTGTTGAAAAAATATTGACGCAGCCGCAGCCGCAGGTGGCTGCGGAAACCAAACAAACAACACTAAATCTGCTTCTTGCGTCAGCGTCCAGCGTCAGCGTCAACTTCCAGCGTCTTTGAAACGAACAACCATCTGCGTCTGCGGCTGCGTCAGCGTCTACCAAACGAACAACAACCAAACGAACTTGACGCAGCCACAGACGCCGACGCAGCCGCAGAAAACTGCGGCAACCAAACGAATAGAGCTAATATGAACTTTTACTGAAATATTTCCAAGATGATTACAAAACGTTGAGACTACAATGCTTAAATAGAAAGCTAAAAAACAATCTAGATCTCTTCTCAGCCTTATCCGGACAGCTGTTATTCATGCTATACACCTCACACCATGACAAGAGCGTGTCAAAACGGTCTGGTAGGAGCGTGCCTTGCTTTGCCGTACATCCAGCTCTCTCCTCAGTTTTGTCTCTTGTTTCAGAGCGTAGTAGGCATGTCACAGCTTGAGCATATGTCTTCTTAGGCTTCAGTTCTTTAGTTGCAAGCTAGGTCTCAGATGCTATTTGGGCTGTGTCTCCTATATAAACCTCACTTAATCTGTTTTGTCTTTGATTTATTATAAAAGCGTAAGTTTGATTTTAGCATCATATCCTAAACACAGAATCTGCTTCTCAATTTTCTGATGAAGCGGATTCAGACATTTTTTTTTGGTAAAAATGTTAAAATATTATTACCAGTTTTTTTTTTTACAGAATACAGAGGAAACAAGAAGCGGAAAAAAACAACTAAACAATACTCAGTTTAACCTAACACAAGAAAGAAAGCTAACCACCAGACTAGACACAGTCGGAACATCCCGCTTGCCGCAAAAGGAGAAACCTCAGTTAAACCAAGAGACAGAACCCGGTAATATTGGCTTCCCTGATGATCTGCTCTTTATGATCAGGTTCAACCAAGAACAGCACGCGGGCGACCTCCAAAGCTGAGACAACTCGGTCAGACATCACAAACTTGAGGGCAAGCACAACGCAAGGTAAGTCGAGCTTTGATTCATGTAACGAGAAACTAAGAGCCAACTGACTCGACTCCGGAAACCGCTACACCAGACCGCGAAGCCAAAGGACACAAACCAAAACGGCTGAGAGAGAGGCAAGCAAATACCGTGAACATCAGCACCTGCAGAAACAGGAGAACGGCCTACGCATGATCCAAGAGAACCACCACGCACTGGGATGACCGGCCTCAAGAAAGTCGACACTACGATCCAACAAAACCCAATTGACCCAATTGGGAACTCGAACCGAACACTCACTCTAGGTACACAGAACATGGACCCGCTCATTCCTGCGCACTGTTCTGTAGCCACCACACCATATAGACGGAGAACAGTGAACAATGTGATACTAAAGGCTCCACACACAAAGGCCAAAGCAACACGAACCTGCAAGTGACGACTTCGGAACAAGGAGAGAGCAAAACCAGAGAGGAGGAAGAGCAGCCATAGACGACAGATCCTGAAACTCCAAACTTTGATTGCAAGAGCAAACCACAGAGATAGAACGACCACACTGCCGCGATATCCAACGTGCACGCTTTGACATGGCAGAGCCGCCATCTCCCCTGGACACAAGACATAACCTTTGACAGAAACGAGACGCCAAGTCTCCGTCTTGGGAGAGCTTGGAACCCCACTCCACAACGAAGCCATACACTTCGGAAAACCACATGAGAAGACCCGGAGCAAGACCGCCACAACAACACCCGCCGCAAACTCCGTTCAGACCACAGATCTACAAAGGAAAAATTGAGATCAGATCTGAACACCAAAACACCGACTTCGAGTCGCCCCAAACCTCCACCGCCTAGCTGATACTCCAGTCAAGAGCCACAAGCCTCGGATCTAAACCCCTCCGGAGCGGATCTATATGAATCTTTGACAGATCTCCGACCACAATATCACACATATCGACGGAGAGACGAAAAGAGGCAAAACAGAGCAAAGAGAAAAGAGGAGAAGGAGGAGAGGAGGCTCCCGACGGTCACGCGCACCAAAGGCGACCGCCGGAGCTAAGAAACGAGCTCAAAGTTCAGAGAGGTTGGGAGAGTTTGAGGAGAGGAGAGAAGAGGAGAGGAGAGAGAGAGAGTTGAAAATTTGGACCATTTCTCGATTTGTGCATGTCATCCTTGCGCAGGGGCCATGAAATCAAACAAAGAGATCAATACTCAGACGGACTCAGAGAATTCATTGTTTCATATGCTTCAGTATATTTTTTCTCTCTATCTCTACTATCTTTATACAAAATCAATACGCATCGTACCATGCCTTTGGGTTTAGCCGTAGTCAACATCAGACCCGAGATGTATATCATTGGTGGATGCTATGATGGCCGAATAACCGTATAAGGTATTGTTGTGGTAGATTGCATAACACACACATGTAGAAGTTTTAAATTTTAGTTTGTTCTTGTGGTCAAATTAAGGATGTAGATTTTTTTGTTGTCATTATAGATTTAGTTATAGAATTTTGAAGGTTGGATTGAAAATTTTAATAGTTAGTGTAATCTTATGAACTTAAAATATGTGCTATATAAATTTTGCTTTTTTTGCAGTAAAACAAAAAAAATTAAATCTTTAAAAATCTGTATAGAGAAAAAAAATTGGTGCTGCAAAAAAAAAACTCATTACAATTCCTTCCATACCAGATGATATTCTTATATTTTTGAATATAATTTTTAATACAGTGTCATCTTAAGTTTTACTGATCCAAAGTTGAACAGCAGCTTAAACAGTGAGCACTTTGGAGGACCAAAGAATCATGGCATGTAAGTATTTAGAAGTCGATCTTGCATCTATTTGGAAAGTAATAACATCTCTCTTTCTGTCTCTCTACTAATTTCAAGAGACAAGCAATACATCATTATGCTTTCTATTAACAACCCTACAGTTAAACCTAATCTCGCCAGGTCTACCAGATTGCAAATCACCCAGCTTCACCATCCCTTCTGCAAAAGCCTTGAAGAACTCAGCTTGATCCTCACTAAACCTTTTCACATACTCCCTCGTCTCTCTACTCGTGTACAGAGTCTGGTCAGAGTTAAGAAACCCTCTGCCTGAGACCAAGTCTTTAAAATACTGATTATCAAAAACATGTGGTGTTGCGTCTAGATCTCCTGTCACGTTCTCGTCTCCACCCAAAGGACAAAGCTTGTTGAGCTTCTTCTTGTAAACCGGTTCGAGAACTGGATCCGGTTTACCAGAACCGGATTGGTTGTAAAGCCTAAACATGATAGAAAAACACCGACCTTGACCAATCGAGTGTGACCCAGATAAAGCCACCATGTCTCTGACAGAAAGATCGAATCTTTTGAAGAGATCAATCAAGAACGTTGCGTTTGCTCGTGGACTCGGCATTATATCGTCCGAATCTTTCTGACTCGCTGTTAAACTGTCTTTCCTCCCTAGCTTCACTTCCCAGTCCGGTCCTCCTGTCTGGTTTTCCCACAAAAACCGAAATTACTAAACCGAAAAAATCACTAAACCTAGAAAATCGAGTGGAATTTTTACAAGAGCAACGGCGTCACGAGAAGCCATGATAACGATGTCGGCACAAGAAACAGTAGCTGGACAGGCATTCTCCAGAGCTGCTTTAATATCGTCTACAACTTCGAAAGATCTCAGTGAATTAATGTTTGAAAGTGATAGTTTTTCACCAAGCATGTTCGGTGTGTCGTCAAGCAACACAGATGCGTCACATCCCTTAGAGAGTCACATACACACAAAAAAAAAAACTCAGAAAAAGAAAATCAAGAAAGAGAGAGTGAAAGATTCACTGTGGTTTTTACATTGACGAAACAGTCGTGAAACTGGAGACGCATAACGGAAGCGACGCTTCTTGCTTCTCTGAACATGGCTTTCTTCATTTCTCTTCTTACTATGGATTCAGCTTCAGGGCATGTTTCGCTGTAGAATCTTGGTCGGAGAATTTCTCCGGTGACCACCGTCAAGAGAAGTAGGTAGAGGATGAGATGGGGATTAAGAAGAGACATACTTCTTTTTTTTCTTTTTAATTTTAAAATCTTCCTTTTTTTTGTGATCAAATCTTTTTTTCTTTGTGTTTGGTTTTCAGTGATGGAAGAAAGAAGAGACTTTGTTGGTTTATATAAAGAGTTTTTTGGTGGTTTTCGAGAATAATTTCTAATTTTTGAATGCTTTTCTATAAATGGGTTTTGTGCAAGTGTGGTGGTGAGCTTCCAAATATCATTTTTCAATATGGTTTTAATGAAATAATTCATAACTAATACTAGTATATGGTCACAATGCTTAGTTGGTAACAAATAGTATTTGGTCACAATGTATGGTAGTTAGTATAGTCAAAACGTATTTTAAGAAATTGATGTTTGAGAATTTTTTTTTGATATTTTAGGTCTTTTTATTTTTAAAATAGTTTTTTTTTAATTTAGTTAACGTATTCTATTTTAAAATTAAAATATAAAAATATATAAGTAACATAATTTATTAAAAGATAAATAATATTTATAACCAATTGAAATAAAAAGTAAATAAAAATTATTATTAAATATGTGTAGAACTTAAAACATCAAAATTTTAAATACTGAAAAGTATTCAGTAGTAAAATCTTAATAAAAAGTTAAATGGCTATAAGAAATTTATTTTCCATCTCACTGAATTAGTTTTAAAATAGTTAAAAATGGAAAACATTTTCTTTTTGAGATTACAAATTGAAAAATATTAACAAGTAAAGTAAATCTAAAAAGTGTAATTTTCCATTTGTAATTTAGAAAGAGAAAATTTCCTTTGTTTGTCTATTTCTATAGGAATTGAGACTAAATAACTAATTTATATATTTCTTCTGATTGGTTTGTTTTCAACAAACACTAGGATTAGTTTTTTTAATCCCTTTTCTGCTAAAAACCGCTTTTCAAACAAACTATTGAGGTTCGTAATTGTTTTTTACAATTTCAGTAACGTACAATATTTTATTTAGATCAAATGCACTTTTTTAATAAATTACTTAAAACGGTGCCAAACTAATTGAATAGAGTCGACACATATCAAAACTGATGAAAAATTGTGTGCACTGCATGTCAAAATGTCCGTTTCAAAGAACAATGCATTTAAAGCCAGTTAAAAAAAAAAAAGAGAACAATGCATTTTATATATCGGTAAGTATATATATTTTTTCACAATCCACATAAATTTTAAAATCGGAAAACTTTTAAAATTCACACTCTATACAAATAAATTCATCTCACCAATAACCTCCTAATTTTCTGAATTCAATATTATTTGCATTGATTAATCAATAAACTTTTTATGTAGCGTGTAGATGGAATGAAATGCTAGTATATATAGTTAATACTATTCAATAGGGGTGAGCACGGAGCGGATATCCGGAATTTTAAGGATATTCGTGATCCGATTCGATTTTTCGATTCGATCCGATCCGTGATCTTCTGGATATTCGGTGCTACGGATATCCGGAAAATCAGTATATTTTACCGGATATCAGATCGGATCTGTCGATCCGGTAAAAAATAATAAAAATTTCATTTTTTGAAAAATATTTTTTTAAAAGAAATTTTTAGTATAAAAGAATAATATTTTCATTACAAAATATTTAAAAGTACATATTTTTAAAAATTTAATGACCAAATTATTAATTTAGTGGATAAAATAACTAAAAATATATATAGAGATATAAAATTATATAAAATTTTATATATACATGTATATGCATATGTACATTATGAATCATATCTAATATCCGTTTTCTAAAAAATGAGTATTTGTGATTTGGTTCTTATTTGACGGATATTAAATTTTAGTATTTGCTTCGATTTGTAAAGTTACGGATATTCGGATTTTTCGGATCGAATCGAAACGAATAACTGATCGAATCAAATTTTACGGATATTTTGCCCACCCCTAGTATTCAAAGCAACGGTAAGCCAAATTTCGTAATTACATATGTAAGTTTTTTAGTATCCAACAGTAATCCTGGTCGATGTTCACTGAATCAAATAGTGTAAACATTTAATTGATAAGCTTTTAACGGCCATGAAGAAGTAAAGTGGTTTCAACTTTAAACGCCACTTTTGACTTTGTAGAGGGGAATATAAACCTTATCCTCCTAACAGTTACGTACTTACGTTGGGTTGGTAAAATGACAGTTGTTCAAAAAAAAAAGGGTAAAATGACTCAATTATAAAGTACATATATGCGTTGAAGACTCGAAGCACATCTAACATGCTGAAGGCAACATCCATTAAAGTCATGATATGTTAAAAAACCTCATATAATCACGATAATACACTTCCACAACTATCAAACTATAAATCTTGGTCATGTATAGACTAAACAAAAGACGATAATATTTGCAGCAACAACAACAAAAAACAAGAGAAAATTTTTGAGAAGAGAAAAACACAAATCAAAATAGGATAATAATATAGTTCAAAATACTAATTTTTTTTTTGGTCACAATAAATAAAATAATAATTGTTCGAGTCTTGGAGAGGTGAGCGATTTGGGTGTCGTGAGATAAGACGATTGTTGTGACAAAAGGAGGCAATAATTTGAGCCATTGGTTCGTATTTCCTGCAACCGAACCAATTGCCTTTTTTTTTCTTTTGTTGACGAACAAATAGTCCCTTTTAAATATCATTTTCTTAAGCTATTTTTATTTATCAGAAACCTTCTAAAGTGACTTAGACCAAAAAGAAAAAGCCCTTCAAAAGTGACTGACACTAAAGGTAAGTCTTCGTCATCATGACTTTGCGTTCGTGGGTTCTGAACTTCGAATACGATGCCGTTTTGAGATATGATGCTGTCCCTATCTTCAGTTGTGACTTAGGACAACAGTCATAATTAATACATATGACTCGGAGGTATCTAGTTTCCTAAAAAACCCTACAGAATTCGAAATCAGCAAATGGAACGCACATGAAGGCCAATTAAATTTGATTTTTTTATCTAACCAGTATATACGGACCATATCAATTAAATAATGAGTCTCTTAAATAATCACTAACTATTTGCCACCACATTTGAATTCACTAAAGTAGAAAATTCATTTTTTACTTGCCTAAGAAAAAAAATCATTTTGTATTTCATTGCTTTGGTTTCAATTCAAGCTCACGAAACAACTGATATGAGTTTCGTTTTTTATTATTGAAAAAATGTAATTAATGTATACATGATAATTGCATGGTAGGACGTAATATCATAATTTGGTGAACCAGTGGCGAATCTATGTTGACTAGGAAGAAGACAGTTGCCCCCACAAAAATCTGAAAATAAGTTTATTTGCATAAGAAACATCATGTTTTCCTAGCATAGGTGGTTACAATCAGTTGCTTGCCCCCTATAGACCACGGTTCAAACCCTTCCCATCCCTATATTTTCCTTTTATTTATTTTATATCTTCACAAATTTTTTTTCCTAGATTTGCCACTGGATGAAACATTAGGACATAACTGTTACATGCATGCTAGCGTTTGTAGACTAACCTTGGTACTGGAAGAATAGTGTCTAAGAAGGCATTTGATGAAGACTTTGGGGGATTGTGGCTTGCACACCTTGTGGGAATTCCCATGTTTTTTTTGTACTTATCTCAACATACGGTTTCGTTTATGAGTATTTTTCTTTGCAAAAGCTGGTATTGTTTATAAACAAGCATTTAAGAGCTTTTATGAAACAAATGGAGTTGAAAATTAGTTAGGTAGATCTTAGAAATTTGAGCTGGTAGCTATCTCACAGTCAGGTAGTTGTGATGGTTAGAATTGTGACTAAACGACATTTGAATGAAATATTAAGGTTTTTTTTTTAATCCTCGGTAGAACCTATTTTGTTGTAAAAAAAAACTTAGCATAAATATTCTCGAGTTTCTTTGTTTTTGTTCCCAAAATGAATGGAGAATTACTATTTTGTTCGAATTATTAATTCTCTTTTGTTTATGTCTCGTGCATAGTGTTTTTGACCATCAAGTTATGTTGATAAACCTTTGTTTGTGTCTAGCAATAGTCTCATGACTCTTACCAATTGGAGTCATTGCGTTACAAAGTCATATACTGGAATAGCTCAGAGGGGAAATCGTCTACTTTATTTACTAGCTATGGCTATTGACTGCAACATGCCAACACCAAAGTTTTGTCACCTTAGATATAATTAACACACTGTTTACTCAAATCATACTAGTTGTTCGATGTACACGAACACGATGTGTATAAAGGAAGTAGAGAGATGAGTTGATCATAATAACTTAGACGCTTTTAATGGTATACTATATGATAGCCTCCGACTGATATTGTTTCGCTTACATGCTAAGTACTTTTGTAGTGTGAAATACAGAGAAGAAGTCAACAGTTCCAAACTATACCCATATGAACTTTTCAAAAATAAGAATTGTTTTCATGATGTTTTTATTTGATTTGGTAGGGAGAGTTACGTTTGCTCTGATCATATTGTTTCTCATACATGCCTAACTTCTTTGTGCTGCATTTGACACAATCCACTATGGACGCCCACATTAAAATATATGAAATTAAATAATTGAAAATGTGTTGAAAATTTTCAAATGAAAACCTAATCGCCAAAGGAGGATAAAACAAAAGAGAGATTTTTGTTGTTGTTGTGGTTGTGGATCCATGCGATAGCCGAAGGAAACAGTGTTGATGATTATTCAATGGAGTATAGTTTAAAAGAGTTAATGGGCAATTTGAAAGAGTAACTGGGCCTACAGATATATTTTCTAAACCATAACCCTAAGGCCCATTAAAAGCCCTGAGAAAATAAGAAGAAAAATAAAATAGAAAGAACCACCACACTTTCCTTGCTTCAGTGCCTCCCCCAGTAGATTTTCGCAGAGATTTTTTTCAAATCTGGCGGCGTAAAACCAACTTTTTTTTTCTCTCCGACGAGAGCTTTGAGAATGGGAAGAGGAAGACAGAGGGGTCGTTCTCAGAGAAAACATTTCAAAGAGAGCAGAGAGAATGTCTGGAAACGCCCCAAATCCGATGCTCCCGACAACGCCGTCGCTGACAAACCCACCTGGGAGCCTTTCTTGACTGATAACCCTAACTTCGAGGAGTACTACAAGGTAACACACTCGTTGTTCTGTTTCGAATCGAGACAGTTTATATGTCTTATTGAGCTATTGAGGGTTTATGGGTTTCTGATTTTAATGGATTCGCCTTTGATTAATTGTGTAGGAACAAGGGATAGTGAAAGCAGAAGAGTGGGATCTGTTCATGGAGATTCTTCGTAAGCCTTTGCCTGCTGCGTTTAGGGTTAACTCCAAGTAATGTTTTTTTTTTCTTTCTCTTCTCTATATGATTTGTTCATAGTAGTTTCAGTGAGGTTTTAGGGTTTAGTTTCAATGTAAGTCCATAGAGTAAAGTCACTAGCTTTCAGTTACTGACGAGATGCCTCCTTTTCATTCTTTGTCATTTTGCAGTAGCCAGTTTTGCGATCAGATTATATCCATATTGGAGAATGACTTTGTGAAATCTCTTCAGGCTGAGGTAAACTACAATGTTTTGTTAACGTCTTGCTGTTGTTAGAACGGAGAAACTATTTGATCTTACATTGTCTTTTTTTATTTATTTATAGGCCATAGAAGGTGGTGAGCTGGAGGCTATTAAGCCCTTGCCTTGGTATCCTAAGAATCTCGCTTGGCATTCTAATTTTTCTCGGAAGGAGATTAGGAAAAATAAGATACTCGAGAGGTACCTTTTTCACTAAACATCTTGAGTGTTTTCTTGTTACTCTGGTTATTTTTCAGTATGGTTAAAGAGATTATGTGTTACATGATTGGGTTCTTAGGTTTCATGAATATCTGAAATTAGAAAATGAAGTTGGAAACATGACTAGGCAGGAAGCTGTTAGCATGGTAAGAATAAGATAGCTGTCTATACTCTTCGGCCAATAATACTGTTTTGTCCTTTGTTGCTAACATTTATAAAACCGTTTGTCGAATTTCATCATGCAGGTACCTCCTCTTTTCCTCGACGTACATCCAGATCATTTTGTGCTTGACAGTGAGTGAATTTTCATTTTAATACTGTTTTTGAGATCTAAAATTCTTCAAAGTGCTGCTCTAAGAAGTATCCGTCTATGTCATTGACCAAATGACTATATCCACTTCCAAGAAAAAAATAGTGGTCAATGGTTACTAATCATTTATCTTCTTGTGTTCTGAACAGTGTGTGCTGCACCGGGTTCCAAAACATTTCAGCTGCTTGAGATTATACATGGAGCATCAGAATCAGGAACTCTACCTAATGGAATGGTTTGTGTTGCTATTAAATGTTTTTAATTTACAAACTCTGGTTATCAGTAGATGGATCACTGATTGTTTTCCCCTGAAAAACTCAGGTGGTGGCTAACGATGTTGATTTCCAAAGATCTAACCTTCTTATTCACCAAACAAAGAGAATGTGCACCTCAAACTTGATAGTGACTAATCATGAAGGCCAACAGTTCCCCGGTTGCCGCTTGAAAGGACTAAATGGTGATATACCTATTAATCAACTTTCCTTTGACCGTGTTCTGTGTGATGTTCCGTGCAGTGGTGATGGTACACTGCGCAAGGCTCCAGACATCTGGCGTAAATGGTGTTTTCACCTTTGCCTTTTCTCTTACTCATCTTTTACTGAGACGTTTGCTGTTCAGATTTTAATTCCTTTTTGGTTTCCGGACAGGAATTCTGGAATGGGCAATGGACTCCACAGCCTACAGGTTATCCTTGCTATGAGGGGTAGGCTTCTCTTCTGTGCTCCAAGTTCCAACTAATTTTCCATGAAATAAGCTCGTAGAATGATCCACCTGTCTCAAACATGTACGCTTGTTCTCTTGTCAAGGTTTATCGCTGTTGAAAGTTGGTGGGAAAATGATATACTCAACCTGCTCAATGAACCCAGTTGAGGATGAAGCTGTTGTTGCCGAGGTAATAACATCTTCACCTTTCATTAAGTAACTGCTTTTGCTGTAGCTGAGTAAAAAATCTTGCTTGAATTCAGATTCTAAGGAGGTGTGGAGACTCTGTTGAACTTGTAGATGTTTCTGATAAGCTTCCTGAACTCATACGAAGGCCAGGTCTTAAGACATGGAAGGTCAGTTTCTAATATAAATCAACCTATTGAACAAACCGTCTTCAATAAAAATCTAATGACTACTCATGTATTATGCCTCACCTCTGTTGGATTCAGGTGCGTGATAAAGGTGGGTGGTTTACTTCTTACAAAGACGTTCCTCAAAACCGAAGAGGTGCAGTTGTTGTGAGCATGTTTCCTTCTGGGAAATACCTCAAGGACTCAACGGAAACAACTCAGGAGAATGAGAATGGTGGTGTTAACGGCAATGAAGATGGATGCAAAGAAACGGATAACTCTGTGGTGGATGCTGTTCCTGATGAACCAGTTGTTGAAGTCTCTGATCTTCCACTTGAACGTTGCATGAGGATAGTGCCTCATGATCAGAACACCGGAGCTTTTTTCATCGCGGTCCTTCACAAAGTTTCACCACTGCCAGGTGAACTTTTTTTTTAATTTTGTGTGAAGAACATGTGTCTTAAATGGTAAATAGTCGCCTATGGTTCTGTAGTTCTTATCGGTAGTTTTTCTCACAGAATTTCAGGAGAAACCAAATCCAAGAAAGCACTCATCTAAGAAAACTGGCGACTCGACAGAAAAATCTCCTGCTGAAGAAGCTGTTGTCAGTGCTAATGCTGAACCAGTAGAGAGTCCAGTGGAAAAAGTTATAGAAGAAGATGCAAACAATGAGAAAGAGAAAGATGATAGCTTGGAGCCTGAGAAGCAAAACACAGAGGGAGAAACCATCACTGAAGAGAAAGACGCCAATTCGAGTCCGCGGCAGGCAAGAGAAAAGTACCGATGCAAGGGAAGTGGAAAGGCTTTGACCCTGTTGTGTTCTTGAAAGAGGAGACGTTAATCGATAGCATCAAGGAGTTTTACGGTATCAAAGATGAATCATTCCCATTGTATGGTCATCTGGTGACAAGAAACACCGACACAAGCAGCGTGAAGAGGATTTACTATGTTTCAAAATCGGTCAAGGAAGTTCTTCAGCTGAATTTCGCAGTCGGACAGCAGCTCAAGATTGCTTCCGTTGGCCTCAAGATGTTTGTAAGTAACAATATTTATTCTTTCATTGCCTTAAATTGCTTGTAACCAATGGAATCGCAGGAGAGACAATCAGCAAAAGAAGGTCCAAGCAAGCCATGCTCATTCCGTATATCATCGGAGGGACTACCTGTGATCCTTCCATACATCACTAAACAAGTTCTCTACACACCAATAGCAGACTTCAAACATCTTCTGGAACACAAATCGATCAGGTTTCCCGATTTTGTCAATCCACAGTTGAGTCAGAAAGCAACTGACCTTGCCCTGGGATGCTGCGTGGTGATTCTCAGCGATGGTGCGTGCTGTTTTGGTTAATGTTACAACTTAGATGCTTAGGATTGTGGGTTATTACTTACAGTTTTGCTCGTATCTCAGGTGAAGAAGCGGTGAAAGTGGATGCATCTACGATTGCTATCAGTTGCTGGAGAGGGAATAATAGTTTGGCTGTTATGATCACTCCTGCGGATTGCCAGGAGCTGCTAGAGAGACTTGCAGAGAGAACACCCAAAACAGAAGGTGGACCTGGTAATGAAAGCAATGGCGATTCAGCAGCTATGGAGACCGCTTAAAGCCCTGCTTTCTTCACCATGAACTTTATATTGTGTTGTGCTTTTTTTTTGATTTTTCACTTGTTACCTTCAAATTGCTTTTCCTATAAGCATTATGACCATGATGACTTTGGACAGATGGATAGACACAAATGAAAGCCTTTCTTGAAACCTCTTTGGAGCTTTGATAACATTGTCTAATAAAGTGAATGTTTAAATTCCAGATTCAAAAACAACATACATACAAAAATACCCCCACTACAGTCGCTGCTTTTTCTGAGAAGATTAAAAAAGTGCGTTTGATGGGATTGTAGGTTCAAGTGTATCAAACTGATTAGCGATGACTCTGGTGGAGCCACGAAAATACCGTTACTGATGAATTAGTATGAGAAAATTGTAATTACGAAATGAGGAAAAATGTGGCCTATACAGGGATCGAACCTGTGACCTTCCGTGCAGTGGTGATGGTACACTGCGCAAGGCTCCAGACATCTGGCGTAAATGGTGTTTTCACCTTTGCCTTTTCTCTTACTCATCTTTTACTGAGACGTTTGCTGTTCAGATTTTAATTCCTTTTGGTTTCGGACAGGAATTCTGGAATGGGCAATGGACTCCACAGCCTACAGGTTATCCTTGCTATGAGGGGTAGGCTTCTCTTCTGTGCTCCAAGTTCCAACTAATTTTCCATGAAATAAGCTCAGAATGATCCACCTGTCTCAAACATGTACGCTTGTTCTCTTGTCAAGGTTTATCGCTGTTGAAAGTTGGTGGGAAAATGATATACTCAACCTGCTCAATGAACCCAGTTGAGGATGAAGCTGTTGTTGCCGAGGTAATAACATCTTCACCTTTCATTAAGTAACTGCTTTTGCTGTAGCTGAGTAAAAAATCTTGCTTGAATTCAGATTCTAAGGAGGTGTGGAGACTCTGTTGAACTTGTAGATGTTTCTGATAAGCTTCCTGAACTCATACGAAGGCCAGGTCTTAAGACATGGAAGGTCAGTTTCTAATATAAATCAACCTATTGAACAAACCGTCTTCAATAAAAATCTAATGACTACTCATGTATTATGCCTCACCTCTGTTGGATTCAGGTGCGTGATAAAGGTGGGTGGTTTACTTCTTACAAAGACGTTCCTCAAAACCGAAGAGGTGCAGTTGTTGTGAGCATGTTTCCTTCTGGGAAATACCTCAAGGACTCAACGGAAACAACTCAGGAGAATGAGAATGGTGGTGTTAACGGCAATGAAGATGGATGCAAAGAAACGGATAACTCTGTGGTGGATGCTGTTCCTGATGAACCAGTTGTTGAAGTCTCTGATCTTCCACTTGAACGTTGCATGAGGATAGTGCCTCATGATCAGAACACCGGAGCTTTTTTCATCGCGGTCCTTCACAAAGTTTCACCACTGCCAGGTGAACTTTTTTTTTAATTTTGTGTGAAGAACATGTGTCTTAAATGGTAAATAGTCGCCTATGGTTCTGTAGTTCTTATCGGTAGTTTTTCTCACAGAATTTCAGGAGAAACCAAATCCAAGAAAGCACTCATCTAAGAAAACTGGCGACTCGACAGAAAAATCTCCTGCTGAAGAAGCTGTTGTCAGTGCTAATGCTGAACCAGTAGAGAGTCCAGTGGAAAAAGTTATAGAAGAAGATGCAAACAATGAGAAAGAGAAAGATGATAGCTTGGAGCCTGAGAAGCAAAACACAGAGGGAGAAACCATCACTGAAGAGAAAGACGCCAATTCGAGTCACGCGGCAGGCAAGAGAAAAGTACCGATGCAAGGGAAGTGGAAAGGCTTTGACCCTGTTGTGTTCTTGAAAGAGGAGACGTTAATCGATAGCATCAAGGAGTTTTACGGTATCAAAGATGAATCATTCCCATTGTATGGTCATCTGGTGACAAGAAACACCGACACAAGCAGCGTGAAGAGGATTTACTATGTTTCAAAATCGGTCAAGGAAGTTCTTCAGCTGAATTTCGCAGTCGGACAGCAGCTCAAGATTGCTTCCGTTGGCCTCAAGATGTTTGTAAGTAACAATATTTATTCTTTCATTGCCTTAAATTGCTTGTAACCAATGGAATGCATGGGAGAGACAATCAGCAAAAGAAGGTCCAAGCAAGCCATGCTCATTCCATTATATCATCGGAGGGACTACCTGTGATCCTTCCATACATCACTAAACAAGTTCTCTACACACCAATAGCAGACTTCAAACATCTTCTGGAACACAAATCGATCAGGTTTCCCGATTTTGTCAATCCACAGTTGAGTCAGAAAGCAACTGACCTTGCCCTGGGATGCTGCGTGGTGATTCTCAGCGATGGTGCGTGCTGTTTTGGTTAATGTTACAACTTAGATGCTTAGGATTGTGGGTTATTACTTACAGTTTTGCTCGTATCTCAGGTGAAGAAGCGGTGAAAGTGGATGCATCTCGATTGCTATCAGTTGCTGGAGAGGGAATAATAGTTTGGCTGTTATGATCACTCCTGCGGATTGCCAGGAGCTGCTAGAGACTTGCAGAGAGAACACCCAAAACAGAAGGTGGACCTGGTAATGAAAGCAATGGCGATTCAGCAGCTATGGAGACCGCTTAAAGCCCTGCTTTCTTCACCATGAACTTTATATTGTGTTGTGCTTTTTTTTTGATTTTTCACTTGTTACCTTCAAATTGCTTTTCCTATAAGCATTATGACCATGATGACTTTGGACAGATGGATAGACACAAATGAAAGCCTTTCTTGAAACCTCTTTGGAGCTTTGATAACATTGTCTAATAAAGTGAATGTTTAAATTCCAGATTCAAAAACAACATACATACAAAAATACCCCCACTACAGTCGCTGCTTTTTCTGAGAAGATTAAAAAAGTGCGTTTGATGGGATTGTAGGTTCAAGTGTATCAAACTGATTAGCGATGACTCTGGTGGAGCCACGAAAATACCGTTACTGATGAATTAGTATGAGAAAATTGTAATTACGAAATGAGGAAAAAATGTGGCCTATACAGGGATCGAACCTGTGACCTTCGCGTTATTAGCACGACGCTCTAACCAGCTGAGCTAATAGGCCACTTTGTTTGAATTCTTTCAATATATAATTATATTTTTGTAGTACTCCATATCAAAATGACGTTTTTTTTTTTTTTTTTTTTTTTTTTTTTTTACGTTTTTAGTATTGGACTAGGTGTTATTTAACATGCCCATTTATTTATCTGCGAAAGAAGGTTCAAGCAAGCCGTGCTCATTCTGTATATCATGTTTATATCTATCCATTTGTATAAATACAGAGTCTCCACAATATAGAATAAAGTAGAATCTTTAGTAATAAAACTCCTCGACTATAGATAGATCGTAAAACAAATTCTCGACTAAAAACTTGACGAAAGAAAACGTCAACTTTAGTTCTATTATTGTTTATCACCCTCCTTCTAAAATACTGCAACAGAAAGCGACAAATTTTAACAGAATTAAAATTGCAGCTTTATTTTGTTAAATTTTTGGTTAAGCGGTCCATTCACAATCCATATTTAGTTGAAGAAGGGTTTTGTATTTTTATTAATAAAAACCATTACATGTTTTAAAACTTTTAGGATCACTTATACATTTTCAAAAAAACTTTCATAATTGATTTATAAGTTCTTTTTCCTGTTTACATGATTTATGGTCTTCAGTTATACTTTCCTCATGTTTCAAAGAAAATAATGTCGAATTATTCTTCTTCTCTTTGATTTCCAAACCAATACATTCTACTCGTAAACTATTGATCAATAAAACAATATCTTTAATCTACTTTTTTGCTTCACTTATTTAATTCATCTTTCTATAGTATCACGAATAGTTATATATTTGATCTATTCTAACAAGTAGCATGTAATGTTATAATGATTTCTAATAATTTTTAAAAGCGTACAAATCGATCATAGGAGTTTTTAATAATTCATAAGTGATAATAATGATTTTTAGTAATAAAATCCTCAATTAAGGATAGAACGTAAAACAAACTCTCAACTAATAATCTAACAAAAAATCTCTCAACTTTAGTTCCGTTAATATATGTTACCTATTACGGCATTTTAGATGGAGAGTGACATAAGTTAACAGAACTACATTTAAAAGGTTTTTTTTTTTGTCGTTGAAAGTTTGTTTTACTATCAATCTTTTGGTATAAAGAGGTTTTATTACTTTTTTCTTTTTTGAACACCAGAGGGTACTAATAACCAGGAGGAAGCTAGGATAGTCGTTACGGTGGCACGTGCACCCATAATAATCTGGTTAATCAAAATTTAGTATAAGGAATTCGATTATGCTTCTTCAATATGGTAACTAAATTTGCATTGTGCACCCATATCAATCCTTGACTAACTCCATATTTTCTTTATTTTTTAGGTTTTTTTACCATTTATGCACCCAGTTACAAGATTCTTTGGATTTGCCCTGCTAACAACCCAATAAAATACAAAAAACCTTTGTACTTCCTAGGATCCTTACTGGGAGGTCAGGGACAGACAAATAAACCAACAAGCTGAGATAAATCACAAAATAGAAACATAATGATGAAAAGAACGCAGCGGCAGTTGTAGAAAGACGAACCAATACAGAAAAGTTTTGATGCTGAGAAAAAAGGAGAGAGAATCTTTATATAGTATAGATTTCAGTTTATAAGAATTTTTTTTTCAGTTTATAATGAAATGGATTTTTTAACTCCTACAAACATAGAACACGGAAATAAGGAAACCTGGTATGCTTTGTCCTAAACTTTAGGAGCATATAACACCACTCTGTTATTTGCAGAACTGAAAATAAAAAAAAAAAAGAAAAAAGAAATAGCCGATTGACTTTAGTCTTATTAGACCATGATTAATGCAAGTTTTTCAATGAGGACCTCTTAAGAATATAAGATACTACCTCTTAATTTTTTACTAAAAAAACTAAGAGACGTCAAAGATAAGAGACGTCAAAGCTAAGAGACGTCTCTTATATTCGTTAAAAGATCCTTTTTAAGAGACCTACATTAATCATGTTCTTAATACCTTGGTTTGGGCTACCGGTTATTGATTGCTAGGCCCAACAAAACTCATCACACATTCACATCTCTTATTTTTTGAAACTCTCCCAGATCATCCGCTGTGAACCGTCTTCATCATATCTCAAACCAAATGCTATCTGCTCATCCAACCAATAACTCTCTTGCAGCCTTTTGGCAGCTTGTTCCTCCTGGTGGCTAAGCAAAAGAGCTTCTTGAGTGGCCGAGTCATTCACTTGATCCAGCCGTTCATCTTTATACAGTGGAGCAGTAGTGGGCGAAGATGAACCGTTAGTTATCTTTTTTGTTTCTTCATATCTCAAACCAAATGCTATCTGCTCATCCAATAACTCTCTTGCGAGCCTTTTGGCAGCTTGTTCCTCCTGGTGGCTAAGCAAAAGAGCTTCTGAGTCATTCACTTGATCCAGCCGTTCATCTTTATACAGTTGGGCAGTAGTGGACGAAGATGAACCGTTAGTTATCTTTTTTGTTTCTTCATACCTCAAACCAAATGCTATCTGCTCATCCAATAACTCTCTTGCGAGCCTTTTTGCAGCTTGTTCTTCCTGGTGGCTAAGCAAAAGAGCTTCTTGAGTGGCCGAGTCATTCACTTGATCCAGCCGTTCATCTTTATACAGTGGGGCAGTAGTGGACGAAGATGAACCGTTAGTTATCTTTTTTGTTTCTTCATATCTCAAACCAAATGCTATCTGCTCATCCAATAACTCTCTTGCGAGCCTTTTGGCAGCTTGTTCCTCCTGGTGGCTAAGCAAAAGAGCTTCTTGAGTGGCGAGTCATTCACTTGATCCAGCCGTTCATCTTTATACAGTGGGGCAGTAGTGGACGAAGATGAACCGTTAGTTATCTTTTTTGTTTCTTCATATCTCAAACCAAATGCTATCTGCTCATCCAATAACTCTCTTGCGAGCCTTTTGGCAGCTTGTTCCTCCTGGTGGCTAAGCAAAAGAGCTTCTTGAGTGGCCGAGTCATTCACTTGATCCAGCCGTTCATCTTTATACAGTGGGGCAGTAGTGGACGAAGATGAACCGTTAGTTATCTTTTTTGTTTCTTCATATCTCAAACCAAATGCTATCTGCTCATCCAATAACTCTCTTGCGAGCCTTTTGGCAGCTTGTTCCTCCTGGTGGCTAAGCAAAAGAGCTTCTGAGTCATTCACTTGATCCAGCCGTTCATCTTTATACAGTGGGGCAGTAGTGGACGAAGATGAATCGTTAGTTATCTTTTTTGTTTCTTCATATCTCAAACCAAATGCTATCTGCTCATCCAATAACTCTCTTGCAGCCTTTTGCAGCTTGTTCCTCCTGGTGGCTAAGCAAAAGAGCTTCTTGAGTGGCCAAGTCATTCACTTGATCCAGCCGTTCATCTTTATACAGTGGGGCAGTAGTGGACGAAGATGAACCGTTAGTTATCTTTTTTGTTTCTTCATATCTCAAACCAAATGCTATCTGCTCATCCAATAACTCTCTTGCGAGCCTTTTTGCAGCTTGTTCCTCCTGGTGGCTAAGCAAAAGAGCTTCTTGAGTGGCCAAGTCATTCACTTGATCCAGCCGTTCATCTTTATACAGTGGGGCAGTAGTGGACGAAGATGAACCGTTAGTTATCTTTTTTGTTTCTTCATATCTCAAACCAAATGCTATCTGCTCATCCAATAACTCTCTTGCGAGCCTTTTGGCAGCTTGTTCCTCCTGGTGGCTAAGCAAAAGAGCTTCTGAGTCATTCACTTGATCCAGCCGTTCATTTTTATACGGTGGGGCAATAGTGGACGAAGATGAACCGTTAGTTATCTTTTTTGTTTCTTCATATCTCAAACCAAATGCTATCTGCTCATCCAATAACTCTCTTGCGCGCCTTTTGGCAGCTTGTCCCTCCTGGTGGCTAAGCAAAAGAGCTTCTTGAGTGGCCGAGTCATTCACTTGATCATCTTCATGCAGTGAAAGATCCTTCATGACTCTCATGAAGAGCTTCAGAAAACTGTTGATCCACCTGAACTTGCTTTCCTTTGACATCGTCATCCTTGAAACTCTCCATTAAAAACCGCTGTTCATCTTCATCGAACGAGGTTCTCTGAGTTTCTTCTAGGCTTCGTAAAAGAGAGTCCCTACGCTCCCGCTGACAGAAGGTGAGAATACTTTTATTGATTAAATCTATCTCTTTAGTATACCGTCTTTTATCGGTTATACCGCGTGGACACTCGCGAACCAGTTCTATAGCTCTTCGCATCGTTTTGCTAAGAACATCTAGGTCTTTATTAGCAGGGTCCAATACTTTTTGGGCCTTCTCCATCTGCGCAATAATTGGAGCTATTCTCTCCATCGTCGAGGCCAATGTCTCGAACAAGAGTTTGAAGTCCCTCACATTCTTGACCTCTGTAATCAGCAGCTTCAATAAACTCGAAACTGGAAGCAAAGAAGTATCCATGACTCTTTTTTTTTTTCCTTTGAGAAAGAACAAGAACTAGGAAATTCTAAGTAGAAACTCTTGACTGAGTACGAGGTTTGTGCTTCTAACTGCCTCCGTATGGCCATATATATATAGTACTTACGTACGAAGATGGATAATTTAACGTAAGATGAACTAGTTGTCTTTGGGTCTACGCGTGACAAAAATAATTATATATTTGTTTCAAAAAGGAAGAAAAGCTTCTTTTTTTGAACACCAAAGGAAGAAAAGCTTTATTTAAGAAATACCGTCTTTGTTTCCCCTTGGAGATTTCTTTTGACCTCTTCACTATACCACCTTGGTTCGTTCTTGCATCGCAATTTCAACAAAAAAAAAAAAAAAAAAAAGAAAAGACGCACATATCTGTTACCGATCATATTCATTTTTAACAGATTTGAACAATAATTCTTATAAAAGAATTGATCTGGAGAAATGGTCAAACACTTGGTGTGCTTTGGTGAGTAGAAAGACCACCCATTACCCACAAGTCCACCCAAGAATACATTTCACATTGAAATGTTTGTACACATTCGAGTATATATAGTGGGTCTAGTACATACTGATTTAGGAGTTGCTAATTGGAATTTAGTTATTCATATAATGGAAAAACTATTTTAACTTTTGTCGTTTTTTTCCTATACTTAAATTTTAACAGTACCATATCAATGTTGATTTGCTACTTTATCGTTTTGTTTTTTCTCTAATTACAAAGAGCGATCATGGGCAAACACTCAACTGATAGTAGTGTCATGTCATATTCTTCCTTGGGTATATGAGAAACTTGTTTCATCATCGCCCTAACAAAATTATGAATTGGATCGCCATTGGTTGGTATGCCAGGGCATGGTTATGATTGGAATGCTAGAGGAATGATGGAACATAAGACCCACAGTGTTAACTTTAGTTTTAAAACCCTAAAACTGATCCTTTACAGATCCACTATTGAGAAAAAATTCTATAGAAAAAACTATGAATCTGCTTTTGGTTGGATGAAAGGAAAACTGCACCTGCAATTTAAAATAATTATTTATACAAAGACTATTGAACAGATTTAAACCATGAACTTACTAATTTGGTTGAAAAAACATAAACTTTACCATAGACCATTTAAAACATCAATTTATCGTGACTAGCAATTTAAAACTTCAACTAAGTTTGACGGCCAATTTTAATACGCTGTTAAAATGGTTAACAGATTAAGTTAACGCGGTGTTTTAAAACCGACCGACCGGTGGTTGAACCGGTTCGACCATGAACCAATTACATAGATTGGGTCTAATAATTGATTCACCATGAACCAACATTTAGCCGTGATTAGATTTTAGAGTTATTAAAGCGATAAAATTGATTCACCATGAACCGGTTACGTAGCAAGATTAGATTTTAGAGTTATTAAAGCGATAAAACCATTAAAACTATCAAAATCTCTAAACAATCCATATAAACATAAAACTAGTTTATATTTATAATATTTTATGTTTTAAATTTATTTATATTTTAATTATGTATCATATTTACTAACATTACTTTTAAATCTATATACTAAAATTATATTAAACCAGATTATTGAACCAGGTTTGACCTTGTAGAATCATATTAAACCGTAACCCAAAAATATTCGTTCAGCTTTTCGGTCCTGTTTAAAACACGGTTAGGGGTTAATCTGTCTCTACTATCTGTTAAATTCATATGACAACGTTTTGGAATTTTTAAAAATTAGTGTTCAAAGGAATCGAGAACATGAGACCAAAGTTTCCCTTGTCACAAACATAAACAACTAGACCACTTATGATTCTATTGACAAGTATAACTACTAACAGTTAATATTATTATATCTCCAAATCATCTTCTCATTACTTGTTTATAAAACGAAACAAGTAAAACGAATTACTTATTCTCCAGTTTATCATCTGTCGGTCCAGTTTATAAAACGAAATACTTGTTTATGAGTCTAAGAAACATAATTCATTTATGAGTCTAATAAACCCCAAATTATTTATTCTTAAAACCTAGCAAAATCAATTTAGGGATTTAGGATGGGAGACGATGATTAGGTTCAAGTTCACGATTTGTAGTTTCCAATTCCTACCAAGTTATAACTTTTAGAAGCCGAATTTGTCACAAGCCATAAACGAATTAGGGGTTTAGTTCGAGAGAAGATGATTTAGAGGTATAATAATATTTAACTATTCTCATGTTCGATTCTTTTAAACACCAATTTTTTAAAAATTAGTGTTCAAAGGAATCGAGAACATGAGACCAAAGTTTCCCTTGTCACAAACATAAACAACTAGACCACTTATGATTCTATTGACAAGTATAACTACTAACAGTTAATATTATTATATCTCCAAATCATCTTCTCATTACTTGTTTATAAAACGAAACAAGTAAAACGAATTACTTATTCTCCAGTTTATCATCTGTCGGTCCAGTTTATAAAACGAAACAAGTAAAACGAATTACTTATTCTCCAGTTTATCATCTGTCGGTCCAGTTTATAAAACGAAACAAGTAAAACGAATTACTTATTCTCCAGTTTATCATCTGTCGGTCCAGTTTATAAAACGAAACAAGTAAAACGAATTACTTATTCTCCAGTTTATCATCTGTCGGTCCAGTTTATAAAACGAAAAATAGATTCTTGAATAGCAGGGTCATTCACTTGATCCAGCCGTTCATCTTTATACAGTGGGGCAGTAGTGGATCGAAGATGAAGCGTTAGTTATCCTTTCTGTTTCACCATATGTCAAACCAATTGCTATCTGCTCATCCCGTAACTCTCTTGCGCCTTTTGGCAACTTGTTCCTCCTGGTGGCTACGAAAAATAGATTCTTGAATAGCAGGGTCATTCACTTGATCCAGCCGCTCATTTTATAACGGTGGGCAATAGTGGACGAAGATGAACCGTTAGTTATCTTTTTGTTTCTTCATATCTCAAACCAAATGCTATCTGCTCATCCAATAACTCTCTTGCGCCTTTTGGCAACTTGTTCCTCCTGGTGGCTAAGCAAAGAGCTTCTTGAGTGGCGAGTCATTCACTTGATCATCTTCATGCAGTGAAAGATCCTTCATGACTCTCATGAAGAGCTTCAGCAAACTGTTGATCCACCTGAACTTGCTTTCGTTTGACATGATCCTTGAAACTCTCCAAATAAACCCGCTGTTCTTCTTCATCAAATAAGGTTCTTTGAGTTTCTTCTAGTCTTCGAAAAAGAGAGTCCCTACGCTCCCGCTGACAGAAGGTGAGAATACTTTTATTGATTAAATCTATCTCTTTAGTATACCGTCTTTTATCGGTTATACCGCGTGGACACTCGCGAACCAGTTCTATAGCTCTTCGCATCGTTTTGGTAAGAAAATCTAGTTCTTTATTTCCAGGGTCCAATACTTTTTGGGCCTTCTCCATCTGCGCAATAATTGGAGCTATTCTCTGCGTCGTCGAGGCCAATGTCTCGAACAAGTCTTTGAAGTCCCTCAGTTTCTTGAACTCTGAAATTAACAGCTTCAAAACTTCCGAAACTGGAAGCAAAGAAATATCCATGACTCTTTTTTTTTTTCCTTTGAGAAAGAACAAGAACTAGGAAATTCTAAGTAGAAACTCTTGACTGAGTACGAGGTTTGTGCTTCTAACTGCCTCCGTATGGCCATATATATATAGTACTTACGTACGAAGATGGATAATTTAACGTAAGATGAACTAGTTGTCTTTGGGTCTACGCGTGACAAAAATAATTATATATTTGTTTCAAAAAAAGGAAGAAAAGCTTCTTTTTTTGAACACCAAAGGAAGAAAAGCAGTATTTAAGAAATGACCGTCTTTGTTTCCCCTTGGAGATTTCTTTTGACCTCTTCACTATACCACCTTACTTCGTTCTTGCATCGCAATTTCAACAAAAAAAAAAAAAGACGCACATATCTGTTACCGATCATATTCATTTTAACAGATTTGAACAATAATTCTTATAAAAGAATTGATCTGGAGAAATGGTCAAACACTTGGTGTGCTTTGGTGAGTAGAAAGACCACCCATTCATTACCCACAAGTCCACCCAAGAATACATTTCACACACCAAAATTAAATGTTTGTACACATTCGACTATATAGTGGGTCTAGTACATACTGATTCAGGAGTTGCCGATTGGAATTTAGTTATTCATATAATGGAAAAAATTATTTTAACCTTGAACAACTTTTGTCGTTTTTTTTCTTCCTATATATAAGTTTTGACACCTATCAATGTCGATTTACTACTTTGTCGTTTTGTTTTTTTTTTTTCTCTAATTACAGGAGAGATCATGGGCAAACACTCAATGATAGTGTCATGTCATATTCTTCCTTGGGTATATGAGAAACTTGTTTCATCATCGCCCTAACAAAATTATGAATTGGATCGCCATTGGTTGGTATGCCAGGGCATGGTTATGATTGGAATGCTAGAGGAATGATGGAACATAAGACCCACAGTGTTAACTTTAGTTTTAAAACCCTAAAACTGATCCTTTACAGATCCACTATTGAGAAAAAATTCTATAGAAAAAAACTATGAATCTGCTTTTGGTTGGATGAAAGGGAAAACTGCACCTGCAATTTAAAATAATTATTTATACAAAGACTATTGAACAGATTTAAACCATGAACTTACTAATTTGGTTGAAAAAACATAAACTTTACCATAGACCATTTAAAACATCAATTTATCGTGACTAGCAATTTAAAACTTCAACTAAGTTTGACGGCCAATTTTAATACGCTGTTAAAATGGTTAACAGATTAAGTTAACGCGGTGTTTTTAAACCAGACCGACCGGTGGTTGAACCGGTTCGACCATGAACCAATTACATAGCCGATTGGGTCTAATAATTGATTCGACCATGAACCGTTACGTAGCAAGATTAGATTTTAGAGTTATTAAACGATAAAAATTGATTCGACCATGAACCGTTACGTAGCAAGATTAGATTTTAGAGTTATTAAAGCGATAAAACCATTAAAACTATCAAAATCTCTAAACAATCCATATAAACATAAAACTAGTTTATATTTATAATATTTTATGTTTTAAATTTATTTATATTTTAATTATGTATCATATTTACTAACATTACTTTTAAATCTATATACTAAAATTATATTAAACCGATTATTGAACAGTGTTTGACCTTGTAGAATCATATTAAACTGTAACCCAAAAATATTCGGTTCAGCTTTCGGTCTGTTTTTAAAACATTGAAGTTATCTTAATCTCTGCTCTACTATCTGTTAAATTCATATGACAACGTTTTGGAATTTTTAAAAATTAGTGTTCAAGGAATCGAGAACATGAGACCAAAGTTTCCCTTGTCACAAACATAAACAACTAGACCACTTATGATTCTATTGACAAGTATAACTACTAACAGTTAATATTATTATATCTCCAAATCATCTTCTCATTACTTGTTTATAAAACGAAACAAGTAAAACGAATTACTTATTCTCCAGTTTATCATCTGTCGGTCCAGTTTATAAAACGAAATACTTGTTTATGAGTCTAAGAAACATAATTCATTTATGAGTCTAATAAACCCCAAATTATTTATTCTTAAAACCTAGCAAAATCAATTTAGGGATTTAGGATGGGAGACGATGATTAGGTTCAAGTTCACGATTTGTAGTTTCCAATTCCTACCAAGTTATAACTTTTAGAAGCCGAATTTGTCACAAGCCATAAACGAATTAGGGGTTTAGTTCGAGAGAAGATGATTTAGAGGTATAATAATATTTAACTATTCTCATGTTCGATTCTTTTAAACACCAATTTTTTTAAAATTCCAAAACGACGTCGTATGAATTTAACAGAGAGTGGAGACAGAGATTAACCCGTTAACTCAATATGTTAACCATTTTAACGACATATTAAAATTGGTTTCACAAACTTAGTTGAGGCCTTATATTCCTAGTCACGATAAATTGATGTTTTAAATGGTCCACGGTAAAGTTCATTTTTTCCAACCAAATTAGAAAGTTCATGATTTAAATGACCATTTTCCCAAAAATAAATGTTTATTTTAATTTATATGTATCGACCAACTAGAGAGAAACATGGGGTGGGCATCGGATATCCATTCGGGTTTGGTTCAGATCTATTTGGGTTTTGGGTTTCGGTCAAAGATTTTAGTCCCATTCGGTATTTCTAAATTTCGGTTCTGGTTCGATCTTCATGGTTTAGTTCGGCTTGGATAACTCATTTAAATTATTTTTAAAATTTTAAAATTCATTATATACTTTGAATTTCTCAAAATATATAAATAAAATAATATATTGCATATAAATTTGAATAATATGTTAAAATACCTAAACTTAACATATAAATTGGTTTGTTTGAATATTTTGATAGGGAATTAATAGATATTTCAAGTATTTTGGTGTTTTGAGTATATTTTAGCTATTTTAAATATTTATTTTTGACTATTTGTATATATTTCAAGTATTTTAGACAACTTAAAAATATTTTAAATATTTTGGATGTTTGTAATATACATTAAATCTAAAAATAATTAATATATTTAGGTATATAAATCTATTTCTGGATACATTTGGGTATCCAAATACTTCGATTCGGATCGATTCGGTTTTGGTTCTCTAAATACAAAAATTTTGAACCCGTTTGAATATTTAATCAATTTTGCCGTGCTACTACTTTTTCTGGATCGAATTCGGTTTGATTCTGTGACCTTCGCGTTATTAGCACGACGCTCTAACCAACTGAGCTAATAGGCCTTTTATTTAATCCATCTAAACGTTGTATATAGACCGTGGGCAAACACTCAATGATAGTGTCATGTCATATTCTTCCTTGGGTATATATAAAAAACTTGTTTCATCATCGCCATGCCAGGGCATATGGTTATGATTGGAATTGTAGAGGAATGATGGAACATAAGGCCCACAGTTTTAAATCTAGTTTTTAAAAACCCTAAAATTGATCCTTTACAAACCCACTATTGAGATAAAATTCTATAGAAAAAGACTATGAATCTGCTTTTGGTTAGATGGAAGGGAAAACTGCACCTGCAATTTAAAATAATTCTTTTATACAAAGACTTTTGAATAGAAAAAATAAATTTTTATTTTGAATTTATATGGCTTACGAGAGAAACTGCTACAGGTTTCAAACCTATTTCTCTGATGCTCTTTGTTTGCTATATATTGTCTGATAGCGCCCTTGTATAACGAAAACGGGACACTGAAAGTGAGTTTAAAAGTTTAGTTAAAAAAAACATGGCCTATACAGGGATCGAACCTGTGACCTTCGCGTTATTAGCACGACGCTCTAACCAACTGAGCTAATAGGCCATCATGTTTGATTTACTAGAGTAGAATTCATATTTTATAAATCAATTCGATCTCCTTATTCCCTGAAAAAGTGAAAATCTTGTCGCAGAATTTCTCTCTCTTTGACGACGAACGAGGTTCAGACCAGAGCCTGGGGAGTGGGGATTAATATCGCTATCAGATTCGGTCTGTGATGCATACTTTTTTCTTGCTTCAATTGAAAGTTTATTACTTTTTTTTTGGTGATAGATTAGTGTCAATGTGCAGAAGGTTTTGTGTGAACTGAAGAAAAGCAATTCAATGGAGTGTGTTGTTCAAGGAATCATTGAGACACAGGTCCATTATTAACTGTTCGAATGCTCATGAAAAAACCATCTTAGATTTGTAAAGTTTCAACCTTTATTCATATGGGTACTTTGATTCTGATGTTTTCTTGGTCAATTGTTCAGCATGTTGAAGCGCTTGAGATCCTTCTTCAAGGTCTTTGTGGTGTTCAACGCGAACGCTTGAGAGTTCATGAGCTTACCTTGAAAAGCGTCCCTAATCTTGGTACATTCCTCTTGACGAATTTCATACTTAATAATACCAATCAATCATTTATGATTATGAATCTTCTTCACCTTTTTTCAGGAGTTGTATCTTCAGAAGTTAGGCTTTTATGTGACCTTGACCAACAACCAGAGCCCACATGGTACTACACCCTTCTTTCTTTGTATGTGTTATCAAAGGAGTCTTCTAAGCAAAGAAAATCTTGATTTTTAGGACGGTTAAACATGTTGGTGGTGCCATGAGAGGTGCAGGAGCTGATCAAATCTCTGTGATGGTAAGAACCATGATCGAAAGTAAAGTCAGCAAGAACGCTCTGCGTATGTTCTACTCGCTCGGTTACAAACTAGACCACGAGCTTCTCAAAGTTGGCTTCGCTTTTCACTTCCAGCGGAACGCACACATAAGTGTCTCTGTGTCTTCGGTGAACAAGATGCCTAAGATTCATGCCATAGATGAGGCTGTTCCTGTAACGCCTGGGATGCAGATTGTTGTTGTTACAGCTCCAGCAACACCTGAGAACTACAGTGAAGTTGCAGCTGCTGTTTCATCTTTCTGTGAATTTCTCGCACCGTAAGATTGTGTTTTATTGCTCTCATTCATGATAGATTATTAGTCTTTGTGTTTGATCTGATACATCTCCCTTGTTTTTTCTTTCAGGCTTGTGCACTTGTCGAAACCATTCATCTCTACAGGAGTTGTGCCGACCGCTGCTGCGGCTGCTGCATCTCTTATGTCGGATGGAGGTGGTACTACATTATGAGAGAAGTGTGTTCTCTCGTGTTAGATCTTTTGGTTTAGTGTAGCGTATTTTGTTCACATCAGACAATGGGCTACTCAGTGCTCCTTTGAGGTCTAGAGTTCGAAATTCTCTCACCCCATTTCTACTATTTAGCCTTTGTATTTTGAAAAGAGACAGTGGAGATTTGAAACGAGTCAAATAATTCTTATGCATTAGTCACTAATAATTAAATTCCAAAAAGAGGAGAGCTACTAAAGCCCCTAAGAGAATTGCTCTACAGCGCAGTTTACAGGAAGATTTCAACCATTTTATATACAAAGATTATCTCACATTCATCAGGCCAAGCTGTCTGTGGAGCAGACGCATTGCAGTGTCACAAAGATTAGACTTACGGGCATACCTACCTTTGACTAGGTGTCACAAAGATAGGTGAACGTGCGTTGGCAGAGAGACTTTAATAGTGTCAAAAGCTCTGGTGGGAGCTCCAAAGTAATCAATTACCTTCCCATCCACCGTTCTCGTCGTCTAATCGTCTCCTTTCCATCAACACCGACCATGTCAAGTCCCTCACCCCAATCGCCATCAACAACCCCTTCTTTGGCTGCACTTTCAAATATTCCTTTCACCACTCTTATAAGAGGCCAATCACCACCACACACGACCGGCAATGGTGGCATTAGAAGCGACCCAGTTTTCCCTTGAGGCAATACAGGCACGTTGTCTCCTAGCTCAGTCTCCAGTCGCTCAGCAATGTCATTTAAACCATGAACCGAAGCCGCGATATAAGCTAGAGGCAAATGACCAGAACTCTCCAGTATCTTAACACGCTCTTTAACACCTCCCAAGTAGAGAGCATTGTGAAACTGACTGGTCGTATCCGCAATCTTCATCAACCTCGAAAGCTTGTCCAAATTGCCAGTAACGAGATAAAGAAAAGACAACTTGTCAAAGTTCTTTGTCTGCTAGTATGCAAACTCAACAACTCCGTAATTACCTTGGCGAAGAGCTTCCACACCAAGTCTACACCAGTGGTCTCTCTCGTTAATCTTTGTAGCGGAAGCAACAGCTACACTCCTGTTGCCACTTTCAAGAGCCAGGTTGAATCGGACCCTCTCGTCTTCTCTTCTCCAACAAAACAGAGGGCGGCTTCAGGGAATCCTTTCCGCTGCAGGTAAGCAGCTATAGCCTGTCCACATAGCGGGGAGTTATTTAGCATGCGATGTTCATATCTCTTTCTCAGTAGTGAAAGCTTGAATATATACTCAGTTGCATCGATGGTGATAGCTTTGTTATTCCCGTCCCCATCCAAGCAAAAGATTGTATTACCAGACACCTTGGTGATGTAGACAGGGGCATCTAGTGTCCGCATGATTCCACTCTCTCCATTAATAGGAAGACAATACTTGATGTACTTCAAAGTCGTGTAAATGAATACACCGTTGCCGTCGTCCCAAGCTCCACTTTTCACACGTAATGTCTCATGAAGTGTTAGGAGTGAACCCAATCACCCCTTTGATACCTTAGAACACAAGTTGCTTTGATGCCAATTAAGGCTCCTCCTCAAAGCTAAGAAAGTTTGTGATAAACAAACTAATAAACACAACGCAATAATAAACACAACGCAAGTTACTTCAATTTTTTCTTGTTCTTCCCATTTAACTCCAACTCACTGTTTAAATACAAAGCTAAAAGAAATAAACTAACTACTACTACGTGAGATGTGGGTGAACAATACACATCCTCAAATCATGGAAACATAACTCCACTAAATAAAAAGCAAGATAAAAATAAATAAAATATTTGAACAATTAAGATGGCTTCATGGAGGTGGCTACGTCATTTACTTCTTCATGTTGTATCTCATCATGAAGCGTGGCACTGGAGGACGAGTTTTTTTGCTGGCGATAATGATAGTATGTTTGCTGAGCAAAGCAAGACTCTCCATATCATCAGACATTCAGACCAAACGACGTACCTAACAAACTGTGGTGTCTCAAGTTCACCAAGAACAAGTCTTTGCTCGAGGTCGAATATACACACACTTTATCCTCAGACCTACAAAGCAGATTTCCAGTGCCACCGTAAAAGATAGCATCCGTGGAAAAAGGCAGAGGAATCTTTTTAATCACATCATTTTTTAGATTCTTCACTAGCAAATTGTCCCCGTCTTTGCGTCTTCTTGCACAACAACGTTATCATTCGGTATGATGTACAGATCGTAAGAAGAACCACCATTCAGATCTGAGCAGATCAAAACCGTATTTTCCTTCGGACTGTAATATAGAGTCCTTGGATTCTGATTCAAGCTTGGAGAACTGCCTTTTATAGGGATAACCTCGGAATCTTTCCGAGTTGAATATTCGTAGCACCTCAAAAATCAATCCTTGGTGGCATAGAACAAAGAATCACCACTGGAAGCAAATGCAGGACGTTCTCTCTCGAATTTTAACACGGCCATGCCTTCGTCATGTCCTGCTGCCAGTAGATGATTTCAGGATGAACAGCAAGACTCCAGCATTGGAAACGTTCACATTGATAAGTATGGATTTTTGTTCTCTTGGTAGCATCCCAGACACAGATCCGCTTATCCTCGAAGCTCGATAAAATCATATCCTGTTTTGCATGGAACAGGACGGATGAAACGTTATCTATGTGACCTCGCAGTGTATCCAAGACCTCCCACTCTTTAGTTTCTGCAAATAAAAAAAACATTTCCACTATTACAATAATTCAATGAACGTTCACTAAAATTAAAATAAAATAAATAAATACCATTCATACGCCACAGCTTTATTTGCCGATCATCAGCACCAGAGACGATGAGAGGAAGTGTGGGATGAAAAGAAACCCAGTTAACTCCTCTATCGTGACCTTCAAGGACGTACTTAACTTTAGCGTGGTCAGCAGGATGAGATACTCTCTTCTTTCTAAGAGAACTAATATCCCAGACACGGACAGTGTGATCGGAGGATGCTGATACGACAAGATCTTCTTTGGGATGGAAAGAAGCACACATAACAAAATGGCTGTGACCAGTCAAGACGAAAACACAAGTCTGTGACTGCCAGTTCCAAATGCGGATAGTCTGGTCGTCACTAGCACTCAGAATCCATGGGTTTCGTGGTGAAATTGAACAGTGCGGATACGATGGAGATGGCCGAGAAGAGTGAAAAGGCACGTGTGTGTGTTGTAGTTCCACACTTTAATCTTGTGATCATCCCCTGTAACAACACGGAATAATAGTTAGCTCAAATTCTAGACGAAACAACATAAATAGTTCCAGTTTTATGTTACTAATTTGATTCTCATTGAGAGGGATGTTTTAAGTCATGTCATCGGTATTAGTATTAGTGTTGGCTGGTCTGTCGGCTGGTCCCCGACCCGGGGAGATTAGGGTCTTGACTCAGACTCCTCCCAGTTTACAAAAGAAAAAAAAAACATAAGTAGTTGAGAAGAAAGCACATACCTCCGGAGACGAAGAAAGGCTGTGAATGATGGAAGTGAACACCACGAACAGTCCCCTCGTGCTCGTGGAATCTACGGATCACAGAACGCAAACGATAATCCCAGAGGTGGATAACACCACTGTGCAAACTGGAGAGAATCCATGGTCGTATGGGGTGGAAGGTTAGGCCATTGACTCGGTCACTCTTAGTGTCTAGTTTTAGCAACCTTATTGTTATTCTAACAGCTCTACACAAAACCAGAGATCACGATGTTGACAAGAATTGCTGCAAAAAGCAAAAAAAAAAAACGTAATCCAACAAAACATATCCGAGGAAAAGCGATCAGTAGCATTACCAGAGAAGCGTGGATGCTAGAGCAAGAGAAGCACAGCGATGCCGAAGATTGAGATATCAAAAGAAGAAGAGAGACGTTCAAATATTCCGTTCCCCTGGAGTCAATATATAGTATCTTGTGGGTCCCATTCTAAAAATATTCTGATTTATCCATTGTTATAAAATAAATATTTTTCTTATTCATTTAAAATTCGAGACGAATGTAAATAGTAAATACCCTTGTTTTAAATGACGCCAGGCGTAACGCGTGCGGTTGGATAGTGCCTATCGTATAATCAATTAATCGGAGATTAGCTGGGGAGTTATTTTAGGGTTTTTATATAGAATTTTGGTTTATATATTAAATATGTTGATTTTGTTTGAAGTTCGTTAGTGGTCTAGTGATATTTGTCAATTTGTATGATATGACATGAAAATTACAAAACTGTCCCTATCTTCTACGCTGTTCTCTGTGAAATCTACAGCCATCTTTTTTTCTTTTCTTTTCGATTCTTTGTTTTTTTTTTGATAATCTTTTGTTTTTTAGGCTAACTATGTGAAAGACAAGAGAATAACTTGAAGAATACTTGTTATTTCTATAGGTCTACGTTACATCATATATATACATATCGACACCGAGATCTTCTCAGACTTATCTACAACAATATAAACACGGTTCTAGTGCCTTCTAGAACCTTAACACTCCCTCTCAAGTTGGAGCGTGTAAATCACACACACCAAACTTGGATAACAGGTAACGAAACGCAGGTGTCCCCAAAGCCTTTGTCAATATATCAGTCAGCTGCTCATTCGTTCGTACATGTCTCGTAGCAATGATCTTGGCTTTCACTCCATCTCGCACACTGTGACAGTCCTTCTCAACATGCTTCGTACGCTCATGAAACACCGGATTTGCTGCAATGTAGATGGCTGACTTGCTGTCACAAAACAAGTCCATTGGACCATCATGTTTTTTGGACCATCATGTTGAAGAATGTGAGACAGGGTCCTGTTTCTTTGTCTTCCAGGCGATCGGTGAACTCCCTAACAGCACCATATAAGCTGACAGTGATCATCTAGTACGTGGACAACTTGCCCAATCCGAGTCACAGTAGATTCGTATACGCAAGTCACTGTCCGATTTCAACATTATGCCTTGACCTGGAGCTCCCTTGAGATACCTTATAACTCTCATCGCAGTATCCCAATGAGCTTCTCTTGGCTCATGCATAACCTGAGACAGAACATGCACGGAGTAATTCAAGTCTGGTCGAGTTATAGTCAAATATACTAGGTGTCCAACAATTCTCCGAAACCGCGCAGGATCCTTACACAAAGGACTAGTATTTCGCAGCAGCTGATGATTAGCTTCCATCGGTGTAGCCACTGGCTTACTCCCCAACATCCAACCTCATTGATAATATCTAAAGCATACTTCCTCTGAGAGAGAAACATTCCCAGTGGTCCCCTTGCTATCTCTATGCCGAGAAAGTATTTTGCCTTACTAAGATCTTTCATGTGAAAAATCTCACTCAACTTCTTCTTAAATTTCTTTATCAGCTCTAGATCATTCCCAGCTACGATCAGATCATCCACATAGACCAGAACTCGTATACTCTTCTCACCTTTGACGTAGTAGAACAAGGAGTAGTCTTCATACGACTGAACAAACCCAAGCTTCTCCAACGCCTTTGATAACTTATCAAACCAAAGCTAAGGCTTAGAAGACTTGTGGGTTAACATATTTTTGGATGTTTATTATGTATCTTGGTTTTCCTTTTTATGTAGGATGATATGTAAGTCTTGCTTGTGTTGAATCCATGTGGGATGATGTGTAAGATTATTGCTTGTGTTGTTGCGGTACTACTAGATATGTGTGCTAAAAACAAAAGTTTTGAACTACTAGCCTACTAGGTTTGATAAGTATTAAAAAGTTTCATAAGTATTACTAAGAGACAAAAAAGTTGCCTAAAACATGTTAAAATTTTCAATAAAAAAATATGTCTACAAAACATGTTAAAAAGAAGAGATCACATGTTTGAATATTTACACTTAGTAGTACTCAAGATAGTAGTAATATTTCCTTCTTCATAGTAATATTTTGCAAATAATAACATTTTAGTAATACAACATCAAAAATTCAAATTTATTAGTAATACCAATGTATTTATACAGTTTTAGATTGTATAAAACATATAAGAAAAAAATTCAAAAATATGAATTTTCTATTATTCATCTCATTATGGCAGTCCTGTCAAGACATTAGTATGGAAGTGTAAGGATGTTTTTTATGAAAATGAGAAGTTTTCGAACAATTTGAGAAATTATGAGTATATTATGTCTAATTTGATAAATAAACACATATATTGACATATTATCACGTAATATATGATATATATCTTTTAAAAAAAAAATAAGAAAATTAAGATTATTAGAAACATGCATAAACATAGTAATTCAAGGTATTTTAAGATAGTTCAAAGTAGTTCACAATAGTACCTAGTAATACCATTTAATCATTTATTGGTAAAATGTGAAAATAAAATATTTATAGTAGAACCAATGCATATAGATAGTTTTAGATGGTATATAACATTTGTTGTAGAAACAAAATTCTGAAAATATGCAATTTGTGTGATTCACCTTATTATGACATCACCATCAAGACATTAGATAAGGAAGTATTTTTGTGAAAGTGATAATTTTCTAACAACTTAAGAAATAATGAAGATCTCACATTATATCTGCTGAAAATATATAATAAGCCAAATATATAAAGTTCTTAGTAATATGTATCATACATGTTAGTCAAAGGTAATACAAGGTAGTACAAAGTAGTCCCAGTAGTTCTAGTAGTCCACATACACATTTATATAAATAAAAATATAATATTAAATCTTCAAATTTATATAAAATAATGAATATATGCAATTTTGATATATTTCACAAAGATTAAAAATATTCTGCAAGAATTCATGCTCTTAATAAATACATCAATTTAATCAAAAGATTTTAAGACAGATAAATTATTTATAAAATCAAAGAATTTTGTAAATAATATTAAAGTTAAAATAGATATAACTGAATTAGAATCTTACTTTTTAGAAAAGTGTCAAAATTAATTTTTAACATATATAAATAGTAAAAATATGAAATATATTATTCTCATTCTAAAGGCCATATAAAATATATAAAAACTTAAATCAATAAAATTTGAAATTAATTTTTGATTAAAATATTATCGAAACATATGTTTTATAAAATTTATAGTTTTGAAATATTTTTATGTAAACCAAAATTTATATAATTTTTATTAAATTTATTTTTGATTAAAATATTATTTAAATACATATTTTTATTAAATTTTGTATTTTTGAAATATTACTAAAATAATCTATATATATTTAAAATTAATTGTAGATTAAAATATAAAATATATTATTTTAAATTTGATTGCTTTATATAAACAAAATCGTAGTTAAAGAAACTTAATTTATATAAATATTTTATTAAATTTATTTTTGAAAAATTATTTGTTATTATAATATTATTTTAATAATTTATTTTGTTATTTTATTGTTTATGAAAATATTATTTCAAGATCAACAAAAATTTCTAATTTTTCCATAAATTTTTAGCTATATAAATCTTTTAACAAATATTTAAAAAAAAACTTTAAAAATAGATTTGGAAAATAAAATATGTAATCCATCTGAAAAAGAATTCAAAAAATATCTGGTTGGTGCATAAAATAATGTGGGACCCACGCGAAAAATAAAAGAAAAAGAAAGAATAATGGTGGTCCCGCAGTATTTGAAGAAAAAGAAAAAAAATATTAAATAAAGAAAGGGTAAGAAAGGTAAGTGAAGAAAGATGGAAAAAGGTGGGGTAGTTAGAAAAAGAGTGGGGTAATAAGAATAAAAAATTTCCAACTAGGACATATAAGAATACTTTCCAAGAAAATGACTAGTTTATCAATAATTCGTAGTTCTATTATTCGCTTATCTCGACTCTTGATTTTGTTTTGTTTTCGTAGCGGCTTGAAATTTGGATAAATGGTTGTGTGCTCTGTCTTTGCGATCCATATGTGTTTTCATACTACTACTACTACTCATCTTCAAGGTACCTTTTCTATCTATGCTTGACATTCATGCTGACTTGGGTTTTTTCTTTTTGCTCATCTGTCATAAGGTCTCTCGCAGCGGCACTAGAAAGACGAACCAAAACGGAAAAGTTTGGATGCAGAGAGAAAAAGAGAGAATCTTTATATAGTATATAGATTTCATTTTCAGCTTAAATGATTTTTTTTTTTCAGTTTATAATGAAATGGAGTTTTAACTCCTACAAACATAGAACATGGAAATAAGGACACGTGGTATGCTTTGTCCTAACCCATAGGAGCATATAACACCACTCTTATTTGCAGAATTGAAAATCAAACAAGAAAAGACTTAGCCGATTGACTTTGTCTTGATAATAGTTTGGTGTGGGCTACCGGTTATTGATTGCTAGGCCCATAAAAGCTCATCACACCTCTTATTTTTTTTTTGAAACTCTCCCAGAGATCAGTAACCGTCTTCATCATATCTCAAACCAAATGCTATCTGCTCATCCAACCAATAACTCTCTTGCGAGCCTTTTGGCAGCTTGTTCCTCCTGGTGGCTAAGCAAAAGAGCTTCTTGAGTGGCCGAGTCATTCACTTGATCCAGCCGTTCATCTTTATACAGTGGAGCAGTAGTGGGCGAAGATGAACCGTTAGTTATCTTTTTTGTTTCTTCATATCTCAAACCAAATGCTATCTGCTCATCCAATAACTCTCTTGCGAGCCTTTTGGCAGCTTGTTCCTCCTGGTGGCTAAGCAAAAGAGCTTCTGAGTCATTCACTTGATCCAGCCGTTCATCTTTATACAGTTGGGCAGTAGTGGGCCGAAGATGAACCGTTAGTTATCTTTTTGTTTCTTCATATCTCAAACCAAATGCTATCTGCTCATCCAATAACTCTCTTGCGAGCCTTTTGCAGCTTGTTCTTCCTGGTGGCTAAGCAAAGAGCTTCTTGAGTGGCGAGTCATTCACTTGATCCAGCCGTTCATCTTTATACAGTGGGGCAGTAGTGGGCGAAGATGAACCGTTAGTTATCTTTTTGTTTCTTCATATCTCAAACCAAATGCTATCTGCTCATCCAATAACTCTCTTGCGAGCCTTTTGGCAGCTTGTTCCTCCTGGTGGCTAAGCAAAAGAGCTTCTTGAGTGGCGAGTCATTCACTTGATCCAGCCGTTCATCTTTATACAGTGGGGCAGTAGTGGGCGAAGATGAACCGTTAGTTATCTTTTTGTTTCTTCATATCTCAAACCAAATGCTATCTGCTCATCCAATAACTCTCTTAGAGCCTTTTGGCAGCTTGTTCCTCCTGGTGGCTAAGCAAAGAGCTTCTTGAGTGGCGAGTCATTCACTTGATCCAGCCGTTCATCTTTATACAGTGGGGCAGTAGTGGGCGAAGATGAACCGTTAGTTATCTTTTTGTTTCTTCATATCTCAAACCAAATGCTATCTGCTCATCCAATAACTCTCTTGCGAGCCTTTTGGCAGCTTGTTCCTCCTGGTGGCTAAGCAAAGAGCTTCTGAGTCATTCACTTGATCCAGCCGTTCATCTTTATACAGTGGGGCAGTAGTGGGCGAAGATGAATCGTTAGTTATCTTTTTGTTTCTTCATATCTCAAACCAAATGCTATCTGCTCATCCAATAACTCTCTTGCGAGCCTTTTGCAGCTTGTTCCTCCTGGTGGCTAAGCAAAGAGCTTCTTGAGTGGCCAAGTCATTCACTTGATCCAGCCGTTCATCTTTATACAGTGGGGCAGTAGTGGGCGAAGATGAACCGTTAGTTATCTTTTTGTTTCTTCATATCTCAAACCAAATGCTATCTGCTCATCCAATAACTCTCTTGCGAGCCTTTTGCAGCTTGTTCCTCCTGGTGGCTAAGCAAAGAGCTTCTTGAGTGGCCAAGTCATTCACTTGATCCAGCCGTTCATCTTTATACAGTGGGGCAGTAGTGGGCGAAGATGAACCGTTAGTTATCTTTTTTGTTTCTTCATATCTCAAACCAAATGCTATCTGCTCATCCAATAACTCTCTTGCGAGCCTTTTGGCAGCTTGTTCCTCCTGGTGGCTAAGCAAAAGAGCTTCTGAGTCATTCACTTGATCCAGCCGTTCATCTTTATACAGTGGGGCAGTAGTGGGCCGAAGATGAACCGTTAGTTATCTTTTTGTTTCTTCATATCTCAAACCAAATGCTATCTGCTCATCCAATAACTCTCTTAGAGCCTTTTGGCAGCTTGTTCCTCCTGGTGGCTAAGCAAAAGAGCTTCTTGAGTGGCCGAGTCATTCACTTGATCATCTTCATGCAGTGAAAGATCCTTCATGACTCTCATGAAGAGCTTCAGCAAACTGTTGATCCACCTGAACTTGCTTTCGTTTGACATGATCCTTGAAACTCTCCAAATAAACCCGCTGTTCTTCTTCATCAAATAAGGTTCTTTGAGTTTCTTCTAGTCTTCGAAAAGAGAGTCCCTACGCTCCCGCTGACAGAAGGTGAGAATACTTTTATTGATTAAATCTATCTCTTTAGTATACCGTCTTTTATCGGTTATACCGCGTGGACACTCGCGAACCAGTTCTATAGCTCTTCGCATCGTTTTGCTAAGAACATCTAGGTCTTTATTAGCAGGGTCCAATACTTTTGGGCCTTCTCCATCTGCGCAATAATGGAGCTATTCTCTGCGTCGTCGAGGCCAATGTCTCGAACAAGTCTTTGAAGTCCCTCAGTTTCTTGAACTCTGAAATTAACAGCTTCAAAACTTCCGAAACTGGAAGCAAAGAAATATCCATGATTTCTTCTTCCTTTGAGAAAAAAAGAACTCGAGAATTATTTCTAAGTAGAAACTCTTGATTGAGTACGAGGTTTGTGCTTCTAACTGCCTCCATATGGCCATATATATAGTACTTACGTACGAAGATGGATAATTTAACGTAAGATGAACTAGTTGTCTTTGGGTCTACGCGTGACAAAAATAATTATATATTTGTTTCAAAAAGGAAGAAAAGCTTCTTTTTTTGAACACCAAAGGAAGAAAAGCTTTATTTAAGAAATACCGTCTTTGTTTCCCCTTGGAGATTTCTTTTGACCTCTTCACTATACCACCTTGGTTCGTTCTTGCATCGCAATTTCAACAAAAAAAAAAAAGAAAAGACGCACATATCTGTTACCGATCATATTCATTTTTAACAGATTTGAACAATAATTCTTATAAAAGAATTGATCGGGAGAAATGGTCCAACACTTGGTGTGCTTTGGTGAGTAGAAACACCACCCATTACCCACAAGTCCACCCAAGAATACATTTCACATTGAAATGTTTGTACACATTCGAGTATATATAGTGGGTCTAGTACATACTGATTTAGGAGTTGCTAATTGGAATTTAGTTATTCATATAATGGAAAAACTATTTTAACTTTTGTCGTTTTTTTCCTATACTTAAATTTTAACAGTACCATATCAATGTTGATTTGCTACTTTATCGTTTTGTTTTTTTCTCTAATTACAAAGAGCGATCATGGGCAAACACTCAACTGATAGTAGTGTCATGTCATATTCTTCCTTGGGTATATGAGAAACTTGTTTCATCATCGCCCTAACAAAATTATGAATTGGATCGCCATTGGTTGGTATGCCAGGGCATGGTTATGATTGGAATGCTAGAGGAATGATGGAACATAAGACCCACAGTGTTAACTTTAGTTTTTAAAAACCCTAAAACTGATCCTTTACAGATCCACTATTGAGAAAAAATTCTATAGAAAAAACTATGAATCTGCTTTTGGTTGGATGAAAGGAAAACTGCACCTGCAATTTAAAATAATTATTTATACAAAGACTATTGAACAGATTTAAACCATGAACTTACTAATTTGGTTGAAAAAACATAAACTTTACCATAGACCATTTAAAACATCAATTTATCGTGACTAGCAATTTAAAACTTCAACTAAGTTTGAAAGCCAATTTTAATCTGCTGTTAAAATGGTTAAGATTAAGTTAACGGCGGTGTTTTAAAACCGGACCGACGATTGTGGTTGAACCGGGTTCGACCATGAACCAATTACATAGCCAGATTGGGTCTAATAATTGATTCGACCATGAACCGATTACGTAGCAGATTAGATTTTAGAGTTATTAAACTGATAAAAATTGATTCGACCATGAACCGTTCGCGTAGCAAGATTAGATTTTAGAGTTATTAAACTGATAAAACCATTAAAACTATCAAAATCTCTAAACAATCCATATAAACATAAAACTAGTTTATATTTATAATATTTTATGTTTTAAATTTATTTATATTTTAATTATGTATCATATTTACTAACATTACTTTTAAATCTATATACTAAAATTATATTAAACAGTTATTGAACCAGGGACCTTGTAGAGAATCATATTAAACTAAAAAAATATTCGGTTCAACTTTCGGTTTTAAAAACAAGTTAGGGGTTAATCTCTGTCTCTACTATCTGTTAAATTCATATGACAACGTTTTGGAATTTTTAAAAATTAGTGTTCAAAGGAATCGAGAACATGAGACCAAAGTTTCCCTTGTCACAAACATAAACAACTAGACCACTTATGATTCTATTGACAAGTATAACTACTAACAGTTAATATTATTATATCTCCAAATCATCTTCTCATTACTTGTTTATAAAACGAAACAAGTAAAACGAATTACTTATTCTCCAGTTTATCATCTGTCGGTCCAGTTTATAAAACGAAATACTTGTTTATGAGTCTAAGAAACATAATTCATTTATGAGTCTAATAAACCCCAAATTATTTATTCTTAAAACCTAGCAAAATCAATTTAGGGATTTAGGATGGGAGACGATGATTAGGTTCAAGTTCACGATTTGTAGTTTCCAATTCCTACCAAGTTATAACTTTTAGAAGCCGAATTTGTCACAAGCCATAAACGAATTAGGGGTTTAGTTCGAGAGAAGATGATTTAGAGGTATAATAATATTTAACTATTCTCATGTTCGATTCTTTTAAACACCAATTTTTTAAAATTCCAAAACGACGTCGTATGAATTTAACAGAGAGTGGAGACAGAGATTAACCCCGTTAACTCAATATGTTAACCATTTTAACGACATATTAAAATTGGTTTCGTCAAACTTAGTTGAGGCCTTATATTCCTAGTCACGATAAATTGATGTTTTAAATGGTCCACGGTAAAGTTCATTTTTTTTCCAACCAAATTAGAAAGTTCATGATTTAAATGACCATTTTCCCAAAAAATAAATGTTTATTTTAATTTATATGGCCGGCCATACGCTGAAACATGGGGTGGGCATCGGATATCCATTCGGGTTTGGTTCGATCTATTTGGGTTTTGGGTTTCGGGTCAAAGATTTTAGTCCCATTCGGTATTTCTAAATTTCGGTTGGTTCGATCTTTCTGGGTTTAGTTCGGCTTGGATAACTCATTTAAATTATTTTTAAAATTTTAAAATTCATTATATACTTTGAATTTCTCAAAATATATAAATAAAATAATATATTGCATATAAATTTGAATAATATGTTAAAATACCTAAACTTAACATATAAATTGGTTTGTTTGAATATTTTGATAGGAATTAATAGATATTTCAAGTATTTTGGTGTTTTGAACAAACCCAAGCTTCTCCAACGCCTTTGATAACTTATCAAACCAACATCTAGGCGCCTGTTTTAGTCCATATAAAGACTTCCTTAACTTACAGACCTTGTTAGGATCATCTGAGTGAAACCCCGGTGGCAATCTCATATACACCTCTTCTTCCAAATCTCCATGCAAAAAGGCATTGTGGACGTCCATCTGGTGCACTTCCCAGTTCTTTGCGGCAGCTACTGCAAGGAGAGTACGCACCGTGTCCATCTTTGCTACTGGTGCGAAAGTCTCCTCATAGTCTTCACCTTCAGTCTGATGATTACCACAGCATACCAGTCTTGCCTTGTATCTCTCAATTGTTCCATCTGCATTGTACTTGATAGTGAACACCCATTTGCAACCTATAGCTTTCTTCCCTTCAGGAAGATCAACCACATCCCATGTCCTACTCAATTCAAGAGAAGTTACTTCTGCTTTCACTGCTTTGTTCCATCTTTTATCTCTGAATGCTTCTTTGTAATTTTTCGGTATCACACCGGCGCTAACTGCTGCAAGAAACGCTTGATGGTGGTCTGAGAAGGAAGCATCAGTCACATAGTCAGTGATGGGATATAGAGAGTGTTTCGTACCTGACCGGTTCGTAGAGGTCTCCGACTGCAGCACAGTGAGAGTGTTATGTTTATCAGGACTCACTTGAGCATTATAAGTAACATAGTCCCGCAACTTAACTGAAGGAATCGATCTCCTATGACCTCGACCCAAAGGTTCCTCACTCTCCCCCTAGATACTCTGTTTCTCGACTCCACCATCTCGTGTCTCTGCAGTCTGATTTACGGTACCAGGAACACTCTGGTTGTTAACTTCAGTACTCTTCTCCTTTTCGACAATTACCCTGAGCTGCTCATCCTCTTCGTCGGATTCACAAACTGCGTGAGGCAACGTCAGAGTCTGAGCTGGCACTGTTGGTTTCTTCTCCGCAAATGGAAATACTTCCTCATCGAACACCACATCTCTAGAGACAAAGAACTCTTCTCTGTCTATATCGTACAACTTCCACCCTTTCTTTGCGAACGGGTAACCCACGAAGACACACTTTACACTGCGTGCCCCAAACTTATCTTTATCCCTCCTTGACTTGTGTGCATAACACAAGCAACCAAATGTCTTGATATCACCATATGTAGGAGGTTTCCCGTATAGACATTCGTATGGTGTCTTACCCTGAAGCAACTTCGTCGGTGTCCTATTGATGAGGTGAGCTGCCGTTAACACACTCTCTCCCCAGAAACGGACAGGAAGATTAGCTTGGAACAAAATCGACCTCACAACATTCAAAATATGTCGATGCTTCCTCTCCACACGTCCATTCTGTTGAGGCGTTCCCACGCAAGAAGTCTGATGCACTATCCCTGCTTCTGCAAAGTACTTAGAAAGGCACATGAACTCAGTCCCATTGTCGCTTCTCACCGTCATAACTTTCTTGTCAAACTGACGAGCTGCAAGTGCTATGAAGTTCGGCAAGACCATTCTTACTTCGCTTTTTTCTAGCAGTAGATGAATCCACACTGCTCTAGAGAAGTCATCTACTATTGTAAGAAAATAAACAGTTCCACATGAAGAAGGTACTCGATAAGGGCCCCAAAGATCCACATGTATTAATTCAAAAGGAGATGAACTTTTATTAAGACTTTCAGAAAACACTTCTCTTGTTTGTTTGGACTGAAAACAAATCTCACAGCCACCAAACTTATTTGAAACATCCTTAACACCCGAAATAAAAGGTAAAAAATTCAAAACACCATAAGCGGGATGTCCTAGACGTCGATGCCACACAGTCTGGTCCTCTGAAGCTTTAACTATGTGTCCTCTCATCACTGTGACATCCCGATAAACATAAACACCGTTCCTGACTTCACCGGCTCCAATCAGAGTCCTCGAAAAACGGTCCTGCAAAATATACAAAGTGTCGGTAAATAAGGCCAAACAACCAGTCTGTCGAAGTAGCTTCGCTACAGATAACAAGGTACAGTTCAAATTTGGAACAAAAAGAACATTCTCCAAAGTTAACTTCTCCGACAACCGCAAGCTACCGCTCTTGGTAGCCATCACATGACTCCCATCAGCAAAGCTTACTGGGCAAGGTATGATATACCGAACATCACTCAGCAACAACACTTCTCCTGTCATGTGATGGGATGCTCCGGTGTCAATGACTACTTCACCAGTTTGCACCTTACCATTTAACTTATCCGGAATAGGAGTAGTCTTCTGCTGCTCCAGCAAAGAGGCAGTGACACCCACTGTTCGGCACTTAGTTGAGGAATCTGTGAGCTTTGTTTTCCAGATGACGAAGCACCCGGTGTCTGCACTGCATTAGCTCGAGACGCGTTCATTCTCCCTCGTCCTCTGCCTCTTCCACCTCTACCACTCGCCTGATTTCTCTCAGTAAACCACTCTGGAAACCCAATGAGCTGCCAACACTCCTTCTTCTCATGTCCAGTACGACCACAGTTCCCACATATGACAGAGTTTCTACCACGAGCTAATGCTGCTAACACTCCTTCTTCTTCTCCTCTCTGCACCACGATATTAAATCCAACTGGTGCCTCTTTTGACTCAAGACGTGCTCCCCCAAGCCTCTTCTGTTCTCGAACCACTCTCTGGTATGCAGAGTTGAGATCCGGAAGAACCTCTAAACCGATGATGTTAGTGCAGACATTGCTATACCTAGCCTCATCGAGACCCATGAGGAATTGATGAACCTTCTCCTCCTCATACTCCTTCGCGTATACATCAGCAGCATCACATGTGCACTTCGGGATCGGCTTGCATTCAACAGCTCCTCCACTTCTTAGACAGGCGGCCAAAATACTCCATCACACTTGATCCATCCTGTTTACAGGCTGCTAGTTCAGCCTTAAGCTGATGAACGCGCACTGCACTCCCCACTGAGAAGCGCTTCTTAAGCTCTGTCCACATTCTGCAGGCGTCGGGCGAGAAGGGCACAATCGACCTTATAATTGAAGGAGAAATCGAAGCCCTGATCCAACCCACGATCATAGAGTTAACCGTTCTCCACATCTCAGCTTCGGCCGGCTTCTATGTTTCACTCGGAAGCTTCAAGGTTCCATCTATAAACCCTATTTTACGCTTGGCACGCAAGGCGTTCTCTAACTCAGATGCCCACTCGGCATAGTTCTCTCCCGTAAGCACAACCGGAGAGATCGTGGCACTAGGGTTGTCTGAAGGAGCGAGATAGTACGGAGACATCCTCTGAGACATCGTCCCTTCATCAATACCCGATGAACTGATAATATCTTTTCCACTCATGTCTTCTTCTTCCTCGTCAACCAACAAAGAAATTTTGTTAAATCTCTTGTGGCTCTGATACCATGAAAGACAAGAGAATGACTTGAAGAATACTTGTTATTTCCATAGGTCTACGTTACATCATATATATACATATCGACACCGAGATCTTCTCATATCTTCTCAGACTTATCTACAACAATATGGACTTATCTACATTACAATATCTCTTCATATAGACACGGTTCTAGTGCCTTCTAGAACCTTAACACTATGGCAGATTTATAATTTAGCATATAATTTCGAACTTAAATCCACAAAAACCGTGAAGTTTTAAAGTTTACCGATTAATTAAGCGAATAAGCTCAAATCGCCACGGCCTCTGGCCGATCAACGTTTTCCGGCAATTACTCGTCTGCGGAGAGCCCGTTTTAGAACATGGGTAAATACTGATAAATCTTCAAAATGACCAACCTAACCACCATATTACCTAGTTGTCCACCCAAACATAATGATAATATAATTGGGTCTCGTCCTATAAATTAACCTTAAAAAAATCAAAAAGAAAATTCACTTTCTTTTTTTTTTTTTTTTTTTTCTGATTACACAAAAAAGAATCACATTCACAAACTATTAGAGTAATGGTTTAGTTTTGGTTCAATGTATTAACTGGTTATCTCATTCTTAACTCAAATATATATATATATATATAGACATACATTATAACGAACACTAATGATGAATAACAGAATCTCATTTCTGTAACCTTCACTCACTCGTCACAACTAACATTAGACCGTGATCACCCGATCTGGAACTATAGTGAAGTTGCAGCTGCGGTTTCTTCTTTCTTTGAATTTCTCATGTTATATCTTTTGGTTTATTGTAGTGTAATTTGTTCACATCACACGATGGTTACTGAGTGATCCTGAGGTCGAGTGAGTGATCCTGAGGTCGAGAGAGCTCGGGCCTCTCTCACCCTATTTCTACTATTTCTGCCTTGGTATTTTGAAAGAAGACGCTTAGGAGCTTAGGAACTGGTCAAATAGAGTTCTTATGCATTAGTCACTAAATAGTTAAGTTCCAAAACAGAAAAGCGTACTATAAAGCATTAAGAGACGTTAGATGTGCGAAGATCAAAGACATGGCCAGTGCCATTACAGGACGAGCAAGTCACGGCCTGTTGCTTCACACCAAGAGGAGTTTTCACTGACGTGTACACATGACCTTGCCCCGCGCAAGTGGTGCATTTGGCCATAAGAGTCTTTAGTGAATACCAATCGTAACAAGTCCTCTTGATGGGTATTAATACTTCGTCCTCACGAATATCGTCAGGAGCTTTCATTTCATCTAACAAGACCTGCACTAACCACAAAAAAAAAAGATTTGCTCAACAGAAAAAAGCATCTCTAGAACAAAAAGGAGAAGAAGTTTGAGGGGTGGTTTCATTTTGACCTCATATGCAACTGTTATTTCTATGAATTTAGCTGCTGCATCAGGATCATCCCTGTAAGATTTAAGGTTCAATACCTGAGAGTGTTGGTTAATCTTTCATAAGATGAAAGGCTTTTTGTGCACTTACTTGTTCACATCTGGATGGTACCTCATAGCCAGTCTCCGGTAAGCTTTAACCCAACAAGAGCAAGAGCAAATCAGAGTGTCATACCCAAAAAAATAGTATAAAGAGAAGATTTCAGATAATAGGGGGGAGAATGTCAACTATACCTCGTTTAAGCTCAGATAGGGTTGAATATTGTGAAACTCCAAGAAGGATATAGTAAGACTAGAAATCATACAAAATTAGTGATGTATACATTCTCAGTAAAAAAGGGGAAAGATAAATATATATATATATATAGGAACACTCACTTCTTTATCGTGTATCCCATCTAGGAAATCAAATGCCCTGGCCCTTAAAGCTCTGTGATTCTTCATATTTCTGCTGGACATTAACGTCAATGGCAAGGAAAACATCTTCGATCTTGAAGCTCCCAAACAATTTATTTGGCTCCTCCTCATGGAACTGGCAAAAAGAATGAAACTTTGGTTAGTTTCAGAAGCCATTTTTTTTATCAAGAACTAAAAGGAAGGCAAGTAAGAGAGCCTACTTTTGCTCGATTCTGCTGGGATGATAAGCTTTCACTGCAAATTGACTACTTCTAAATTGTGTTACTCCCATTTTAGCTCAATACACTCCCTGCAACACAATTAAAGTAGCTTTCAGCCTAAACGAACCTGTCTTTCTTACTCTACCAATGCACAAACAGATCATGAATCAAACACTAACCCCTTTCCTTTAATCAAATACAGGAAAATAAAAATCTTTCATATGCAATATACAACATTGGAATCGTCAAAAAACAAAAATTGGTGGAACTAACACATACTTCAAACCAAGCTTTCAGAGAAAATAAGCAGTGCACATCTCACAACATAAAGGCTAAACCTTTTCATAGAAAACCCTAGTTGTATTGACAAGAGTCCAGTCCAACACAGAATTTAAAGAGACTAGTTGAAGAAGGTGAATCGGACCTTAAATCTCTATAGACTTTTTTAGAATATAAAGTATTTTTTATAGATGTTTATCAAAGGGGGTGGTGGCGCAGTTGGTTAGCGCGTCGGTCTCATAGCTACTGAGTGATCCGGAGGTCGAGAGTTCGAGCCTCTCTCACCCCATTTAGTTTTTTCACCCTTTTGAAAAAATGAAATTCACACTCATGAGGAGAGTTCGTATGCATTTATAATCAGCAATAAAATTTCAAATACTCCCAAACAGTTTTGATATATACTGTAAAATTAAAACTCAGAAAAAAAAAAAAACAAAAAACTCGAATCAATTTCCCTTCACCACAACAACAATGATCATTTTCATCATCCCTTTACTTCCTCTTTGCAAGAGTCATTCCAATTACCATAGGCTTACAGAGCAAGAAAGAACAATGTGTAAATTCATATTCATATATTAGATTCACATTTCCAAATGTCAAAACTTTCTTTCTTTCTAATCTCATTCATCTACTGCTGCTGCTATTAGCAGTCTTGTTCTTGCTCATATCAGCAAGCTCCTCAATAAGCTTCTTCTCCTCTTTGCTCAACCTCTTTGGTATCTCCACTTGCACTCTCACCAGCTGATCCCCTCTCATGTTACTCTTGTTCAACACCGGAACTCCCTTTTTCGCCATCACCAGCGTCGTCCCCGGCTGTGTCCCCGCCGGTACTTTCAAATCCACCGTCCCATCCACCGTTGGGACCTTCAGTGTGGTCCCTAAGATAGCGTCTATATATGATATCTTGCAAGTGTAGAGAATATTGGTATCCTCCCGTTTCAGAACCGGGTCCGGTATAACCTCAATGACGACAAAAAGATCGCCTGCTGACCCGCCTTTCTTCCCTGCATTGCCTTCTCCTCTTACTCGTAAGCGGCTACCGGAATCAACCCCAGCAGGTACTTTGAGACTTATCCGTTTCGTCTTCCTCACGCGTCCGTCTCCAGAGCAAGTACCGCACGGTGTGGAGATCTCTCCGGTGCCGTTACAGGACGAGCAGGTCATGACTTGTTGGAATACACCGAGAGGAGTTCTTGCTGATGAAACCACTTGGCCCTGACCGCCGCAGGTTGTGCATTTGGTCGGTTTGGTTCCTGGTTTTGCACCTGAGCCTTCGCAAGTCCCGCAGCTCTCGAGCCGGGTTATCTCAATCTCCTTCTCCATCCCGAAAACTGCTTCTTTGAAGTTCAAGATCAGGGTGTAGTACTCGTCTTGACCATCCACCGCTCTGCTTCTTGAACCTCTGCCCATTCCACCACCACCTCCCATCCCACCCATGCCTTCGAATAGTGACTCGAATAGATCGAAGGGATTGCTAAAATCCTATGAAAATCAAACCAACAAGTGATCAGAGAGCTAGCTGGCTTGAAGATAAATGTGTAAAATCATTGTTTTTGAACAACGCACCCCCATGCCTCCCATTCCACCAGCGCCTTTGACTCCGGCCTCACCGAACCTATCGTAAAGAGATTTCTTTTCATCATCTGATAAGACCTGCAGACCCCCCCCAAAAAAAAAAAAAATTGTTCTTTAGTCTTCAAAAGGCTAAATAAAAAGTATCTCCAGAAGTTTGAACTTTCATAATAGAGAGAACAGAGAAGTTGTGTGTTTATTTCACCTCATATGCATTACTTATTTCTTTGAATTTCTCTTCGGCACCAGGTTCCCTGTAAGCATATTGCAAACAAGAGGGTGACAATTTTCTAACTTACAAGTATCAGTATTGAATGAAAATAAGCGGTTTCTAAGCATTTCATATTTTTGGCTACAGTTCTTATGCTATACTTGAGTGCCGGATCCTATCCCTCGTTATCAAGATATAAATCTCACAAAAATTGCAGTTTATCACTTACTTGTTCACATCCGGATGGTAATTCCTAGCAAGCTTCCGATAAGCTGAAACAAGAGCAAGGAGGAGTGAACAGATGTCATAACAAAACAAAGAAAAGAATCCAAACAACAGATGTTATCATGCATAGAACATATATGTATACAAGGGATTCTCTAACAGTCAGAGAAATGGAAACAAACCGCTTTTAATCTCGGATTTGGTTGCATTTTTAGAAACTCCGAGAACCGAATAGTAATCCTAGCATTGCACACAACCAACCCATCAACAATGGAGATCGTGATTTAAGCAAGCCAGATTAATATAAGAGAGTTATCCGTAGAGGGTAGAAAATAGGAAGACATACTGCATCAGCTCTAACAGTGAAACGAGAACCTCTGCGAGGTTGCATATTTCTAGACATTCCGGGCATGGACAAGAAGGGCAAGGAGCCATGTGAGAACATACTCGACCTTGAAGCTCCCAAACAGTTTATTTGGCTCCTCATGGAACTGGAAAAAGGTAATCAAAATGCTATGAAGGAATACTATAAGACAAATCTCAAGATGTGGAACAAATTAAACTCCTTTCGGTGACTTAAATCCACATTTAACAGTTATAAAAAAAAAATCAATACTTTTGTTGGCGGGTTGGTGATTGGAGTCTGCTGCTTGGATGATAAGCTCTGACAGCAAAATGAGGACGGATACTCCATTGAGCAACACATGTACTTCCAAATTGTATGAAAGCCATTCTCTTAAGCTCAATCAATACAACTCTCCCTGCAACCACAATTAAGCAACATTCGGACTCTATAAATGCATAAACAGTCACGTATCATAGATTCATAATGCTAACCCAATCCTAAGAAGCAAATGAATAACATGTGGATCGTCAACAAGGACAAACAATGAGCTTTCACAGTTTCAAATCCCAAAGGTAGAATAATAAGAATTTTAATTTCGCAGTACCAATCCCAAAGGCAATTCATTTATACAAGATTCCATCGAAACAAATCGGCCCAAGCGAAGGAAAGTATGTAAAACCCTCGCAAAAACATGATGAGAGGTTGGGAAAAAAAAAAAAAAAGCGAATCTGCAGACGGAGGAGGTGAATCGTACCTTATTAATCAAAAGGTCGACGGGAGAAGGAAGAGCTGTGCGAGAGCGAGGGAGAGAGAGAGATAAGAAAAGTGATGATGAGTAGTAGAAGAAGAAAGAAACGAATGACGGGAGTTCGCTAGAAGAACGTAGCCCCCTTTTCTTTCTTTTTATTTTTCTTCTTTTGTTTATTTATTTATTTCACAACTTTTATTATGAAAGAAAAAACAAATCAAGAAAATAAAAGTATTAGATTAGATGGGGAAAATGTCTAGGGCTGGTCAAATAAACCAAACCCGAAAATCAAACCGAATCCGATCTGATAAAAGTGAATTTGAACCGATCCAAACCTGACATATATACCGAATGGATCTTGTTTTATAGTATTTCGGGTTATGGGTATTATCCGAACCGAACCCGAACCTAAATAGATATCCGACAGAACCCGAAATATTTGAAACTCTAAAAAAATCTTGTACCAAATATGATCTCAATTTCTAATATGTATCCAAAATACACTAAGATATATTGAACATTTAAAATAATTCTATTACATGAAAGTTGGTGGTTCTATTATATAAATATTTATGGTTGAAGGTGGCGGTGAAGCCTGACATTTTTAGATTTTGGTTTTGTTTTCATTGAACAATGTTTCTTATTTCATGAGAACTTGATTTTCGTTATATGTTTTCATTTATTTGGTTTTTTTTCCATCAATAAATATGTCTACTTTTCGTTTGATTTTGAATGATCACGTTTGAGGTTTTACTTATGTTTTGATTATAAAATAGGTAAAAATCAAATACTTTAAAACCAAAAAACCGAATTTACTTATGTTTTGGTTACAAAATAGGTACAAATCAAGTCATTTTAAACCGAAAACCCGATTGAGACCCGAACCTGAAAGTACATTGGGTTGTACCGATTCTTTGAAGATTTACTAAACCCGACCCAAAGCCGATAGAACCCGAACCGGTCCGAACCAAATTTTCATATAACCCGAATAAGGCTAATTTTGATAAATCCGAAAAACCGAAATCCGATTGGATAAAACCGAAATCCGATTGGGACCCTGAAATGACTAACAAATAAGAATATTTGCAAGGGCATGCGAATCTTCAGTGTGTATATATATGGAGTCATAATAATACATTTTAAAATAAAAATAATTTATACATGCATAATTGAAAATTAAAATAAAAGGGGTTCATTAGTTTTCTCGATTCCATATGTATCAAACATATATAAAAAAATATTTTTAATATTAGTTATAAAAATATATGAATAAATTTGATATTCATATATTTTTTATATATGTATCAAACATATATAAAAAAAATATTTTTAATATTCAGAAGATGAGGGGGTTTAAAGAGGAGTGGAGTCAACCAGCGCTTCAGTAATCTTCTTCTCCAGTTCTTTAGGCTCGATCCACAATGAACTTTGCTCATGTCTCCTTCCTCGCTTTCTTCTCATCCTCCCTTTTCTGTCCCGTCATTCTCCAGTATTCCAGCTCCTCTGCTCTTTCTTTCATCTGCAGTTTTTAAACACGAAAACGGCTTATGACTCGAGCGTTTTTTTAAATCTTACAAAGAAAAAAAACACAAGACCACTCGTGTCTGGAACCAAGAGATATTATAAGCAAGGAACTAACACTATCATCAGAAACCTGAGAGTATTTATTATACAGCCAACGAGTACATGAATGAACGTTCTTAATCAGTGACTACTCCTTTGGCAAGAGTGTGTGTGTGTGTATAGTGTTACTTCTACCTCCAGCTCAAATAGATTGAAGCTCTAACTAGTAACTCTCACTACCTTCAAAAAATTTCCCATATTATGTTTGATCAACAGAAAAGAGGCCAAAGGTTTTTTAACTTTTAACCAGAACAAGAGCCAGTATAGAAATATCATATGATGGTGGTCACAGCATTCATCAAAACCTCCACTTGACTAACTCTCATAGCCATATAAAAACCTGAATCATAACTAGGAAAGGAGGAGACTTTAACTCTTCCCAGGCAAGAGACAAACCCTTTCCCACACTATTTGATCAAGATTCTCATCACTACAGGAGTTAAGGTTTCAACTTCTCCAATTTTGTGTTTTACCTTTAACCTAGCTTCTTGTAAGTCCCGAAGACTTTCTCGACAGCAGCTTGAAAATGGCAGATCCAATAGGAAGCTATAATCTGTTAAGCCCCTCCCGGTTGCTTCATATTTTTCTTTCACCTCATCATAAAGCTGGGCACGACTCCTCTTTATGTCAAATCTGAATTCTCCATTCATAATATCTGTCGCAAAAGTGACTCTGCATTCGAGCTTTTAAAGCTCGTTGTTCAGCTCCTTCAGCATACGTACCTGTAAAAATAAGAAAACTACATCAATCAAACACTTGAGTGAATGTTGAGAATAGAGAGTGAGAAAGTAATCTCTAATGAATTAAGACAAGTAAGAAAAATTTTGCAACCTTTCCCCTCCTACAAACATGACCATAAGAATATGTACACAACTTCACTAAGCAGAAAATCAGACCCATTTCAAGCAGTTAGTCATTAACATGAAATAAATGACTCACGAAGAGGCTGTAATGATCAGTCATTATTGCAACGAGTCCATCTACAGACGCTTCGGGCAGGGACAAATACTAGAAAAAGAAAATGCAAAACCAAAGGGACGAAAAGGTATTCATGTTTGACATAGTGTTGTTTTAAGGTTAGAATGAAGCCTACCCAAAAGTGAAATATTCTTGTATTCATACTGATTCATACGGAAAAGGGCTTCCACCATGTCAACAGACCGGTTGTTCTCCACTGAAGCAGCTACCTAAGTAGTTTCCAGGGAAGAACTAGTCTTTTAAGACTTTGAAGCCACACAAAAGCAGAGAAAGTAGTAACATGATGAAACAAACACAGTTGAATACCTTCTTCCAGTCTCTGCCCTGCTTCTGATAGGCTTCATAGAAACGCTCAAGCTCATCTTTCGTCCACTGTGGTCCTAGCTTGTCAGTCAATTTATTCTTCTGCCGATGAATAAGAAGATAGGAGATAAGAAAGAGCTTCCAAAGTGATCATTCAAAATAAATCAACACAAATTAAACTCACTAGTTTCTTGATTTTGCTTGAGTTCCTTTGTGGAGAGGCTTCTTTGTTGAAGTGCTTGTTGGCATTCATGGAATTCTCACTAGGCATCATATCCTATCGAAGTAGTTGACGAAGTTGTTTATTCACCAACCTTAAAATACATATATATAGTTACAAAGATTTAGGGCTAGGCATTTTATCCGTTAAATTTGATTTAATTCGTTATTCGGTTCGATTCGATCCGATCCGAAAATTCCGAATATCCGTAAACTTTCGAAGCAAAGCAAATACTAAAAATCAATATCCGTTAAAATCGAAGCAAATCACAAATATTAAAATTTTAGAAAACGAATATCCGATCTGATCCGGAAATATATAAATACATGTATATCTTGATTATATTTTAAAGTTTTAAATATATAAAAGTATATAATTATTATTTCAACATATGATTTGACAAATTATATTCACATTATTACTTATATAAAAGTATTACATAAAAGGAAGAGAGAAAATTTATGATAATTATAATTTTTTTCTTAAGTTTTGTGTTATTATAATTGTTAATTAAGTTTATTTATTTTTTAAATATGTAGATTCACTACTTCTTTTAATTTTTATTTTATATATCATGCAAAAAAATATTTTATAAAACAAACTTGTATGAATTTTTAAGATTATTTGTATTAATCAAAACAGATTAGATATCCGTAAGTATTCGTAAATATTCGCAAATATTTATTTATTTTTCGAATATCCGTTTTTCCGAATATCCGTATTTTTCCGAAGCAAATCAAATCGAAAAAATTAGATATTCGTGCTATTCGAAGCAAATCACAAATACCTTCAAAAACGCGGATATCCGATCCATGCCTAGGCCTACAAAGACTTATGAGGTTTAGGAAATTACAATAAAAGGAAATTTGTCCAAAAAAACCCAGAAAAGGAAAGTTTGTCCAAAAAAGAAGAAAAGGAAAGGAACAAAATATGTTAATATCTTCAATATATCCTGATTTCTCTGCCCAGTATTCAATCTCATTAGAGGAAGATCAGTAGGTCGGTTCTGAGAATTCAAATGTGGCAAGAGAAAAGAAGACCCAGTTTTTAGTGGTTAAATTGTAAGTGGTGATCACAAAAATAAAGGGCCAAAGAGACTTATCTTGAAAGTTGAAATAGCCAAGGCTTTTGACTCCATAAAATGGGACTTCCTACTCGCTTGCTTGAATTCCCTGAACATCCCCCAATGCTTCGTTGATTTGATAAAGGAGTGTCTCACCACCACTGCCTACTCAGTAGGCATAAATAGCTCTCTCCATGGCTTCTTTCGAGGTACCCAGGGAGATCCTCTTCGGACTTGCAATGAACTTGTCAGTTCCCCTTGATTTTTGATTCTGAGGTTAGTCATTCCCTTTTCTAGAGATAGGTTCATGTTCTGTATGGAGTCTTTCGATCGTAACTTTGATTTTGGATTCGTATTTTTTTCTAAACTTATCTTGGGCTCTGTATGGTTTGTATCGCTTCCTCTACATGAGATTAGGTTAGCTTCAGCTGATGTAAGTTAATCATAGCTGTGATTCATATTTCTTATAGAATTTAATCAAATTGTGTTCTGTTTTCGCAAGCTCTAGTCCGTTCTCAGTTCAATCTTAGATTGTCCTGATTGTTAATTGTCTTAAGGATCATACTGCATAGGTTTTTCATTGCTTTACCTATTCTCACTCTTTGTTATAGAGAAGAAATTCAACTCTTAAAGCTAGACTTTCATTGAAACTGTTGTTTGCTGCATGGACCATTATTTTATAATGGTAAGCATGCATCTGAATCATTCACTTATGTTTCAATGGTGTTTTTCATTTGTATATCGCAGAGTTCGTGTTGGGCACCCTTTAGTTTCTTTCCGTTAGGCAGGCTGTGAGGCTTATGATCGGTGCTACTAACGCCTCTGGATAACACATTGACTCTGCTCAAAATATGACCCTCTATGGTTCATTGCAGTTGTCCCATGGCGTTGGCCCTTGCAGAAACCAAGGATACTATAAGCCAGAAAGTGTATGTTTCTTCCTTTTTATCCCCCTGTCTTTTAATTTATAACTCTCAGCAACAAATAATATACTCACGATCGTTAATTTCTATTCCATCATTTTTTTAATGGAATAGTTTTGGGACAAGTAGGTCATTATACTATACCAGCTATATGGAACAGCACATTCATGATCTTTCAAATCATGTGTTTGTACCTTTCGGTTTGTGTGTGATTTTTGGTTTGTTTCAGACATAATGGAGTCTAAGTTGTTCCATTCATTATCTAAGTTGGCACCATCAGCTCTATCACATGTAGTATGTATACGGTAATTAAGAATGTTATGTGGGAGGTTTTACGTGCTTTTATATGGTGAATAGTGTTAGTTAATTTTTGTTCATATCTTTCTTTGTAGATGTCATCCCTTCTCTCCTTTGCTAACTGGATAATGTAGATGAGAATTGATGCAGCGGATCATTAGTTTGTTTTGGCCATATACTTCATTAGGCCTATACGGATTTTATCGAGCTTTGTTTTCCTTTTCTTTATATTATTTACTTTAGATAATTATGAGTTGTTTAGGATTAGGATCTATCTTTAGTAGTTTATATATCAAGCTATCTCCTTTGAAACAGAAGACATTTTATTGAATCTATTTTGCAATTGCAATCAGAGCTTTCAAAGCACTTTAGAGGAGTACTCTAGCCTTCTTTGATCCTGTCAAGAGTATCGTCAACTTCAAAGACCCCCTTGTTTACGTTGAGAGTATCAACAACAACAAGCTCCCTTTGATTCTACGAGTTCTCGTCGAGTTCTTGTCGAATCCTTGTTCTCATAGCTTCCGCTTCTCTATCAGTTGGTATCAGACACGGAACGTTCCGGAAATCAAAATTTTCTTGCAACCATGCCACCAAAGAAACAAGCCGACGCCTCTAACAGTGGCGATTTGTCTGAGTTCCGTAAGGATTTGCTGGCGATGCAGGAAAGCTTTCAGGCGACGATGCATGCGTCTTTCATGGAGATGGGAGCGATGCTGGCTGATCGATTAGATCAGCGTAATCAAAATCCTCTGTACGAGGATGAAGAAACAGAGGATGAGATATCGTTTGACACAAATCCGTTCACAAGGAACAGAGATCATCGTCGTAATGCGCGGCAACACAGAGATGATGATGATTCAGCGCGTCAGCGAGACAGATGTTGGGAATCTTCCTTCAAAGTCGAAATACCAGAGTTTCATGGTGGTCCACGAGGAGAGGCTCTACTCGACTGGATCGCGAGAGTTGACAAACTCTTGGAGTTCAAACAAGTTCCGGAAGACCGCCATGTTCCCTTTGTGGCGATGAAGTTTTGTGGTCATGCGGCGTCGTGGTGGAAACAGGTGAAGGCAACCAGACACCGTACTTGTAAAGCACCAATTGTGTCTTGGCTTAAGATGCAAAAACACCTGAAAGCGACCTTTTTGCCACATAATTACGAGCGACTGGTGTATAATCGGCTTCAGAACCTTCGCCAGGGTTCTCGTAGTGTGGATGAGTATGCATAAGAGTTTTCACTCTTATTGACCAGGACAGACATTCATGATAATGCGGAACAGATGGTATCACACTTCATCGTAGGTCTGCGTCCGCAACTCCAATCTGCATTGGCACAGTTCGACCCAACAACAATCGCTGAAGCTCATAGGCGTGCAGTGTCTTTTGAACAGCAACTGCGCCCTTTCGAATTGGTCTAACCAACCAACGCGTACTCGTTCCATAGAGCAAACACAAGCGCCTTGATACACTAAAAATGAATCCTTGCTACTGCCAAGTTAACAGTTGTAATTATAGTACTTTAGATTCAAATCCAGAGGACCAGTCTACACTTTACTTCTATGAGTTTCGAAATCAAGCTAAGAAGAAGATTGGTTTTGGGGTTAATAATGACGGTAAGAAACAAGTAGAACTAGAGATTGATTCAAATTAATAAACAGCTAGCCTAGGGTATTTCATCGGGTGTTGAATTGGAGCCAAACAATTATTCAAACGCAGTGAAAAGCCTTCTAGAACTCAGATTACTCAGCTGGAACACCCCACTGTCGTGGTGATGGTCGCTTTGCAGATCGATCCCACTATCTAACTGTCGTTGAGATGAGAATCGATTGCAAGCTTTAGAGGACAGGTCCGATTAGTTCACTTACTACCCTAATATCTACTTTCGTTGATTAGGGATATTATGCTCATTTAATACGTGTCAAGTTATCTCCTATGCGGTTAACTAGGCGATGAACTTAGGATCTAACAATAAGTGATCAGATTAATGAAAGCATTAAGAATAGTATGAATGAAGAATTAATTGAGTTAAGCTTATCTATGTTTAGCTCATATCTCAACACCACAAAACCCTAGGCGAGCTAGGCTACTACTCGATCATGATGCAAGCAATCAAAACATAATTTCTGAATAATCTGCATAAGAACAAGAGTAGAACAAAGGGTTCAGATGATCTTCTCGATGAGAGGATGGGTTCTCCTTACAAGTTGCAGATCGCACAAGCTCAATAGTTCTCTTGTAAAACTAGCGTAAGAAAATAAAATAGGATAGATGGCTTTTATATGGAGGCCAGTAGATAGAAAAGAGATTAGGGCAACAAGGCTTTAATTCCGAAATAGGAGTTTCTTTATTAGTCGGGAACAACCTCGGGATCAATCCGTGCGCTTGTTACTGAGAACAGTCTGGGACTGTTCTTCTCAAGTGTTCTCCATAAGACTGCTCCAAAAGACATTTTCTCTTCATGCACCTTCTCTTTACTCTTCTACCAACTCGGACACTGTAAAAGATCAAAAGGGACTAGACTGACACGGTTTAAGGACTCGAATCATTTGGAAACATATATACAATGATGTGAAAAACACCATATATCTTTTTTTTTTTTTTGAACAAAAACACCATATATCAATTCCCCCAGACTTAGATCCTTGTTTGTCCTCGAACAAGGCAAATATCAAACGAGGGAGAAAGGTTTGAAAGTGTGGGAACTTCGCTTATTCTCAGCAACCATACTCTTACCAAAAATCTCGAACCATACAAGCTGTAGATTAGGACCGCACACACTTCTGGGAACCTCGATGGCTGTTGAAAATCGGCTCCTTACTCTACATCTCAACCTGAAAAGGCAACACTTTGAGACAAAACTCCTTATGCTCAATTTAGGTTAGCGTGAGCTTCTTATCATAGGCTCTACTCAGGGAGAACGGGCTAGGTATAAAACAGGCTAAATTTTATGGCGGAGCTCAAGAGTGTTTAGGGGTTATCAAGAGTGGATGCAGGATATCGCAGAAAATGGTCATGAGAGGACGGCTCCATTGATGTCCACAGCCCTTACTCATCTCTCCTAGTCGGACTGCTCTCCGATTAGATCGATCATGGGACTGTTCTGCGAATCAATTTCCTTCAACACTTCGCTGGAGCCACCATTGCTTTCTCAACTTCCTCGGTGGCATGCATTATAGATTCTTCCCCTTCGTCACCAGCAAACAACAAAAGTAAAGATTTTTTTTTTTTATTATTATTAAAGATGATGGGAGGGTGACGAGGAAGGAGGTAACAAGTGATGTACGTAATGCCACTGGTGATTCCATCGTGGTTCGTTCTAGCCACTGCCGTCCTTCATTGTTCTTTTGGTATCGAGAACACTCTCACTGATTGTTCCCTTGTCTGCCGTGTTCCACCTTCACTAAGTGTGTGAGCATTGATGAGTAAGAACTGCGTCGATCCTTTCCTCTCCGACCTTTTTGCACATATCTGCACATAAAGCACTAGAAAAGCAATTGCATGAGGGTGGAACAAAAGGTTAGGCTACAAGGTGGGAACTAGCTAAAGATGAACTAGCCACTCGGGAACAGCAAGAGTGATAAAAAGGTAAGAAGTCCTGAGTGTATGTCTCATTCTCCCTTGATCTAGTGCCCATAACAAGAAGAATTAAAGTCGGATTAGGTTCAGGTAAAGTGGAGTTGAGTCTACCGGTGTAACCTGATCGGTTATAGAACTACGGAGTGTCAAATGAGATAAGTCGGGGTGTTCCAGGTCCATGTGTGGAGTGGATTCATCACTGCTAAGGTCACTGAATAAGAAGGTCAAAGCACGAGGTGGTTAAAAGATCATCACAAAATAAGGTCAGATTCCCACAATAGTTTTGACTGACTCGATCCTAATGACTGACTTCGATAAAAGCATGACACAAAGGCAGATGCTCCCCGGACTTACTTCACACCATCCACGGTTGTGAAAATAAATCGATGGAAGCTAAAACACACCAAACAGAAACAAAAACTTGAAAATAAATAGTTCAAATGGATAGGACAAGGGGTAGAAGTAGTCCTTCGGACTCAGTCTGAATCGCCGCTGCGGAGTGACCAGCTGTCCTCCTGTTCCTGGAAGTCTCTCTCCTCCAGCAGAGGTGCCGACTGGCTCCTTGCGGGCCTTGTTCTCTGCTGTGTCTGCTCTCCTTGGCCTCGATACAGCCCGTGATTCCCTTAAGGATCCTCTTCAAAAGGCTGTTGTTCTTCTTAAAGTCAACCATCCAGCGTCTGTAAGCATGATCGTCCGTGACATCCGCGAGATCCTCCAGGTTGTATTCCCCATCATCGTATGGAGTAGCATTCTCCACATCGTCCATGTTAAGCATCTGGAGCTGGTGCGGGGATCCTCGCATAAGTGCTCGGATCGGGCAGGAACACAATGTTCGCGAAGTTGTGAAATCTGTGAGCCACGGAAGAGGTAGCTTGCGAGCGAGTGTACCCTTCCTTGTCGGCGAACTTGTAAGTGCTCTCATCGCAAGATGTGGCAAGTGATCAGGTAGCAGTGTCAATGTACTGAAACTTCGAGAGGCGACTGCGTAGGAGCGAGGTTGATGTTGAAGTGCTGGAGCAGTGAGCAAGCTGCCACATCGATCCTTCTTGTCGTCTGTTGAACAAAGAGTCTCTCCTCTCATAGAACATGGAGATGAGATGGTACCACAGGTTCGTTTTCACGGCCTGAATGGGTATGAGCTTGTCCTGGCATCTCGTCCTCAACTCCTGTGAACAACACCTGCAGCTCTCCATTAGTGACCTTAGAAGTGTACTCCTTTGCAAACAGAATGTTTGAGACAATCTTAGCGATGAGTCTCGAGTAGGGTTCGAATTTGCGACTGATAGGCCTTGCGAAGTGAATTGGCGGCTGCGATGAGGTCCCAAAGGCGTTTGCGGTGTGAACTTCTTCTCAACGGATACCTCCTTGGTATCTGCGATCTCGTACAGCTCGTTAAGATCATGAAGAGTGATCGAGCAGAACTTGCCATCCACCATGAAAGAAGGAGCAGTTCACCGTGCGTGGGTGCGGTAGGGTTACGGTAACTGATCTGGCGGTTGCGAGCACTTATCGGACCAGATCTGGGTAGAGGGCCTGTGCGTTGTAGCAGAGAGGAGCAATGCCTATAAACTGCGGTCGTCAAACACGTGCGTGTCGAGGCGAGGGCAGCCGAGTCTCCGCGATGTGCAAAGCGTGTGGGCAAGATTTCTGCAGCGAAGCCGGTTATACCTTGCTGCGGACTCCTTGTCCCATCCCTCACAATTGTAGTCAAGGAGGAATAGGTCGTTGACATTGATCGGTTGGCCTTCAACCTTATTGACCCGCGGGTAAGAGGAAGGGCGACTGCCCTTAGAGGGGTGCGGTAGTTCAGCGAGTTCTTGGATGCGAAGTGTAGCGAGTCGCGTGGAGGCATCTACAAAACAGAAACAATATCCCAAATCAGCACCATTCAATGGTTGTTCTAGAAGCGATGGAGCATACCAATTCTTAAAGTTTACTCAAATCCATCGGTTTCTAAACAACCTACAAACTTCCAACCCTAGTCAATCGCTACAACTCAATCGCTCAAGATAAAAAGACACCATATTCGACAATCGGTTCTCATCCTATGGCAATTAGCACAATTTTGATCCTAGTAGCAAGATTGAAACCGATAACCACAATCTAGGGCCAAAACTCAAGCAAAGGGGTAAGAGAAACCGATGGAATACTCCACAATCATGGATTGCATTAGCGATGGGGAGGAGTTTGGCGGTTACCTTGGCTGGATTGTTTGTTCCTGTAAAATCAAACTGATCTCGAGGGAATTCAAGAGGTGAGAGCCAAAAATCGACAAGATGAAATCAAAGAGGAGAGAATTTGCGATTTAGGGTTCTTGAGAGTGGTTTCTTGTGAGAGAGATAGTGGGGAAGTGGAGTGAGTGGGTCTTAAATAGACCAACAGGCAGCTTCCCCTTCTCTTTTAATTATTTTTTTTCGGTCGAGTACTTACACAGGAACAATCTGCGAACAAGCTGGAGTGTTCTCCGACAAGGTCTCGAATTTTTTTTTTTTTTTTTCTTTCGCAGTTAGTGTCTAAAGAAATAAAACATAAAGAAACAATATTTACACTCACCAGTGGGTTGCCTCCCACCAAGTGCTTGTTTTATGTTACAAGCTTGACTTTAGTGAGCGATTAGGCTTGAGGGGATCACTTAAGGGTATTTCTACACCTTCGGTGATTGTTGTGTCAGCAAGATATGGCTTGGTGACCATTGACAACAAATTCTCCACCTCTTGTGTCCAGCAACACAACAACTCCATAGGGCGAACCTCCTTGATGGTGAAAGGTCGGACAATCTGGATTTAAGCTTTCGAGGAACAGCTTAACCCGTGAATTGAAGAGTAAGACCTGATTATTCGAGCAAAGCTTCGCTGATGATCCGTTTATCATGGAATGCCTTGGTCTTTTCCTTGTAGATCTTAGAGCTCTCATAGGCCAGATGCCTAATTTCTTCTAACTTCGTGGATCTGAATTGTTAGCCTCTCTTTGGCGGGTTTGATGTCAGTTTAGCGGTTTCACAGCCCAAGCTGCCTTGTACTCTAACTCCACAGGTAGATGGCATGCCATAGACCAAATGGTAGGAGTGGTCTCTAATGGGGTCTTGTAGGCAGTTACGTATGTCGAGAGCATCGTCGAGCTTGAGGGACCAGTCCTACGGGTGGTATTGGCTGTCTTTTGCGGGATGTTCTTGATCTCTCTGTTGGAAACTTCCACTTGGCCACTTGTTTGTGGATGATGGCGGTTGCAACCTTGTGTTTCACGCCATTTTTGCTGAGCAATCCTTGGAACACCTTGTTGATGAAATGAGTTCCACCATAAACATAACCACTCTAGGCACTCCAAATCTTGGGAAGATGATGGAAGTAAACATCTTGGTTACAACCGTGCATCATTGGTTGGACTAGCAATTGCTTCCACCCACTTTGAAACATAGTCCACAGCAACCAGGATGTACTCATTCTTGTGGCGGGAATGGTCCCATGAAGTCGATCCCCAGCGGTCGAACACTTCAACTTCAAGATATAGTTCTGAGGCATTTCATTCTTCTTGCTTATACTTCCCATCCGTTGGCATGCATTGCATCGTGATATGAAAGCGTGAGCATCCACGAACATAGTAGGCCACCAAAACGGCTTGGAGGATCTTGGAAGCTGTTTTGAAGGTGGCGAAGTGACCAGCATAGGATGAACCGTGGCAGTGATGAAGGATCCCTGGAATATCAGCCTCTGGAACACACCTTCGAAGATCCCATCCTTGCCTTGGCGATACAAATATGGCTCGTCCCGAAGTAGTGCCTTGCTTCCTTAGAAATTTCCTCTTCTCATTCCTGTGAACCTTGAAGGTTCCTTCTCTGCTGCTAGGAAGTTTGCAATTTCAGCAAACCATGGGAGATTTGGGTACTGCTTCGGATCACCGCACGAATGCTTCATCTACGGGAACAACCCTCGCTAGCGGTAATGACGTTACGTGTTGCCTGGACCAATCACGTTGACATATTCCATTGGTTGTTCCTCATCAAGAGCTGTCTCATCGACACTTTCATCCTTGAAAGATGATCTGCCACTCCATTATCAACTCCTTCTTGTCTCTTATCTCTAGATCGAATTCTTGGAGTAAAAGAATCCACCTCGAGGGCAGCGGTTTAGCATCCTTTTTAGTGGCGGTACTTGAGCTGCATGGTGCGTGTGCACGATCACCTTTGATCCAACCAGGTAGGATCTGAACTTTTCAAATGCAAACCACGATGGCAAGGAGCTCTTTTCTGTGGTTGCATAGCGACGAGCTTAGATCCATGGTTACGCTTGCATAGTATATCGCGTCGCAACTTCTTGTCCTTCCGCTGTCCAAGAACTGCTCCCCGCAAAGTCACTCGCGTCTGTCATGATCTCAAAGGAGATCGATGCGGAGGTTGAACAATCGGTGCACTGACTAGGGCTCCCTTGATCGTGTGGAATGCGGCTAGACAGCCGCTGTCAAAGGCGAACTGGGTTTCCTTGCGGAAGCGGTCGAGTGAGTGGTCTTGGAATTTTGAAAAATCTTGAATGAACCTTCTATAAAACCAGCGTGTCCTAAGAAACTCCTTATTCCCTTTACGAAGTTGGTGGCTGCAGACTCATCATGACCTCAATCTTTGCCTTGTCCACCTTGATGCCTTTCTCTCGATATCTTATGCCCCGAACAATCCCATCTCGACCATGAAGTGGCATTTCTCGGTTTAGCACCAGATGCTTTTCTTCGCGTAAGCAGAACCTGCACAAATTTGACAAACAGACATGAAAGGAGCTTCCATAGGCGCTGAAATCGTCCATGAAAACTTCCATTATGTCTTCGATTAGGTCAGTAAAATCGACATCATGCAGCGTTGGAAGGTCATTTGGAGCATTGCACAAGCCGAAGGGCATCCTCTGTATGCATATGTTCCATATGGGCATGTGAGCGTCGTCTTCTCCGATCGTCGGGTGAATGGGAATCTGAAAGAAACCTGAATAACCATCTAAAAGCAATAGTAAGGGTGGTTAGCCAATCTTTCAAGCATTTGATCAATGAAAGGAAGTGGGAAGTGATCCTTGCGGTCGCGACATTCAACTTACGAAATCAATGCACATGCGATGACCAAGAATCGTTCTAGTAGGGATCAGTTCATTCTTTTCATTTGTTATAACAGTGATCCCACCTTTCTTAGGTACTACATGAACAGGGCTGACCCACTTATTATCGAGATCGCATAGATTACACCAGCTTCAGAAGTTTCATTATCTCTTTCTTTACAACATCTTTTAGATTTGGGTTTAACCTCCTCGATGTTCTCGAAGTCATCGATTCATCTTCCAGGTGTATTCTATGCATGCACAGATCAGGTGAAATGCCAGGTATGTCAGCTAGAGAATATCCTAATGTCTTACGATATTTTCTAAGTTCACATAAAAGCGAGCAGTCTCGGCATTGTTCAGTCGGCATTTACTATGACGGGATATGTGGAGTTGGGTCCAAGGAATGCATACCTGAGTCCCTTGGGAAGGGATTTGAGCTCTACCTTCGAGCTTTCAGCTCGCTCCATGAGTCATCGGCCTGAGCTGGAGCAGACGGGTTAAGAGGCGGTTGTTCCAGCTGGTTTGCTGAGCTCGCTGTTCTCCCCGGACTTAGGTTTGCCACTATTTTTCCATACTCCTTGCTGAATCCAGGACTTTGGCATAGGCATCAGCATCAATACTTTCTAGGCTCTGCTCGGCCTCAGCTCGACTAGAGGCGAGTTCAAGAGGGTCATCGGTGAGAATCTCCTCAATCATTCCCTCATGTGGTTCTAGCGGATCACCCTCTTCTTGGACAGTGAAGGTTTGTCCATCCACCAAAGGTTTCTTGAGCATCGACTCATCTCAAACTTCATCACGATGTCTCCAAGATGGAGATCAATCTTCCCTTGTCGAGCGTCTATGATAGCTCCAACGGTGCGAAATGGTCTTCCTGTGATCAGGGGTCTTTTGATTCTTCCTCGAGTTCGAACAACGAAATCGGCGGGGACAAGTGTGTTCCCAATCTGAACTTGGAGATCTTCAAGGATCCCAACCGAGACTTCACAGATCGATCAGCAAACACTAGGGACATCCTGGTGGCTTGAAATCCATATATCCAAGGCTTAGCCACGAGTAAGGCATGAGGTTTATGCTTGATCCTAGATAGGCAGTGAGCATGAGAAGATTGTTCTCCTATCTGAATTGAGAGGACAAATTTTCTGGATCACCCGGTTTCTTTATCCTTTTGTTACGGAGAAGCGTGCTGCACTCCTTAGAGGCGATCATGAACTTCGCTGTCATCGGATATCTTCCGGAGATTAGTCCTTTGACAAAATTGCGCATGGATGGCATCATCCGATCGCACTCATCGAGAGGAAGTTTGACCGTTAGGTCTTCTAGCATCTTTCTGCATTTCATCTCTTCCTTATCCTTGCGCGTAACCTTAGCTGGAGCGGGATAGGGTACTTTTGGTACATCTTGACGGCGGGGAAGATTCGCAATTGGTGGAACAGCCCGGCATGTTGCTCTGCATCCGTCGGAGCATCTCGATTGGTGGTCATCTCTCTTCCTTATCTGTAGGTGCGGCTTGGTGATTGATCCGACTCTTTCGCTTCCCTTTCTCGGCGGCGTGAACCTCACGGTGTCCGGATCAGCGGTTGCTTCCCACTCCTTAAGCGGCACTGCGTTGCACTCCTTGGGATTCTTATCTGTTTTCGGGGAGAGTACCTTGCTGTCTCTTCACACTCTCAGCAGTCGAGCAATCTGAATATCCATCTGTCTCATGTGACTTGAGGCGTTATCGTACTTGGCACTTAGGTCATTGAACAAATGGTTCATTCTGGTGTTGATGTCGTTTGTAACCTGATTCTGCTTTTCCTTGGATCTGCTGTCCTTGGAGCAGTTGGCTCATCATCAATGCAAGACTCTTCATATCATCCCGAGGAGCAATCTGAGCGGTTGTGCAGCTTGATGATTAACCGGTGTTTCTGGCTGTGGGCTGGGCATTCGAGCGGGCTGAGGACATAGATTCTTCCTTGATTTCCATACCCCTTTGGTATCCACTGTTCGACCCTGATTTCCTTGGCGTTCTGCGTATTCTTGTCGGCTTAGGGTTGTTGAGCAGTGGGGTTGTTCCCGACGTTAGGGTTCGGGTGATAGTTCTTGAACTGCCATCCTTGCCCATTAACATAACTCGCCGTGCTGATCTTCAGCCAACTGATCTGCCTCGATGTAGCCTCGCGGTGGTTTTATCTGAGGGATTCTTCCATGATGAAGACCTGATTCGATTACTTTTAATCAGCTGATCGACCTTGGCGAGAGCTCATCAATCTTGCTGTTGTCAATGCTGTTCACCTTACGTGTGCGATCAGTCTGGCGGTTGTTATCAGCTGAGCTTGAGGCCATGTTCTCAATCAGTCGCGAAGGCACCTCGAGTGGATTGGGTCATGAAGTCTCCATTACTGGCTGAATTCAAAGCATTCTGTACTCCCAACCTACTCCATCGTGAGAACACTCGGCGGTAGTCTTCCTCAAAACCGTGATGTGGGCACTCTCTGCGGTAAGCATTGAATCGCTTCCATGCATCGCGAGCGGCTCATCCACTAGCTGTTTGAAGGTTGCGATCTTACGTCTCGAGCTGCCGTCTTCGATTTCGTGTAGAAGTGGCTTAAGAAGGCAGATCGGACTTGTTCCCATGTTGTGGCGATCCTGTAGGTAGGGAATCTAGCCAGCCAGCAGCCTTCCGTCAGCGAGAAAGGAAACAGGGTACACTTGATATAATCGGGTGGTACTCCATTCGCTTTAGTGAAACCACACATCTTCTCAAAGTGCTCAATGTGGTCCATCGGTATTTCGCGGAAGTCCATTGAAGATCTTCCTTTGCACTAGACTTATCAAGGCTGGCTTGATCTCGAAGTCTTCCCTCGTGCAAGGTGGAGGGTTTATGGCGGATCGCGTAGTAGGCAGATACGCGGTAGATTTCTCGGCCAATCGGAACAACCTCCTCTGTTGATTACGTTGATTTGCGGCATTCAGAGCTGCTTGCTCGGCAGCAGCTTGCTGCGCTTGAATGGTTTGCTGCATCTGCTGTTGCATGAGTGCCATTGCAGCAGTGAGATCACCATTATCACCGTGATCACCCATGTTGGCGGCTGTCGGTCTTTGCTGTTGGCGGTTACGTGGTTCTAATCTCGCTAGTTCTTCGTTGGTGAGCTGATGTAATGGTCCTCGCGTTGTTCGAGTGTGTCTACTGGTCATGCACCTGGATCATTAGCTGCAACAATGAAATTGAAGCGAGTTAGATATCTTAGACTAAATATGAAACCGAAAAATAGAGGTAGAAAATCTGGTCCCGACAGCGGCCAAAACTTGATACACTAAAATGAATCCTTGCTACTGCCAAGTTAACAGTTGTAATTATAGTACTTTAGATTCAAATCCAGAGGACCAGTCTACACTTTACTTCTATGAGTTTCGAAATCAAGCTAAGAAGAAGATTGGTTTTGGGGTTAATAATGACGGTAAGAAACAAGTAGAACTAGAGATTGATTCAAATTAACAAACAGCTAGCCTAGGGTATTTCATCGGGTGTTGAATTGGAGCCAAACAATTATTCAAGCGCAGTGAAAAGCCTTCTAGAACTCGGATTACTCAGCTGGAACACCCCACTGTCGTGGTGATGGTCGCTTTGCAGATCGATCCCACCATCTAACTGTCGTTGAGATGAGAATCGATTGCAAGCTTTAGAGGACAGGTCCGATTAGTTCACTTACTATCCTAATATCTACTTTCGTTGATTAGGGATATTATGCTCATTCAATACGTGTCAAGTTATCTCCTATGCGGTTAACTAGGCGATGAACTTAGGATCTAACAATAAGTGATCAGATTAATGAAAGCATTAAGAATAGTATGAATGAAGAATTAATTGAGTTCGCTTATCTATGTTTAGCTCATATCTCAACACCCTAAAAACCCTAGGCGAGCTAGGCTACTACTCGATCATGATGCAAGCAATCAAAAACATAATTTCTGAATAATATTGCATAAGAACAAGAGTAGAACAAAAGGGTTCAGATGATCTTCTCGATGAGAGGATGGGTTCTTCTCCCTTACAAGTTGCAGATCGCACAAGCTCAATAGTTCTCTTGTAAAAACTAGCGTAAGAAAATAAAATAGGATAGATGGCGCTTTTTATATGGAGGCGCCAGTAGATAGAAAAGAGATTAGGGCAACAAGGCTTTAATTCCGAAATAGGAGTTTTCTTATTAGATGCGGAACAACCTCGGGATCAATCCGTCTGCTTGTTCTGCCTGAGAACAGTCTCGGGACTGTTCTTCTCAAGTGTTCTCCGCAAGACTGCTCCAAAAAGACATTTTCTCTTCATGCACCTTCTCTTTACTCTTCTACCAACTCCAGACCTGTAAAAGATCAAAAGGGACTAGACTGACACGGTTTAAGGACTCGAATCAAATGGAAACATATATACAATGATGTGAAAAACACCATATATCACGCCTTCAACAACGAAAGAAAGTGATGCTCAGCCTCAATCTTCTTGGCCTGCGGAAGAGCAAACACTTCGACGTTCTACTCGTCCACCATCATTAAAGTGCTACACATGTGGTGAACCTGGTCATCGACATACCCAATGTCCACATGCAAACCGTCGTGGGATGGTCTTGGATATTACAAAAGATGAATCCCAGCCAGTGTATGATTCATATGACGATGATGAGGACAATGAGGACGAGAAAAAGGAAGCCATTCCGACGAAGGGAGACACTGGACATCTACTAGTGCTCCAAAGATCATGTAAGGTACCAAGAAGACAGGATGTGCAGTGGCTACGCACTAATATCTTCAAGTCTACGTGTACTATTAGAGGACGTGTTTGCACTTTCATTATTGATTCGGGGAGCTCGAATATTGTCATTGCAGACGACGCGGTCAACAAATTGGGACTCATTCGAGAGCAGCATCCAGCTCCTTATGTCCTTGGCTGAATTACGGAGAATAGCAGCCTGCAGGTAACGCAGCGAGTGTTGGTTCCTTTCTCGATCGGACCATATTATAAATAACAAACATATTGTGATGTCGCACCTATGGACATCAGTCACTTGATATTGGGCGTCCTTGGGAGTTTGATCACAAAATCATACATGATGGAGCCAGAAACATCTATAGTTTTATCTGGGAGACACATCAGATCTTGTTGCTACCGACTCCTCCAGCTGAGCCGGTTCTTCCTCCCATCGTACCAGCGGAGCAGCCAAAGACGATGATGTGCTCGTATTCGACGTTTGTTTCCAAGTTGCGTACAGAGGGAGTGGCTTTTGCGCTATTACCTTCGTCGATACATCAAACGCTATCAACGTCACCAGCACCTGCACTTGTCTTGGTCTTAGAAGAGTTCAGCGATGTCTTTCCAGCCGAACTCCTGAATGGTCTACCGCCTCTCCGTGACATCCAACACCACATTGATCTTGTTCCTGGAGCAACATTACCTAACAGACCCCACTACAGGATGAGCCCGACCGAGCCTGAAGAGCTTCGGCGGCAAGTCGAGGATTTGCTACTTAAAGGTTACATCAAAGAGAGTTTGAGTCCGTGTGCTGTGCCTGCTCTCTTGATACCTAAGAAGGATGGATCGTGGCGTATGTGTGTCGACAGCAGAGCGATAAACAAGATAACAGTTCGCTATCGCTTTCCCATCCCACGATTGGATGACCTCTTGGATCAAATTGGTTCTGCAACGGTTTTATCCAAGATTGATCTTAAAAGCGGTTATCACCAGATTCATATAAGACCTGGAGATGAATGGAAAACTACTTTCAAGACGAGGGAGGGACTTTTTGAGTGGTTGGTCATGCCATTTGGATTTTCCAATGCACCGAGCACTTTTATGAGGGTTATGAACCAAGCTTTACGGCCTTTCATTGGCCAATTCGTTGTTGTATATTTCGACGATATATTGGTCTTTAGCTCCTCCTTGACGACACACGCAGATCATCTTCGACAAGTTCTCTCTGTCCTTCGTTCAGAGAAACTGTTTTCAGCAAAGAATAAGTGTGAATTTGGAGTGTCACAGGTTCTGTTCCTCGGTTATGCGATTTCGGACAAGGGCCTTTCAGTCAGTCTGTCTAAGATCGAAGCTATCAAGTCCTGGCCAGTCCCTACTACAGTTTCAGAAGTGCGCAGTTTCCACGGGCTGGCATCCTTTTACAGGAGATTCATTAGCCATTTTAGCACCATAATGGCTCCGATAACGAGCTGCATGAAAGAGGGGAAGTTCGAGTGGACAGCAGACGCCACTAAGGCCTTCGAGCTGATCAAAGACAAGCTTACGACAGCCCCTATTCTAGTGCTACCAGATTTTTCCAAGACATTTGAACTTCATTGTGATGCATCTAAATTGGGGGTTGGAGCAGTTCTCAGCCAAGGTGGGCGTCCTATCGCCTTCTTTAGTGAAAAATTGGCAGGAGCACGCAGAAGATACAGTACATATGATGTGGAGTTTTACACCATTTTCCAAGCAATTAAGCATTGGAGACATTATTTGGTGCATCGCGAATTTGTCTTGTTCACTGATCATGACGCCTTGAGACATCTTGACAGCCAGGCAAAAGTCTCCGCGAGACATGCAGCTTGGATCTCTTACCTTCAGCAATTCACCTTCTCCATCAGGCACCAATCGGGAAAGACTAACAGAGTGGCCGATGCTCTGAGTCGCCGTCATGGTTTGCTGACCGCAATGCATAAAGCATGACTGGATTCTCGACTTTCGCTGATCTTTATCCATCTGATCCTTTTTTGGGTGTATATACACTGATGCAATGAATGGAGTACGTGGGGATTACACCGTACAAGATGGGTATTTGTTTCACGATTTGCGTCTGTGTGTGCCGGATTGTAGTCTGTGCTTGCAGATCATAAGCGAGCTCCACAACGAGGGGCATGTGGGACGTGATCGGACACTGCAGTTGGTGACAACATCTTACTTTTGGCCTTGTGTTCGTCGAGACGTCGAGCGCTTTGTGGAACGCTGTCGCATTTGCCAGCAGGGTAAGGGTAAGTCGTCCAACGCTGGCCTTTATCTTCCTCTGCCTATACCCACTCAGCTTTAGACAGACGTTAGTATGGATTTCGTCCTCGGGTTACCTCGCGCTCAAAGGGGCTTTGATTCCATCTTTGTAGTCGTGGACAGATTTTCGAAGATGGCTCATTTTATTGCATGTAAAAAGACTACTGATGCAATGAGTGTGGCGGTATTGTTCTTTCGAGAGATCTATCATCTACACGGGCTCCCTACTTCCACTGTTTCAGATCATGATACTCGTTTCTTGAGTCACTTTTGGAGATCTATATGGAAGCTGCTAGGTACATCCCTTGATATGAGTTCTGCGTATCATCCTCAGTCCGATGGGCAAATGGAGGTGACAAACAGGTCATTAGGAAACCTCTTGCGCTGCCTAGTGGGTGATAACATCAAGTCCTGGGACTCTAAGTTGTGTCAAGAAGAGTTTGCGCACAATCATGCACTCAACCGCAGCTTGGGTTTCTCACCATTCCGTGTGGTTTATGGACTGACTCCGAGGTGTCCGCTGGATTTATCTACTCTTCCAGACAAGACCAGGCACCACGGCGAAGCTATTGACTTTGTCACAGACCTGCAACGTCTCCACCAACAAGCGCATACAAATTTAAAGGCTTCTTCCACTAAATATAAAGCAGCAGCTGACGAGAAGCTTCGTGAAGTCCTCTTTGCACCGGGCGACATGGTGTGGGTGTACATGACTAAAGAGAGGCTGCCTTTGCGTGAATACAACAAGCTTAAGTCCAAAAAGATTGGTCCCGTCGAGGTCTTGGAGTGTTTGAATCTGAATGCTTACAGAGTACAATTACCTTCCCATTTACACACATCCAACATGTTCAACGTCAAGCACCTGTCTCACTTCCGTGGCGACAATGTGCCTGTAGATTCGTGGGCGAATCCTTCGTCCCCCGGGGGAACCTGATGCAGCGGATCATTAGTTTGTTTGGGCCATATACTTCGTTAGGCCTATACGGATTTTATCGAGCTTTGTTTTCCTTTTCTTTATATTATTTACTTTAGATAATTATGAGTTGTTTAGGATTAGGATCTATCTTTAGTAGTTTATATACCAAGCTATCTCCTTTGTAACAGAAGACGTTTTATTGAATCTATTTTACAATTGCAATCAGAGCTTTTCAAAGCACTTAGAGGAGTACTCTAGCCTTCTTTGATCCCGTCGAGAGTATCATCAACTTCAAAGGCCCTCTTGTTTACGTTGAGAGTATCAACAACAACAAGTTCCCTTTGATTCTACGAGTTCTCGTCGAGTTCTTGTCGAATCCTTGTTCTCATAGCTTCCGCTTCTCTATCAAGAATGGTATAACCGACTTACAAGTATTACAAATGTTAGTAACTTAAATATGTCAAGATCAGTGTTATATACTTAATTTTCATTTCTATTTTGGTTATTAAACAAATTAACCCTTGATTCATCTCAAAACTTTTATTATGAAAAAAAAAAACAAATCAAGAAAAGAAAGGTGTTAGATGAGATGGGGAAAATGACTATCAAATAAGAATATTTGCCAGGGCATGCGAATCTTCAGTGTATATATATGGAATCAAAATAATAAATTTAAATAAAAATAACTTATACATGCATAATTGAAATTAAAATAAAATGGGTTCATTAGTTTTCTCGATTCCATATGTATCAAACATATATAAAAAATATTTTTAATATTAGTTATAAAATTATATGAATAAATTTGACATTTCTAGTTGATATTCACTAAACCTATATCATAGTTTTATATTTAAATTACTTTTAAATCAAAACTCCCTTGCTAACTTTTCCCTCCATCACTACTATGATAAATATAACAAAATAATTTATTTGAACATTAATCTCCAGAAAATAAAAAATTTCTCTATTAAAATCATATTTTCATCTGAAGTATTAATAAACAATAAATATAAGTATTATATCATAGTCCTTTCACTATAATTATGATTAATAATATTTTATATTTATTATTTTAAGATTTGATGTTTTGTAATTATATAATATATTTGTACAGTTAGTTTATTTAAATTGACAATGTACGATTTATTCAACTAATCATAAATACCACAAAAACATATTCATTTCAACCGCTTTAAAAACACAATTATCTTTCTGCAAATTTTTAGATAATCAATAATGAGAAGTCTTAAAAGAAAAAATTCACAATTAAATAAATATATAAATGGACAGTTTTCAATAAAGTTGAGGAACTCATAAAAAAATAGATAATAATTTCTCAAGTGAGAGACATTCACATGGCTTCTCAACTTTATTAAAAGAATGAATTTTCATTTATTTATTGATATAAATGATGAGGTATTCTTTTTAAGAAATCCCAATTGCACAGGTTCTCAGCGTCTATCTATGTTCATTTGGACCTTAAATGTAACTCTCACACTAAAACCTATATTCTTGGATTGAATTCTAATTTTACACCAAATTTTTTTTTTTTTGTGTCAACGACACCAAACTTTATATTATTTTTAATTTATCTTTAAAAGATGGTCATTTCATAAACACGTTAAATTTTTGAAGAAAAGATTAAACCAAACTTTTTAAATCATTTATAAATATTTAATAATCATTTATAGAAGTTTATAAACACAACTGCACCACTTAAATACTAAACATTAAACACAAATATTAAAATATTTTTTGATTCAATATATTTTTGAAAAATAGTAGCTAACTTATGGTATTTCAATCAATTTTTCAAAAACTATTTATAGTTATTCTATTAAATAATTAGTGAAATAATGCAATATCATACTTTTAAAAAGTAACATTTTCATATATTTTCTGCTTTTAACATTCGACAGGCAAATTAAATTTTTACATAAATATAATTATATAATAAAATATAATAATTTGTTTAGTTAGTGTGTTTTGTATTTTTTTATTTTATTTTAACAAACTAAAATTTAAACGGAGTAATACATCTATTAAAATGTCTTGCAATGATCTAATTTTGATTTTATAAAAATTTAAATATAAATTATTTAATGTGTATGTTAAAACAATCTCATATTTAATTAATTTATTGCATGATTGATGAAATAGCCCGTAAAAATCTATAATCGTTAAAATTGCAACCGTACTCCATTCAGTTCTATTATAAAATATTATAAATACTAGCGGTTTTCCGGCGCTACTTGCCGGTTTTTTTTACATTTTATTTTTGCCTTTTGATGTAACAATTTTAAAAATATAATTTGGCTGTTAATTTACACACTAGTTTTTCAACATTATATTTTTGTAACAATTTTATAAATTAGCTGCTAAAATGTATTTAATGTGATTCTATAAATGTAAAAATATTTTCTTGGTTTCTTAAAGGAAAATATATATTTTGACTAAAAGTGTTAAATTGTTGATCAATAACATATATATTTTGACTAAAAATGTTAAATATGTTGTAGCATTCATTCCTTTTAAATGCTTCTAAAATGTTTAATAGTAATTGGGTATAGTTATACAATTTTAGAAGAGATATATGGGTAATAGATAGTCACATCGCTTTTATCTCATAATCGTCTTTTGAAATATTAAAACTGGATGTGTTTTGTTAATTTGAATATCTAATGACGTAGGAACAAAATGAATATTATTTAACTAATTATAATGACATATAAGTGATATAATATACTCTACGGAAATTTCTTCATAGGGTCAAAGACACTGAATATATAATCATTTACCACCTCACGCTCATCCCTCTTCTCAAATACATTTTGCTGTATGCAAAGCTAATGACAATGGTCAACATAGGATTAATTTTTTACATGTTCTTATATCTCTCACTGCAGATTATCTTAACAGTCTTTTGTTTGGTGAACTAGGTGGCGCATTTGCTCTCTGTTATTTGCTCTGTAGACACGCAGACTTGAACACTATCACAAACCAACACTGTACAGATGAAAGCTAATAATGTACTACATTTTATGAGCATACTTTTGCAGCACAGACCATGCGATGGTTAGAACATTGATAAATGCGTTTTCTTAACGTTTTAATAAGAAAGATGTGATCATGGATAATGCACTGGTCATACAAATTAACTCTTAAAATCCAAATATTCACTTATTTTTAGTAAATCGAATCCAAGAAATATAACGTAAGATACAAGAAAAATATTTTTACCACAAATTAATCCATATCTCGTATTTACCTGTCTATTTCCCCAGGACATGCATAATTTGTAACTGTTTGGACACCAATAATAGCAAGCACCTAGAATATGTTCAAACAAAGAATGTTAGTGAGTGTGATATCCTCTGGAAAAAATATATAAGTTATTTGCTTTCTTATACTTACTCGAGCAGCCATATCGGTAGCAATGAGAAAATCAACCTCTTGCTTTCTGAAAAGTTCCGGAGACTGCAAAACGATACCAATAAGGACTTGCGAAGATCGAAACAGATGTATGCATGAGTCCAAGTTTCTTACATCAAGACGTTGTGCTTGAGTTAGGTTTCCATGAAGCCAGCTGCTTTGAGGCCCAGCTAGTCCGAATAAAAAATTTCAGTCTATGTGCAGCCTGTTTTGTTCCACTGGCACAATAAAGAGAAAAACAAATATATAAATATATCAGTGAAATACAAAAAAAAGGCAAACTTTCGAAGCACTGTCTGGAAAGGCATCACATTTGAGTCTAACCTAAAGATCATGACTTTTGATTTAAAAGTTCTTGTGCATAATGAAAGAAGAACAGCTTCCTGATTTGCCTCGCGGGTCCTGCATATTCTGTGCAGTTGGAGTATGTGAAGACAAATGATCAAGTAGCTGATATCTTCACCAAGCCACTCAAGCGGGAAGACTTTATCAAGATGAGGAGTTTACTCGGAGTAACCAAATCAAGTTTAAGAGGGGGTGTTGAAAAGTTAACTTGATTTAGGTCAAGCATTATGGGCTAATCATGTGTTGATCCAAAACTTAGCCCAAGTTCTAGAGAAATCTTCCACCTCCTTAACATAAAAATCTAGATAATTTTATAGAATTATCTAGAGAATTAGAATAAATTAATCAAGATATTTAGCTAAAATTCTCTAGAATTAGGATTAAAATATTTGAGATATTTTGTATGTTGGAGACTATAAATACCTCCACTCCTCTCTCATTTTGTATCAAACCAAGTTTCTAAGAATCATCCAAATAATAAGATTTCCTCTTAAGTTCAAAAAAGCTTTCTTCTTCACAAAGTTTCTTTCTCTTCAAACACTTTAAACACTTTCTCCATCTCTATAAAGTTTTTCATTCCAACAAAGTGGTATCAGAGCTATAAGTTCCTTTTGAAGATGGCAAACAATGGTGTTCCTCTCCAAGTTCCATTGCTCACTAAGAGCAACTATGATAATTGGAGCCTTAGGATGATAGCTATCTTAGGAGCACATGATGTGTGGGAGATAGTTGAGAAAGGCTTCAATGAACCAGAGAATGATGGTGGTTTATCTCAAACTCAAAAGGACGGTTTGAGAGATTCAAGGAAGAGAGACAAGAAGGCTCTCTGCCTAATCTATCAAGGATTAGATGAAGATACATTTGAGAAGGTTGCTGGAGCAAAGACATCCAAAGAAGCATGGGAGAAGCTTCGGACCTCTTACAAAGGAGCGGAACAAGTAAAGAAAGTACGTCTTCAAACTCTAAGATGAGAATTTGAAGCATTACAAATGAAGGAAGGAGAACTCATCTCAGATTACTTCTCAAGAGTCTTGACGGTTACTAATAACCTAAAGAGAAATGGTGAGAAGTTAGATGAGGTGAGAATTATGGAGAAAGTTCTTAGATCCTTGGATTCAAAATTTGAGCATATCGTCACCGTGATTGAAGAGACAAAATACTTGGAGACCATGACGATGGATCAACTTCTTGGATCACTACAAGCCTATGAAGAAAAGAGAAAGAAGAAAGAAGATATTGTGGAGCAAGTTCTCAAGATGAGAATTGATCAAAAAGAAGAAGCTGGCCGAAATCATCCAAGACGTGGTGGTGGTCATTTCCGAGGACGAGGTCGTGGTGTAAATGGACGAGGTTGGAGACCATATGAAGAAAACTTCAACCAAAGAGGAGAGAATTCATCAAGAGGTCGTGGAAGAGGAAATCCAAGATCAAGGTACAATAAGTCAAGCATCAAATGCTCTAGTTGCGGAAAGTTTGGACATTATGCTTCTGAATGCAAAACTCCAAACAACAATAGAGTTGAAGAGAAGTCAAACTATGTTGAAGAAAGGAGTAAAAAAGAAGATATGCTACTTATGGCCTACAAGAAGGATGAACCCAATGAGGTTCACAAGTGGTACCTTGATAGTGGTGCAAGCAACCACATGTGTGGGAATAAAAGCATGTTTGTGGAGCTTGATGAATCGGTGAAAACCAATGTGGCTTTGGGAGATGAATCGAAGATGGAGGTGAAAGTTAAAGGAAATATTCTCATCCGCTTGAAGAATGGAGATCATCAATTCATTTCCAATGTTTACTACATTCCAAGCATGAAGACCAACATCTTGAGCCTAGGACAACTCTTAGAGAAAGGTTATGACATTCGACTAAAGGATAATAGCCTTTCTTTAAGAGATAATGCAAATAATCTCATCACAAAGGTGCCAATGTCAAGCAATAGAATGTTTGTCCCAAACATTCAAAATGACATTGCACGATGTCTCAAGATGTGCTACAAGGAGGAATCTTGGCTTTGGCATCTTCGATTTGGGCATCTCAACTTTGGAGGCTTAGAGCTACTTTCCAAGAAAGAGATGGTGAAAGGACTACCTTGCATCAATCATCCAAATCAAGTGTGTGAAGGTTGCTTACTTGGAAAGAATTCAAGATGAGTTTTCCAAAGGAGTCGGAGACAAGAGCAAGAAAGCCACTAGAACTCATACATACATATGTATGTGGCCCGATCAAACCAAGTTCACTCGGTAAGAGTAACTACTTCCTTCTCTTCATTGATGATTTTTCAAGAAAAACATGGGTTTACTTTTTGAAAAAGAAATCAGAAGTGTTTGAAAATTTCAAAAAGTTTAAAGCCCATGTTGAGAAGGAAAGTGGTCTTAAGATCAAGTTCATGAGATCTGATCGAGGAGGAGAGTTCATGTCCAAGGAATTTCTAAAGTATTGTGAAGATAATGGCATTCGAAGACAATTGACGGTGCCAAGAACCCCTCAAAAAAATGGAGTAGCAGAAAGGAAGAATAGGACAATACTTGAGATGGCAAGAAGCATGCTCAAAAGTAAGAAGCTACCAAAGGAGTTGTGGGCAGAAGCAGTGGCGTGTGCGGTTTATATATCAAACCGATCTCCAACAAAAAGTGTTTTGGGAAAGACACCACAAGAAGCTTAGAGCGGAAGGAAGTCCGGTGTCTCACACCTAAGAGTCTTTGGAAGCATTGCTCACGCTCATGTTCCAGACGAGAAGCGGAGCAAACTAGATGATAAAAGTGAGAAGTTCATCTTTATTGGTTATGACGCTAATTCCAAAGGCTACAAGCTCTACAATCCTAAAACAAAGAAGACAATCATCAGCCGGAATGTTATCTTTGACGAAGAAGGAGAATGGGATTGGAGAACAAATGATGAAGAATACAACTTCTTTCCATCTTTTGAAGAAGAGAATCTGGAGCAACCAAGAGAAGAGCCAGCTACACCACCAACTTCACCAACTACAAGTTCTCAAGGAGATGAAAGCTCAAGTGAAAGGACTCCACGTTTTAGAAGTCTACAAGACATCTACGAGGTAACCGGAAATCAAGACAATCTTACTTTATTTTGTCTATTTGCGGATTGCGAGCCAATGAACTTTGAAGAAGCTCAAGAAAAGAAGTCATGGAAAAGTGCAATGGATGAAGAAATCAAGTCGATTCAAAAGAATGATACATGGGAGTTAGCTTCACTTCCAAATGGGCACAAAGCAATAGGTGTGAAGGGGGTGTACAAGGCAAAGAAGAACTCTAAAGGAGAAGTTGAAAGGTACAAGGCAAGATTGGTGGCGAAAGGCTATAATCAAAGAGCCGGGATTGACTATGATGAGGTATTTGCTCCAGTTTCTCGCTTAGAAACAGTTAGACTAATCATTTCATTGGCAGCTCAAAAGAGTTGGAAGATACATCAAATGGATGTCAAATCAGCCTTCCTAAATGGAAGCCTTGAAGAAGAAGTCTACATTGAGCAACCACAAGGCTACATAGTCAAAGGAGAAGAAGACAAAGTCTTAAGGCTGAAGAAGGCGCTTTATGGATTGAAGCAAGCACCAAGAGCATAGAACACTCGAATTGATAAGTATTTCAAGGAGAAATGATTCGTCAAATGTCCATATGAGCATGCACTTTATATCAAAACTCAAAACAAAGATATATTGATTGCATGCTTATATGTAGATGACTTGATTTTCACTGGCAACAATCCGGTTATGTTTGAAGATTTCAAGATGGAGATGACAAAGGAGTTTGAGATGACGGATAATGGATTGATGTCATACTACCTTGGCACCAAAGTAAAGCAAGAAGAAAATGAAATCTTCATTACTCAAGAAGGCTATGCTAAAGAGGTGCTTAAAAAGTTCAAGATGGATGACTCAAATCCAGTATGCACGCCAATGGAATGTGGAGTCAAGCTGTCAAAGGAAGAAGAAGGAGAGGTGTGGATCCAACACTCTTCAAGAGTCTAGTTGGAAGCTTACGTTATCTAACGTGCACAAGACCCGACATTCTACCTGCAGTTGGAGTTGTGAGTCGATATATAGAGCATCCAACAACAACTCATTTCAAGGCAGCTAAGAGGATCCTACGCTATATCAAAGGTACAATCAACTTTGGCTTGTACTACTCTACTTCTGACGATTACAAGCTTGTTGGATATAGCGATAGCGATTGGGGTGGAGACATAGATGACCGGAAAAGCACAAGTGGCTTCGTGTTTTTCATTGGAGAAACCGCTTTCACATGGATGTCAAAGAAGCAACCAATTGTCACCCTTTCTACTTGTGAAGCGGAGTATGTGGCAGCTACTTCATGTGTTTGCCATGCTATCTGGTTAAGAAACTTGCTAAAAGAGTTGAACCTGCCACAAGAGGAGCCAACAAAGATCTTGGTGGATAACAAGTCGGCAATAGCATTGACGAAGAATCCAGTCTTTCATGATCGGATTAAGCACATCGATACTCGTTATCACTATATTAGAGAATGTGTTACCAGGATGGATGTGCAGTTGGAGTATGTGAAGACAAATGATCAAGTAGCTGATATCTTCACCAAGCCACTCAAGCGGGAAGACTTTATCAAGATGAGGAGCTTACTCGGAGTAACCAAATCAAGTTTAAGAGGGGGTGTTGAAAAGTTAACTTGATTTGGGTCAAGCATTATGGGCTAATCATGTGTTGATCCAAAACTTAGCCCAATTTCTAGAGAAATCTTCCACCTCCTTAACATAAAAATCTAGATAATTTTATAGAATTATCTAGAGAATTAGAATAAATTAATCAAGATATTTAGCTAAAATTCTCTAGAATTTGGATTAAAATATTTGAGATATTTTGTATGTTGGAGACTATAAATACCTCTACTCCTCTCTCATTTTGTATCAATCCAAGTTTCTAAGAATCATCCAAATAATAAGATTTCCTCTTAAGTTCAAAAAAGCTTTCTTCTTCACAAAATTTCTTTCTCTTCAAACACTTTAAACACTTTCTCCATCTCTATAAAGTTTTTCATTCCAACATATTCTTACCACCCTACAGTTACGAAAGGAACTGAGTTAGTTGTAAGTCATATGTGATGTATATTACGCTAATGAGACATACTCTTCAGTCAGGCCTGGAGGCCTTCTAGCTGATGGATCAGCTGAGAGACGCAGCGGTTTGTTCAAGGAAATTTTGAAACATTTTTATTAGCGAGAGGGATTTATGCTTTTTCTCTCAATTCTCAAACATCAAAAAAATAATGTGAACACAAAAGGGTTACAACAAATCTGACACCTAAAGAGGCAGAAGAAATACATACCCTTACAGAAAGCCCTCCTACAATCAATCCACATTTGATATCAGTAAACTGTGCAAGCTTCAGAATTATACTGTGAATCCTGCAACACATTCCAAAAAAAAGAAAGAAGCTTAAAGGTTGTTTAGTCTTGTGTAGCGAGGAGGGGCCAAAGTTATGCTGCTTACTGGACAGCCAACTCCCTCGTGGGAGTGAGAATAAGAACCCTAGTAGCAAAGACCCGCTTCGGACGGAACAGCAACCTCTCGAGAGTAGGTAAAGCGAACGTAGCAGTCTATTTCAAAAAACATGAAAATCAGCATAATCAACAGAACCTTCGAGTTAGTTATTGAGTTAGATACTATAACTGCTCTCACTCACTCACCTTCCCTGATCCAGTGATTGCACTGGCGCAAAGATCACGTCCTGTAAGTGCTAAAGGTATACATGCTGCCTGCAATATTTTGCAACAATCATCATCTTCATCATTCAGAACAAAAACTCTAAACAACAAAAAATAGAAGTTAGTGGTGAAGTTAATCTTCGAAACGGATTTGGAGAGCAGAGAACTGGAAGAGGTAAGATGTGGAAGTCGAAAAGCGAAGAACAAAATTAGGTCACGAAAAAATTGGAAGAGAGCAGTTAGGAGGTCAAGAACACGTCGGTCATCAAGCCCACAGATCAGACACACCAAAAACAACAAAAGCCCAACCCGAATAAACTATTAGATGACGTGGATAAAATGCTGCAATTTTATTGGCTAAATTTCCAGTCCAAGGTTGATGCCTTAAGAGGGTTTCATTTGCCCCTTTTAATATAGTTTTGATTAGTTAGTTTTATCTATTATTCATATCTAAATTTTAAAGGTATTTTTAATGAATTATTATTAATTGAAATTTATTTAATGTTTACCTTTATAACAAATTTAAATATTTAAATATACTGTAAAATCTAAGATTTTTTGTTATTATGTATGTACGTATATTTTAATTTACTTTTACAAATCATAATTTATTTAGTATATTACTTTATTAGATCATAATTATAATTTAATTTAATATTCAATAATTTTAAAGATTTTTATATATAATACTATAAATGGATCGCTGTGTACCTGAAAATAAATTAATATTAATGGATAGTAATTTTTTGTAATGATTACTAAATTATTTAATTTAGAAATTTAGGTTTAAGATTTTTAAAGAGATGTAAAGTTTTATTAGATTGTAAATCTTAGAAAAATATGTATGAAAATCTTTTACTTACTTTATTTTTAAAATATTAAAATATTTTAACTGAATAGTTAAGTTGTTATGCGATAATAGGATAAATAGTTAATATATTCATATTTTACATTTTTGTGGAGAAATATTTAATACAAATTAAAGAAAAATATTTATAGTTGTTCTATTAACAGACTTACTACTATAACGTAATATTATAATTGAAAGTAATATTTTACTTTCATAAGGTAGTCCTTATAAATTTAATATGTATTGTGTTGATTTATAATATTTTCTGCTGCACCTTTTGAGAAGTATTATTTGGTAGATTCTTGTTATTTTCTTTGAACTGGATTTCTAACTCTATATTGAGGGGAAATATGTCATCCTAGCCAATATGATGAAGAAAGTCTACCACATAATTATAAAGAAACGTTTACCAAATGATATTTTTCACTATGATATGTTATTGAACGGACTTTTGTGGTGAGGAAAATGGTAAGTTTTAAGAGAGAAGCCAAGGTATAAAATACATGTTCAGAGAAGAGATTAATTAAAAATTAACATAAACTAAAGTCCAAAATCTAATATCACTATTCAATTTAAAAAAAAACTAAAATCTACAACAAAATCAAAAATCAAAAATCAAAAATTAAAAACCAAAAACCAAAAATTAATCTAACAAAACCAACACAAAATCAAAACTAAACTAAATTAAAATTGATTTTATGCGATTAATCTTTGAAATAAAACTTAAACTAAACTGTAGATTGTTTACTCTCCTTTGAATAATTGTCGAGTAATGTCATTTTGTAATCAAACCAAATTAAAAGAATCAAGGTAACTAGAATGATTTGTAGTTTGGTTTAGTGAAGTTGTTATGTGTCAGAAATGGTTGTTGAAGTTGTGTGTAAGAAAGTCCTTAGGCTAGAGCTAAAAGGTGGTAGTGGGAGCAGTTGTAAAAGTTTGACAAGAGAATAGGTTCTCTCTATTAATCTTGTAAACAGAGCTATGAAGATCAAACTGCTTAATCATGTTTAGTCTTACAAATTACAACAATAATCCAATAAGAAAATAAAATACTACGCTTTAAAAGGGGCTTTCTAGCTAATGATAGTGGGCCTCCCAGTCTGAGTCATCGATCTGAATAATATTTTTTCAATAGTTCCTTTTTGTCAACATTGTAAAATTCTTGGAAAAAAAAACATATACTAGTACTACACGATGACTTATTGATCTTAGTACATTGGGTGTATGGAGGACTATCACGAGGACTATGTCACAAGGTTCGACATAGTACATGTTAAGTGATAAAAGCGAGACTCCAAATGGGCCCGAAAAGAAGTACAAAATAAAAATTTTGGAGAGAAATAATTGCCAGCTACCTAGAGTATTTAGTTATGCAAGCATCGATGTGAATACAAACCAAAATAAGGAGATACTCAAATGCGAGGTAATTTATACCTACTTCTTAATTATTATCAACGTAACACCAAAACTAAAATATATATATAGAAAAAGGGAAAAAAAAGCAAGAGGAAACACACTTCAAGTGTTTCCAAAAAGGACCAAAACCGAACAAAAGTTTGGCTAATGATTTACCAAACTTTAGATTATACACTTAGATAAATATAATTATTCGTAGTATACATATTTATATCCTGGCCGTACATTACTGTCGCCTTAGTTTACCGTCGGGTACAGTCCCTCCGACAACCTCAATTCTCCAACCATAACCAAAGGCTTAGCAAGAAACATATCATGGCTCGATTCCATCAACTCCACACGTGTCTCACCTCCAGCTAGTTTCCACTTAAACCCTTGCAAAAGCCTTGCGAGCATCATGACAGTTATGGCCGTACCTAACGCAGGAGCAGCGCATCCTCTTTTTCCGGTACTGAACGAGATAAACCGGAGATCGTTCTCGATCAAAGTCACTTCCAAGCACTCATTGAGATGTCTCTCCGGTTTAAAGCTTAGTGGATCAGACCAAACCTTAGGGTTACGACCAAGACCGTAACGGCTAAGTAAAACTTGACTTCCTTTAGGGATATGGTAACCAGTGACGGTTGTGTCGGAGAGTGCCACATGCGGGAGGTTAAACGCGGCGACTGGATGAAGACGGAAAGCTTCACGGATAATAGCTTTGAGATAGTTAAGCTTTGGTATGTCGGATTCTTGGACGAGTCTTTCTTTTCCGACGACTCTTTCTATCTCTTCCATTGCTTTCTGGAGGATCTCCGGTTTGTTTATCATCTCCGCCATGGCCCATTCCACGGCGTTTGATGGATTGTCTGGCGCCGCCATCACAAGTTCCTATATAAAACAATATCTAAAAATGATTTAACTTTTTTCTGGTTTACCATTCTATGCATGGATTGGCGAGTCAACATGTATATTAACTTTATGTAGATGTTTTGGCGTTACACCCTTTTTCGTTAGTTTGAGCGACAAGATAATATAATTATTTTGGTTCTTTTTAGAACAAAATATTTTTTTTCTCAACTTTCTCACCATCACTGCAACATAAAAATTGTTAAAACTAGCTAACAGTAAATTTATTCCGCCATTTTCAATTCCAAAAAATAAAACCTTTTTAAGGATAGTGTTTTGTTTGTATGGTTTATTTTCTTTAAATGTTCCCCAACTGCCAAATAATATATATTTTACTTTTAATTATTTTTTCATATATTATAGAAAGTATATCTATTTAAAAACGTCTAAACCCATCAAGTTTCGGCCACTCAACACTAATAAGAGAAAACTCTAAACTATTATCAGTCTACCATTTAACAATAGATCTATAAAGCATTATACAATTAGTTTACAAAACATTTTTGATAAAGTTTTATATAAATAGACGTATATATATGCAACTTGTTACCTTAATGGTTGGTTTGATTTCATCAGCGGTAAGCAAAGGCTGGCCATCTGCGTCCTTGATAGAGATGAAAATGTCCAGAAAATCTTCAATCTGAGTTCTCTTTCCTTCTCTCCACATTTTAATCCTCTCATCAATAATAGGATCATGATACTTATCCATAGTCGCACTAGCTTCTCTCATGATCTTCTCATGTCCGTTTAGATCCAATCCCGTAAGCATGGGTAGATAGTCCGATACACAAAACGCAAACGTAAACCCTAACCCCTCAAACATAGCATCCATATGCTCAATATCCTCCATGGTTGGTCCACCATCGGTTTTGGTTTTCTCCGAGAACGTCCTTGTCCCGAACATAAGCCTCTTAATAGCATTTCCACAGTAATGCCTTGTAACAAAGCGGAGATCGACCGGTTCGGAGTTTTTAACCATGTTGTAAAGCCAAGCGGTTAGATGATCGGTCTCTTCAGCTCTGTTATCGTGTAGCCATCGGTGCCTTGCCGGACAAACAATCTCGGTCATGATCACTTTCCTCATCTTCTTGAATTGTTCGCCGAAAGGTGTGATCACGCAGGTTTTGTAGCCGTTGGAGAGTATCTTTTGGGCGTAAGTGAGTGGTCTCGATGCAAAGAGTGCGTCTTGTTGCTTGAATATCTCACGTGCTATCTTAGGACATGTGACTGGAATGACGTGAGTGTTTCCTAGACGCACACAAGCTATCTCCGTGTTAAGCTCTTTCATGAGGCTATGAAGCCACCGGAAAACCGGACGGTTTTTAAGCATCTTTGGAACCATTCCTACGATCGGAAACCCGCTTGGACCCGGTGGGAGAGGGTGCAGCTTCTTGTTATGTGAAGATGACTTTATTTTCTTGAATATCATTAAGAGACAAATGACTGCAAGAGCTTGAAGTGTTGTGAGGAAATACATGTTGCTAAACGGAGATGTTTGGGGACTAGTTTTGGTCGTGAGATCCGAAGAGTTTGATGCTATAGTATCCATTGTAAGGATATAAAAGAAGAATACGAAGAAAAAGTGTTGTAATTGTGCTAATTGTTTTTCCATGGACCGTTCTTTCACCTTGTTATTTATAATGTCGCATCAACTTAGGTAGATACTTAAAGCAAAAAAAACTTAGGTAGATACATGTGAAATGACGATAAAACCCCTTATGTGGCGAGGAGGAAGCAGTCTGGGAGGCATTGGAGGTGGCCCGACTTGGTCTATCTAGTGATGAATGTCACCACATTGAGCTTTTGTAGGGCTAACATCCAAAAAAAATTAATTAGATAATAATAATTATTATAATAAATTCATACTTTTTAATCATTTTGTTGGTCACCTGCCAAAAATCCTCGTGTTATATATGCATTAAAACAATCCTGCAAAACAGTATTTTCTACGGATAGATGGTTTTGTTTGGAAACATTGTTTTTCCTTTGTTTCTTACATGATTGATTTTAAGTATGTAAACCTTTTGGGTCTTATGCCTTTGGTTCTTGCGGACGACCATGCTAATCTCCTCAATTTTGTTCGAATTATTTCCTTATTGTACTAACCACATTAAGATACGTTATAGTGAGTATATATCAGTTTTGGTAGGTAGATTGATGTGCCTCTGTCACATTCAGTATCAACATCATATATGTTTTTTTTGGGGAACGAGAGTAACTCTCCTTCAAAAAAATTCTTTTGTAAATATAGACAAATGTTATATGTAAATCGATGAATTTCTGTTTACGGTTTTGACTCTTATGATGAATATATAAGATAAAAACAACTTATAAATGTAGTAAATTCGTATAGTTAGATGATAATTAGCACACTTGTGCGGACTAATATGTATTCAACTAATTCAAAATTTTAACATAATTTTTAATATCAATCTAATTTATCTAGTTAGTTATAAATATTAAATTAATCAAAAGATATAATTTACCTTTTTATTACAACGCAACATAGATAATAGTTTGATACTTACAAAATCTTTTATTTATTCTTATCACCAAACCACACATGTAAAAAATATCATCATTATATTAACTTAATAAAATTATATTAATATTTTAAAATTACATAAAAGATAAATCTACAAAACGTATAAAATCAATCCCTTTTTCATCAAAATCTTAATTATATTTTATATGAATTTTCTCTTCATCGGAATTCATAATGATACCTATTAACAAAATCTACAATAATTAAACATACTTCTATTTAACTAAAATTTTGTAAACTAAAACTAATAAATTATATATGTTTAGTAAAAGCTAGATTTTTAATTTTTTCACAGCGAGAGATTGTATTCTTCGGACTCATATTTTTGATTGGTAAGATAATTCAGTGACAAAAAAGAGAAGTAAGCTTTCTTTTTAAAATAATAACAAAATTAAACGATTTAATGTCACCAGGAAGTAAACATAAGATGAATAAAAATATAAATTTATTGCTAAAATTTGATAATACTCGTTAATAATAATTATCTCTGAATATAGTGAAAATATTTATTAATAATCACTAAAATTTTAAAAACTAATTCAAAAATTATTTGTTAAAACTAATGATTCAACTTAAATCATAGAAAATGACAAATAAGCTTCTAAAAGTAATAAAACATGACAAATAAGCAAAATAACTTAAATCATGGAGAACATGACAAGTAAGCAGAACTAAAATTACAACATAAAATTATTTTAAAATATAAAAATAGAAAATTACCAATTAAAATTACTAAGAACATGAAAAATAAATAAATAATCTAAATTGTGGAGAATATGACAAATAACCAAAATTAAAATTATTAAGAAAAATAAATAAGCAAATTAATTACCTAAAATTATGGAAATATGATTAAAAAAGCAATAAGTAATGACAAATAAGCAAACTTACCTAAATTTATGGAGAACATGACAAGTAAGCAAATCACTTCATAAATAATAGTATGGATTCGAAATGTATGAAACATATGTTTATTTTTGGTCGAGTGATTTCAGAACAATTCCAACAATGGGTTCTCAAGATACTTATATGTGTATCTATATTATTAAAACTCAAGTACCAAATTGGAGTGTTTGGAGACATGAATTGTAGTTTAAAAAGGAGGTTTGTTTGGAAACATAGATAACAATATTAAATGAGAATTGTTTGGAAACATGGATAGCAGTATATTTACTTTTTTTTATTTACACATTTAGTTATTGCATTTATAAGAAATTAGGTATTTTCTTTTTGTAATTCTTTTTATTTACAGATTCTACCATTTCATTTAAAATTAATTAATTACAATTCCAAAACTTATCTAAACAAATCGATATTCATATATTGATCATTATTAATATTGTAAAAATATTAGTAAATAAAAAAATTTCTATTTAACTTCATTTAGCCAAACACATAAAAATATTTTTTATTTGTTTATAAAATCAGTTGGCATAGATATTCGGGTCTCCATTTAGGTACGGGTCGTTTTCTTCGGGTATATATTTTTTGGGTTTTGAAATTTTTTAGGTACTTTCTTTTTGTATTTTTTTTTTATTTACAGATTCTACCACTGCATTTAAAATCAATTTAAATTAATTAATTACAATTCTAAAACTTATCTAAACAAATCGATATTCATATATTGATCATTATTATATTTTACAAATATTACTGAATTAATTTTTTATTTCACTTAATTTAGCCAAACACATAAAAATATTTTTTATTTGTTTACAAAACTGCTAGGCATAAACATTTGGTACCCATTTAAACCGATCGTTTCTTTCTGCATAGATTTTTGGGTTTTGAAATTTTTTAGGTACTTTCTTTTTGTATTTTTTTTTTATTTACAGATTCTACCACTGCATTTAAAATCAATTTAAATTAATTAATTACAATTCTAAAACTTATCTAAACAAATCGATATTCATATATTGATCATTATTATATTTTACAAATATTACTGAATTAATTTTTTTATTTCACTTAATTTAGCCAAACACATAAAAATATTTTTTTTATTTGTTTACAAAATCCGTTAGGCATAAACATTTGGGTACCCATTTAGAAACTGATCGTTTCTTTCGGGTATAGATTTTTTGGGTTTTGAAATTAGGCCATGTTTGGATATAAATTTATGTGTGAATTTCAAGTTGGATCCCCCGGGTCTGTATGAATTTTGTTCTGATGTATAGGAAACTAAAAATATTCAACTAACGAATGTATTTGAAAATGAATCGGATATTTGAACCAAAAATAATGGCTGCACATAACAAAAATCAATATAAAAGTATTGTACATTTGGATTCAAAATCATTTCTTTTAACAACAAACTACACAAATATGTTGATTTGTATAAAATTTTAAATTACAATGTAAATATTTAATTGATATAGAAATATGTCATATTGTTTAAACAAAATATCAATACAAAGTATTGTACATTTGTGTTCTAAAATCATTTTTTTAACAACAAGCCAAATAAATATGTTGATTGGAGAGAGAATAAAACAAAGTCAGAAAAACACATAGTCTACCAGAGAGACTCTATGTGTCGAATTTATTATAAAGAAAGTTTTACTAAGATAAATACTTTCAATAATTACAAACAAATAATATATTTCATAAAGGTGAAAAATAGTATCCGTCCTTTCAGGTGCGGATCAAAATCTAGTATATATTAAAAAATTTACTATTTAATTATGAGTTTCTTAAAGTTGCGGAAAACCCAATCAGATTTTCTTAAACAAATATTTTGAGATCGATTTCTTGTAACTTTAAAAGATTTTTAATTACATACTAATATATATATATATCTTGACAACTTTTCGGTGAGAAATCATTGCTGAGGTTTCTCTTATATCCGGAAGAATATACTTATTTAGACAGTTCAAAAATGCTTATTTAGAAAATATTGGTACGATTCACCTGCCAAATTGCCTCGTGGAATTGATGGTGGTCGTTGGAGAATGAAGTTAACCATGTCAATGTCAGTTATGGTAGTGGACCTCCACACATGCACTACTTACGACGTCGTTTGGAGGTTTCTATTGACTAAAACGTTGGGCCTAAAACCGAGTATACTATAAAACTAGAATTTGAACATGAGGTTTCACGTGGTGGTGGGTCTAGTTTTAGTCCCATTGTTTTGTTAATAGAGTAATAATCACATGAACATGCATGCATGCATTTACCATATGTAAACTAAGAATTAACTAATTAAGAAGAAAGCTAGCCAGAGAATTGTAGCTAGGGATACCTCGATAGTGAACAAGTTAGTGAGTTAGAGAGGTTAAAGTCGAGAAATTATGTTTTCTAAAATTAGCTGATAATGCGTGTATTAGTTTATATGTTTTCTATATTATTTAAACTTTTATCTCAGTATTCAAAAAACATTATCATACTTGTAACTCAAGGTGTATGTAGACTGTAGTAGATTACTTAATCTTGAGCCGAGAGACGCACCCAGGGAATTCCCAAGATCAAATGAAATATGTAAAAATGTTTGGCATTCCTTTGTTTTTAGATATTAATATTTAGTTTTTGTATCTACAGAGAGGTGTGTGTGTGTGTGCATGAATATGTTGATATATGTACCTAGATGAAACTTGGACATCACATCGACGTAAGTGAAATACTAACCGACCAAACGATCAAACGACAGGGGTTTTAGATTAGATAATTAATTTTGAAATTTTAAATACTTTATTGATATTATATATTATATATATTGAGAAAAAAGAAAAGAAAGAAAATGCATCTAGGATCCTTCCACATCATTTAAATCTTTGTTCAAAAATATTTGTAGATTCTAGTTGGTTGAGGGTGGACTTAACATATAACAAACAAATTGGGAAAAATTGGAGATCAATGATAATTAACTAAAACTTAGCTTTTGGACATTTTAATGTTTTCTGAATTAATATGTTAATCTGTTATAGTTATGATAAATCTTAATTAGCATGTTAATCCGTTATAATTTTGATACGATACGCAGAGCCGTGCGGCATATGTAATTGAAAAGGCATTTGTCCCAGACCTCCAAATATACATGAAGTTTTAAGGCCCCCAAAATGGGTTTAATGCAATGTGTCACAGAGAATTATGAGTTTTTTTTTTGATAAATACAGTGAGTTATGCGTTCTATCTTCATTACACTTCCTCCCCAGTTCGAGCATAGCATGTATTTTTAAATTCTTTTTTTTTAAATATTTTTATAGAAAGGCAAACTAGATCATAAACAAAAATATTAATCCCAAATCAAAAGAAAATCTGAATTCCAAATCAAAAAAGGAAACTTACCTCTTTTTATTTAAAATGATTTTATGGACATTCTAAAGTTCAGAAATTAAAGTCTTAATTACATTTACATATGTTAATCATGAAAATTTGTTTCTTAAGAAACAAGTTGAGAGTGTGTGAAAGTACACCGATGTTTTCAATGGATATACTGTGGTTTTTTTTCTTCCCTTTTGTATATAGTCTTTCAAAATTATATTAATTATATTCAAGGGCCCCAATTTTTATATATGCCTTAGGTCTCTACAAACCTTCGGCACTGACAATACTTATAGTCAGTGGCGGAGCCGGGATAATTTTTTTCTGAGGTCAAAACATATGTATACAAATTTATTTAGCAATTACCAAAAATAAATATATATATATATATATATATATATATATATATATGTGTGTGTGTATATTTATGTATATATTTTCATTTTAAATATTTTCTTCGGTTAATTTATTTTTATAAAATAATTTGTAACTAAAATATTTTGTACAGTAAAATATTTTCCATAGTAGAAATTATAAATTAAAATATTTTCATAGCAATATATAAATAAAAATAACTTTAAAAGTTCTATAATTTTCAAAACATAAAAATTCATGATAAAATCAGTCAATTTTTTAAAAAATTTAATCAAATTCATGAAATATATAAATTATTAAATTATTTTCTCATAATTTAATAAAATCCAAAATGACATCTAAAATGTTAAAATAAATTATTTTTTAAAAAAAATACAATTGAATATATAAAGTATTTTACCTTTTCAGTAAAACAGTTAAAAAATAATAGAAAAGGTTAACAGTGATTTTTCAAAGTTAGATATTTGTTTTATGTTTTTGGTAAGAACTAGCTAATAATCAATCATCTACCACCCACAAAGTTATATACTCCATCCGTTTCAGAAAGATGTATGTTATAGGATTTTCACACTTATTAAGAAAACATATTAAAATTTGGTTATTAATGCACAGTTTTTTGTAATTTTATATTTCCTATATTTTTAACCCAATAAGATTTCAAGAAATACAATTAATGTTTTTGAAACACACAATTTTTCATTATTAGCTGACAAAAATTGCATTAAAAATATAAAAAATATATTTTTTGAAACACATTTTTTTTAAAACATGCATCTTTCTGAAACGGAGGGAGTACTATTTATCATTAAATGGTGTATACTTATAGTGAGCCCAAAATCAAATTAAAAACATAAATCCAATTGACTAATGAGCTAATTAATTATACTTTAACGTCAATTTTATTTTTATGGGGTCATTCAAAAATATTTACTGGGGTCATTAATTTTTTTGTCAAAACTATACATTAATTTTTTAAAAGCATGTGGAGTCGGCTGACCCCGTACCTTGTTGTGTAGCTTCGCCCCTGCGTATAGTCCGTTATAATTTCAAGATTGCATAGAACACATGAAAATGAAAATTGTGGCAATACTTACCCGGTCTATGGATTATTAACCACATAAGCAAAACGAGGTTTAAGACCAAACAAAATTGATTTAATAGTTAGTTAGTTAATTAACTTATGGAAATTAAACAATATGCTTGTTACCTTTTGTCTACCAAGGCTCAAAGATACCGCACGTGATCGCTAATAATTTTTCCGAACTGCAAAAAAGTTTCTTAACTGTAAAAAAGTTCAGTTTACATTTTGTTCCTTTTTTTTCTTGATAACTAGATTTATCCCAAAATAACCTTTTACATATAATAGATTTTTTAACCGCGCTACGCGCGGAGAAGATACTATATGTATTTTTAAATTCTAAAAGAAATGTATAATATTGTATTACATTATTTAAAAAATATAAAATAAGACTTCATAACATAAATATATTTTTAATTTTTTTCTTTGTGGATATCATTATCTTGTTTGATTGTTGTACTTGATTCACATATTTGCATAGATATTGTGATTAGGGCTGGGATGGATCTGGATATCCAGGATATTCGGGGTATCCGGATCCGGATCCGTATCCGTCGGATCCGTGATTTTAATATCCGGATCCGGATCCGTGCCTTCCGGATATCCGGATATCCGTCTAGATATCATGATATCCGCGAATATCCGGATTCGGATCCGGATCCGTCAAAATAATAAAAAAAATAAAAATATTTTTTAAAATACAAAAAAATCTATAAATATTACATAAATTAAATATTTTTACAAAATTTATTAATGTATTTATGCATATAATATTATTAAAATTAAAATGTACTATTATAAGACTAATTTTACGTATAAATATTAATAAATCAACAATAATTATTAATAAAAATTTAAATTTATATATATTTAAAAAACGGATCCGGATATCCGGACCTAAAATTTCAGATATCCGGATTCGGATCCGGATTCGACGGATCCGAAATTTTATTATCCGGATCCGGGTGCCCCAGATATCCTATTTTTCAAAGCGGATCCGGATCGGATCTCGGATCGGATCCGGATCGGATCTCGGATCGGATCCGGATCTCGGATAATAATTCCAGCCCTATTTGTGATAGATGAATAACTATATTTTTATTATCAGTAAATAATATATATTTATTATATAATATAAGAAAACTGAAATTACTTCTTTTTTAAACAAACTTGTCTCATGTTGGGGACTCGGTTATAGACATATCATATTCGAATGAGACATTTTTACAGTTATCAATCTTCTTAACAATCAAGAAACAAATCTGAATATCAAAACAATATCTCATACGATCTCTTTGTGGAAGAACTGCTTTGAAGAAATTGAATTTAGACATCAAAAAGGACTGGAAATGGATGTGCAGATGTATTATCTAAGTGAGCTTTACAAAGTACTACGCATAGTTCGATATATCATTTATGTCCATCCTTTTTTTTTCCATCCTTTATTAAACATCTTAAAATAACTGATGCTAATTAATGATAAACTTTTGGTCGGTAAAAGAAAAATCAAACTTGTGTAATTATCGCTTAAATCTATATATATAAAAGACAGTTTCAATCACTCCTAGGCTATCCACCTAGGATTCCAAATCAGAAATTCGATGTCTGACGTTGCAACACGTGGCACGTGGCGAAGTCACTGTGAACGCACCGTATCATTTACTTCGTGATGGGCTTGATGGCGTATGTGTGGGCTTAATCTTTGTATTGGTTTCGGCCTGATAGAAGCGTTAACGCCAGAACCCTAATACTTTAGCGAAGAAATGAAATTTGTTTATCATCTTCTTGCGACGGTGACGAGAAACGAGGTGACGTTCCTGCTTCCTCGATGTATCTGCAACTCCCAGAGTTATGACTTTGTGTTAAATTTATTGATTCACTCCCACACGATATCGCCTTCAATGCTCTATTTCGTCCCGAAAGGCGGTGGTGGTTCCGTATAAATATATGTGAGTATCGCCAACTCTCATATATCTTCTCTTCGTTCTCTCTTAGATCTCATACTAAGCGAACCTTGATTCCAGCGAACCTCTTTATGTTTGTTCATCAAAATTTTTATTTTTTGCTTGGATCTTCTTCAAATTTGTAGAGATAATTGTTTGATTCTGGTTTTATCTGTGACCCAGTATTGTAGTCATTCTGCTACTAAACATGTGTGAGTTTGGTATTATATGTGGTCTGACGGGAGACGGCGTTCTTAGTTTTATTGTACTGTTTGTTTGTGGAAGGTGGAGGGACAAAACCTTAAGAAACGATTGCTATACTGCGAGAGTGTGGAAGATGGTTCACTGTTATTGTAACCGCAAGGTTGAAGCATAGGAAAGAAGAACCAATTTGCCTCGAGAGGAACAAGATGCTGCTTACAGGACTGCTCTTGAAGCCGATCAAGTAAGTGTGTGTTTACAAGATCTGTTACGATTATCTAATGCCCAAATTTGGGGGATCTTTTTGTGTTGATTAGGCACGGGAGAGACAGGGACAGGAAGATGAGGAACGGTTAGAGAGGAGGAAGATGAGGAACGGTTAGAGAGGGAAGCTGCTGAGGCAGAGAGAAAACGAAAAGAAGAAGAAGAAGAGACTTCGGAGAGAGCCGAGCGTGAAGCTGCTAGAGGGAGAATGAGACAAGATAAAGCACTTGCTCTTGGAGATGAACCTGGGAAAGGACCTGATGTTACACAAGTAAGTTCTCCTCTTTTTCTTTGCCATTCATTACTTACTCTGTTTTGCTTTTATTGGGGTATTTATGGTACACTTGGACTATTTATTTGCTGTGATAATGTAGGTTTTGATAAGGTTCCCGAATGGAGAAAGAAAAAGAAGGAGGTTTGAAAGCAATACTAAGGTACAAACATTGTATGCCTACGTTGATTCACTTGGAGTGCTAGAAACAGAAGAGTATAGCTTAATCACAAACTTTCCAAGAACGGTGTCTGGAAGAGACAAGGAGTCAATGTCACTGAAAGATGCAGGTTTGCATCCTCAGGCAAGTCTCTTCATTGAGATAAAATTTCATATTCTTCTATTTCTTTCTCCTTAAGCCACTCCTTTTCAGTTTTTTCTATCTCTTTTAAAATAATTAGTAGTGTTGCTTCAGGGATCCAATGAACAAGATAACATATATACACACATATATTCAGAAGTTGTGTCACATATTTGATATATTTATTTCTTAAAATGATGAGGTTTTGCATTGTATTTTTTTTTCTTGGTGTTATAAGGATAAGTCTTTGTTTCTAGCTGCAGCAAATAATTCTTTAGTTGGAGAATTTTTGCAGATCAAAAATGCGTTATTTATTGTGAATTGGAAGAGAAAATGTATGAAAAAATACAATCACTAATATTTTTAAAAAGGTCATTAATAAAAATATTGATGGCAATATAAAATAATTATATATTGGTGGTAACTGGTAAGCTAACTAAATGATTTCTAACAATGACAACATAATAAATAATAAAAATTGTAAGAGAAAATAGTGAGAAAAATATAATGCGAAATGATTTCTTGGATAAGTCATCATAACTTAAATACATCATTAATCAGAATAATAAAATAAGTACTATTATAGGTTCAGACATTTTTTTGCTGACATCTCAACTAACGAGAAAAGAAAACATGATACATCAGTGTAAATTTTTAAAATTTATAATAAAATTCACATTTTTAAGTTTTAACATTTGAATTTTGAACCATATATATTAATAATACATCAAATGCTCCATAAATAATCTTTATAGCTAGCAATACATCATATAGTTATAGTTGTTTGTTATCTTTTTGGTTTAGCTTGGTAGTAAAAATAAAATAAAAAATTGCGGAAGTCATTATTTTCAAATTTTTATTAATGTGAGTTTGATAAAAACATAAAAAACAATATGAATATATATTTCTCAAATATAATAATACATAAATATATAACCTAACATGTATTTTTAAATATTAAACAATAACAAATAATATCAAATTTTCATGCTACTTGCCTATTTTTCTAAAAAAGATAAAAATTGGCTTCTCATTTTCTATTTTTAAATTATATAATTTGAGAAGAAGTGTACTTAAAATCCATTAAATTCAAGAAAAGCAAATATTGTGAACAAAGTAAAATATTTATATTTTTAAATTGTTTAAATATAGTAACAAATGTATAATTTCAAAAACAAAATAAATAGTAAAATTTGTAGCAAAAAATATTGAAAAGTATAATAAAAATAAACTAAAATTTTTATTAAAATTTAAAATATGTTTGTATTATTTCGTTGATTTGCTTACCCGCCCGTAGGGCGGGTCCGGCCCTAGTATTTTATTAATATTGTCTAAGAAGCTTTCAAGTGATATCATAGTTTAATTTTTATTAGTTTTTTTTGTTAATTTTTAGAATTTTCTGTATTTAAGATTTTTTCTATATTAAGCTTATATTTCTTTCACAGAGTTGATATATATAACCTGTAAAAAAAACATTATAAACTTCATAAGCAAAGAGAAGTTGCATCAGATTTTATGAGAGCAACTTGATATCGTGACTTGAATGAGCTAAAGGTTTCTGTTTCATGTATTTGAGAGAGAGAGAGGAAATACACACCATAAGCAAGATAAAAACCATTAGAGTATGAAAGTGGTATAGTTCCTTTTCTCAACGTAGTTATTGATCCACTGATTACACCACAAAGAGAAAGGTTAGGGTAAACAAACAAACAAATATATTTAAGTTAATTAATAGACCAAGCTAATCGACATAGGATCAGACAAAATCTTAACTCGTCTTCTTATGGTCCGAATTCGACATCTTTGAAGAATAACACTATATCGGCTTTGGTGGAGGAGTCGGAGTGAAGAACCGCCTTGCCGTTTGGTTTCTTCGACATAGGATCAGACAAAATCTTAACTCGTCTTCTTATGGTCCGAATTCGACATCTTTGAAGAATAACACTATATCGGCTTTGGTGGAGGAGTCGGAGTGAAGAACCGCCTTGCCGTTTGGTTTCTTCGACATAGGATCGCCGGAGACATGGTTGGTGGAGGAGACTCCGGTTTTGCCGGTGTTTTTGATTGGTGGAGATTTTCTATCGGGTTTCATCGCGGGTTGGACTTTTTGGGAGGATTTTGATTGGAACCAAAAAATGGTGAAGAGGTTTATAAGAAATAGATATAGAGGGAGTTGAAACGAAAGACATTAAAGATGGGAGTAAATAGGAGGTTTGATTTTAAACATTTTGCAAAATAAATTTTGAAGTTTAGCTTCTTATACATATAAAATAATAGAAAATAACTTTTAAAACTAGTATTCATGTATTACTTTTTAAGAAATTATAATTTTTAATCATAAATTAATTTTTTCATCAATTTTTAATTATTTAAAGTCCATATTTATATTTTTTTATTGGACCCGAAATATCTAGGACCGGCATTGGCCACATGCTCATCATGCCGGCCTCAGGGCTTCACCCAATACTCTCGAAGTGTTATGTGATACGGTTATGGACAAGACCAAAGAGAATGATGTATAATTTGCATTAGATGGACCAATGACAAAGTTAGAATCAAAAGGCTTAAGGATGCACTTGTGGAATCTAATACATTTTTGTGTAAAGAAACATTTGGAGAATATCAAGTCCAATTCTATATCGGAAAATATCTATCTCTAATTGGGTAAAACCAACATGATACAATAAAAGAAATTGATGTTTGTGATGAAACGAAGATTTAAAACTCGCAAGAAACTTAGTAGAGTTCATATTCTATTGATAAAGAAGACCTTGGAAGAAATTCATTTTTTACTATTTACTTTACTTGATCTGTTGTTATTTTCTAGCTATTTTCGTTATGCTATTTGTTGTTCTGTAATTTCATATGTATGCTACATGAATTTGTATCATTTTCAACAATCTACAATAAATTTAAGTTGATAAAAAGAAAATCAAGTGCAAGTTCACATAACATCGATTTGCATTTCAGCGTAAGAAGACAAGATTTATATTTGGGCTTCCGGCTCAATCGGAACTTGCCTCGACGATCGACTATAGAAGTCTCAGTTTTTTGTTTTTGTTTTTGTCTTACTGTAAATATAATCTATGAAAACGAGTTTTTTTTTTCATGTGTTGTGAATTTACAAAGAAAAAACTTAACCCCCGATCATAAACCTCCCAGGCTCTCACTGCCATGGCGTTTTTCTGTACGTACTAACATTTATTTTGAGCAAGACATTCACTTAGCAAAACCAACTCGTAACAAGCTCCACACTACATTTCCTTTCGAGTCTTCGGACCCATAAGAGCATTCTTATCGCAGGTTTTAAAGCCTGTTTCTTAGCCTAATTAAGATAAAAAATAAATGAAAAATAGATTTTACCGAAGAGTTGGCTCTTAATTAAGGGAGATGTGGAACATCTCTTAGGAAACAGGTGTCCAGAAATGAGTGGGCAGAGGAGAGGTTCCGTGTTTCAACCATTTCAGTTCTTTGCTTTCTCCCTCTCTGGTGGCTCTGCTCTCGTCGGCGACGTCTCGTCTCCCTCGGTGCTCTCGTCGACGACTTCTCTCTTGGTGGTTCTCCTCGTCTACTTCTTCTCCAGATGAGGTTTGTTCTTTTGTTCTTGAATCTGATTTTAAGGGTTTTGTTTTCTTCATGTAGTGAAAAATTGAGTTCACGGGTTTGTTTAGGTCTGAATTGGATACGAGTTCCACCGTCTCGAATTAGGGTTTCTTGATAATCAGTTTCTGTGATTAGAATTGTTACAAATCCTAGATTTTTTCATTGAATTTTCGATTTTTGTGAGATCTGGGTTCTGTTTGGATGTGTGTTTTGTGATGGTGTTCTTATGGATTTTTTTCCAGGAAGTGAAAATGGAGAATGAGTGTATAGAGAATAAGCAATCAAGAGCTGCTGCTTCTTGCTCCTCTGTATCTGAAGGCAGTGGTGGTAGTAGTTTCCTCAAGTCACCTCTTGCTGTTGTAAGTCCTCACTAAACGATGAAGAAAACTAGTTTCCCGCTGCCTGCGCATTACCAATTACCAAGCATCAGACAATGCAGCAGTAAGCACACAACATTATAGTCAAAACAATGTGTACCAGCCATTCCAACAATAATGATAATGACAGGCTTCTTCTTGAAGTTGGAGGAAGAGGTTCCAGCACTTACGCGAAGCTTGTCCAGTGAGTCAACCAGCTGTGACTTTTCCACAAAGTTCTTTACAAGACAAGACAAGACAAACAACAACAACAAAACTTCATTTCACTCTTTGTTTATGTAGTAAGTTAAATCTCATATATCAGAATCTACTAAATGTATTATGTATAAGAATCTGAACATAAGGTTTTCTCTTTTCTTTTTTGTTCTCTGACGGGGATTTGGCTGGCAGATGCCTGGATGGAGTGGCTTGTCGAATGCAAGAGTGACATTATTTGGGACATCTTCTTCATCTTGTAAGTTGCTTTCCTTGTTTTTTTGTTCTTTGTTCTATGGAAAGATTAGAAAATTGTGTTGAAATGTCAATCGTCAAATGGTTGTATTAGCAGAAACTTGTATAAATGATATGGATAATGAAAGTGTATTCACAAGATCAAATGTTAGTTCTTTCTTCCTTCTCAAGTTCTTTCAATTTTTTTAAGAACCTTAATTTAAGAAACTTGCAATGGAGGACACAAATTTAGGTGTCTCTTAGTCTTAACTAAAACTCTTAACACAAATTTTATTATTAAACAAGTGATTAAAAGATTTTATTGGACTCTAGGGATAAAGATGCTCTAACATTTTTTTTTCAACTTTCCTTATATTCGTTTCCACTTCTTCCTTTTCGACGCATAACATGCACTTAGCCACGTCTAAAATCAGATATATATATATATATATATATATATATATATTGCTAAGAAAATCAAATGAACCCACTGTTATAAAATAACTTATAATTTTATAGTATCGAGAAAATTAAATAGGAGCGAAATTTTATACCCGCAGAAAGGAGATAATACTAATATAAGATAATAAACGAGAGAGAATATGTTATAGAGAAAGAAGAGAATGGTGTATTACAATCGAACGAAATCGTTCGTTTATATAGAGAGTAAAAAGCAAAAATTACTGTGCGTGCATAGTGACGGTGGGCTCCACATAATTTACATTCACATAATTATGTCAAAGTTCGGTGCGTATAATATTGACATACGTTTTCTTCACGTTTATAACACTCCCCCTTGGAGACCAGTGTCACTATCGTTTCTTGCTTAACGTCTTTGTTGCCTCGTTAAAAACCTTTTCAGGAAAACCCAATGGGAAAACCATAGTAAGGTAAAAGAGTACAACCACGTAACTCCCCTCGAATGAGCAGTCATAGATCCTTCTGATGACGCATTCCAATGTTATGAACATGTTTTCTGAACACCGAGGTAGGGAGTGATTTTGTAAAGAGGTCGGCTGCGTTGTCGGATGATCAAACATATCTTACTTCAATCTCTTTCTTCTTCTCGAGCTCTTGAGTGTATGAGAAGAACTCCGGGTGTATATGTTTCGTTCTATCGCTTTTGATATATCCTTCCTTAGTTTGAGCAACGCATGCCGCATTATCTTCGTATAGAATAGTTGGCTCCGTATTTTCGTCAATCCCATCGCTTGAGCAGATGTGTCGGCTTATTGATCTTAGCCATACACATTCTACTTGCTTCATGGAAGCGATGATCTCAGCATGATTTGAAGAAGTGGCTCTGGCGTTTGTTTCGAACGCCAAGATATAGCAGTGCCTCCAATCGTGAAAACGTATCCCGTTTGTGATCGGGCTTTGTGTGGATCTGAAAGATATCCTGCATCTGCAAAACCAACCATTTGACCTTTTGAATCTTTAGGGTAAAATAAGCCCAAATCAATGGTCCCTTGAAGGTAACGAAAGATATGCTTAATTCCACTCCAATGTCTCCTTGTGGGAGATGAGCTGAATCTTGCCAAAAGATTAACAGCGAATGATATATCTGGTCGTGTACAATTTGTGAGGTACATCAACGCTCCGATTGCACTTAGAAACGGTACTTCCGGACCAAGTATCTCTTCATTTTTCTCGGATGGTGAAATGGATCACTCTCAATATTAAGTGACCTAACGACCATTGGGGTGCTGAGAGGAGTTGCTTTGTCCATGTTAAAGCGTTTCAATACTCTTTTAGTATATGTGGATTGATGCACAAATATACCATTTTGAGAATGCTCAATTTGTAAGCCAAGACAATACTTTGTCTGTCCGAGATCTTTCATCTCAAATTCTCCTTTCAGATAGTCTGATGCCCTTTGTATTTCCTTTTGAGTTCCAATAATATTAAGATCATCAACATATACCGCGATTATCACAAATCCGGATGTTGTCTTCTTGATGAAAACACATGGGCATATAGGATCATTCACATATCCTTCTTTTGTTAAATGCTCACCGAGACGATTATACCACATACGTCCAGATTGCTTCAACCCATATAATGATCTTTGCAATTTTATTGCACATAGCTCTTTAGGCTTGGAACTTAATGCTTCTGGCATTTTAAATCCATCAGGAACTTTCATGTAGATATCAGTATCTAATGATCCATACAGATAGGCCGTAACGACATCCATGAGACGCATCTCGAGATTTTTATCAGCTGCTAGACTCATCAGGAATCTAAATGTGATTGCATCCATAACAGGAGAGTATGTTTCCTCATAATCAATTCCGGGTCTTTGAGAAAAACCCTGGGCCACAAGACGAGCTTTGTATCTCATAACCTCATTTTTCTCATTTCGTTTTCGAACGAAAACCCATTTGTATCCAACTGGTCTCACATCTGCGGGTGTCAGTACAATTGATCCAAACACTTCGTTTATTAAGCGAGTTAAGTTCAGTTTGTATTGCATCTTTCCACCTTTCCCAATCATGTCGATTTTGACATTCATAAACGATTTTGGTTCGGATCTTGAGTTCCTCATTTATCTCACTTGACACAATATATGAGAAAGCGTCATCAACATCATCCTTTTCATTTCTTTTCCATATCTTCTTATTATGGATGTAGTTGATAGAAATTTCATGATTATTTTCTGACTCATGATTCTCAACTTTGTCAGTATCCTCATTATTTGTTTCTTCCAAAATATTTTCTTCTATTTTGGATGTGTCATTTATCCCGACATCCTTTTGTTTTCTAGGATTTTTATTCTTAGAACCAGGAGGTCTACCACGCTTCAAGCGTGTTTTAGACTCACGTATATCATATGTTTTTCCTTGCTCATTTGATATTTTGATACAAGCAGGAGCATTTGCAGCTGGTATATGAGATTTAGTTATCGTCTTGGTATCAGCAAAAGAATCAGGTAGCTGATTAGCTATACTCTGTAAATGCATAATTCGTCGAACTTCTAGTTCTGACTCTTTAGTAGGAGGATCAAGATATAACAACGAAGGTACACTCCATTTGATATCATTTCCTACATTTTTGTTTTCTCCCCCTAGAACTGGGAATACTTTCTCATCAAAATGACAATCGGCAAACCGTGCCGTAAAGACGTCACCAGTCAGTGGTTCTAGGTATCGTATAATTGATGGAGAATCACAACCAACATATATTCCCAATCTTCTTTGTGGTCCCATCTTTGTACGTTGTGGTGGTGCTACATGCACATATACCGCACAACCAAAGATTCTAAAATGAGAAATGTTTGGTTCTCGACCAAATGCCAATTGTAGTGGGGAATACTTATGGTATGCACTTGGTCTGATCCGAATAAGTGCTTCTGCATGCAAAATAGCATGTCCCCATATAGAGGTTGGAAGTTTTGATCTCATGATCAATAGTCTTGCAATCAATTGCAGACGCTTAATCAAAGACTCGGCCAAACCATTTTGAGTTTGAACATGAGCCACAGAATGTTCGACTTCAATCCATGTTACCATACAATAATCATTGAATGCTTGGGATGTGAATTCACCAGCGTTGTCTAATCTAACTCTTTTAATAGTGTAATCAGGGAACTGTGTTCGCAGTTTGATTATCTGAGTTAAGAATCTCGCAAATGCCACATTTCGAGATGATAATAGACAAACATGGGACCATCTACTGGATGCGTCAATTAATACCATAAAATAGTGGAACGGTCCGCAAGGTGGATGTATTGGTCCACATATATCGCCTTGAATTCTTTCAAGGAACTTTGGTGATTCTCAGATGAATTTTGGTTGGCGATGGCCTTCGATCAACTTTCCAAGAGAACATGCAACACATGTCATTTTATTCCCTTGAGAAATCTCCTGGATTTTCAATGAATGACCATGTGAGCTCTCTATGATTCTACGCATCATTGAGGTGCCGGGGTGGCCGAGGCGATCATGCCATAATGTGAAATCTTCTGGATTTTCTTTTACTACAAGATTGGATTCGATTTCATCGATGTAGGTATGATGCAATCCCGAAGGAAGTTCGGGAAACTTTTCTAATATATGTCTTTTGCCATATTTCTCAGAAGTTACATACATGTACTTCTTTCCATCCTCGATTCGGTGAGTATCATATCCATGAAGATAGATATCTTTGAAGCTCAATAAATTCCGTTTAGAATTTGGAGAATATAGAGCATTATTTATGGATAATTTCGTTCCATTTGGCAATGTAAAGTTAGCTTTACCAGCTCCTTCAATCACGTCTGCAGGACCTGATATTGTATTGACAATGATTTTTCTTGGTTTTAAATCAGAGAAATATTTCTTTTGTCTCAGAATAGTGTGCGTTGTTCCACTATCTGGTATACATATTTCTCGTAATCGTTTCTTGGATTTTGTTCCATTAGCATTGTTATCCATTTCTGTAACAGTCATAAACATCAGTAAAAGAAAATATAAATTCATTCATATAATAATCATATAAGAAAACACACACAATAATTATACATTAAGGTGATGTTAGAAACATCATTATGCGTTTAAAACAGGAAATGGAATAATTATACATGACAATACTGAAGATTATTCAGTAGTCTTATTATAAGCATTTCAGTTCTCTTCAGGAGTAACCTAGTCCAGCTCATTTGCGAAATCAGAGCTTTCGAGATACGATGTCCATTCAAAGTTTTCTGTGAGGTTTACTTCTTTAGCTTTGCCTTTCGTGGACTCTTGATACAACTTACATAGATGTGGAGGAGTACGACAGGTACGGGACCAATGTCCTTTACAGCCACATCGTAACATCTTGTCTCAGCAGGTTGTATCCTCTTGAGTTTCTTTACCCTTAGAACTTGTTCGGATCTAACCCATTTGTTAGATCCCTTCCATTTGGGATTGTAAGTTTTTCCACGTTTGTTGTTGAAACGGCGACCACGACCCCGATTGAATTGGGTTCTCCTTTCTGAGTTTTCTATTGCCGTAGCATTCACTTCAGGAAATGCCTTGGCTCCCGTAGGTCGGGAATTGTGGTTTTTGATCAAGAGCTCATTGTTCTTTTCAGCCAACATGAGCGCAACCATCAATTCAGAAAATCTCGTGTACCCCATTTTCCTATAAATTTCGGGTAGGAAGTGAAGCTGTTTGTGGAAGGTGTTGTATGTCTTATTCATCATTTCTGCTTCAGAGACAGGATTACCACAATACTTCAGGAGTGAAGCTATCCTTAAGACAGCAGAATTGTATTCCTCAACCTTTTGAAAATCCACGAAACCTCGGGTTTTCCACTCTTAAGCGTGAGGGAGATTGACTTCCTTCTGGTTATCTAACCTTTCTTTTAAAGCTTGCCATAGTTCAGCTGGGTCTTCTATGCTCGCATAGTCATGCGTAACATTTTCATCGAGGTGTTTCTTCAGGAAAATTATCGCTTCAGCCTTATGTTCAGGCGGCGATTCGTTACCGATTACAATCGTTTCGGTTAACTTTTTCATCACTAGATATGGTTTCACGTTTGTGACCCATCCGACATAGTTTTCGCCAGTTATTTTGAGAGCCGGAAACTGAAGATGCTCAATTCTTGCCATTTGTATTTCTAAAACACAAAATATTAAATTTTATTAGAACTTTAAAATGAACCGTTAACATTAACTATACACGCAATTATAAGGAGAAAAAGCGCATAGAGAACTAAACCGATGTTTAGAGTAAACTCGGTCGGAGTAAATTCTCCAAAGAAAAGACCATACATAGAAGCAAAAATTAGAATTGCACATAAAATCAAAAACATGCGAATCATCTTCTTAAGAGTAGAAATCGGGAGAAAATATTTGAGATAGGATGAAATGTTTTGGATGAAAAATGAGTGAAATATGAGTGTATTTATAGATGAAAATTACTGTTCATAGCCGTTGTAAAAAGGTAAAAATTTTGAAAATTTTCTTTGTGACCGTTGAGATTAAATCGTTGAAACGAAAATCAGTCTGAAAATATTATAATTACCAGTCAACCAAATTCCGTAAATTTCATAATATTTTGAATAGGTGACCAAACATTTATATAATAATCATAATATAATAAACAAGAAAATATTAATCAAATTATAGCAATAGATTAATTTCCGTTTTAACATTAATTGAATTTGCGGCGGCACAGCCAAGCCAAATAATTATAGTGTATTTAATAATCAAGGTTTATTAACGAGGCGACATACCGCCCGCATTAATAATAATTGAAAGCAAGTATTATAAAATAATAAGTAATATAGGTATACGGCCATTATAATAGGATATATATGATACATATAAATTTTACCGAATCGCAGAGTGATCGTGCTGATAACGTGTTATAAAATAACTTATAATTTTATAGTATCGAGAAATTTAAATAGGAACGAAATTTTATACCCGCAGAAAGGAGATAATACTAATATAAGATAATAAACGAGAGAGAATATGTTATAGAGAAAGAAGAGAATGGTGTATTACAATCGAACGAAATCGTTCGTTTATATAGAGAGTAAAAAGCAAAAATTACTGTGCGTGCATAGTGACGGTGGGCTCCACATAATTTACATTCACATAAATATGTCAAAGTTCGGTGCGTATAATATTGACATACGTTTTCTTCACGTTTATAACACCAACCACATTTTCAACAACGTTTAAACACAAAAAAAAAATCAGGATGATTTTTTTTTTTTTTGAACTTTTACAAATCAAGATTTTAACACTTTGGAATAGTCGATTTCGCAAGACCTAACAACTTTAGCACCATCACCGTTGACAATACGACTATTTTTATTATCTGAATTTAAAAGTATGTTTTTTTTCTCTCCAAAACGTGTCTCAGTTTACTCGAAATTAGCATTTGGGTTAAGAGCAAGCAAATAAAGCCATTTCGACCGTTAAATATATATGAATAAATTTTTTTCATAAATATAAAAACGACATCAGTAGATCCTTAAAATCGATTTTATATTTTATATCTTGCTACCGATATATACTAATCATATATATATATTTATTTATTTATTTAACATATTACCAAAAAAGTATATTGGTTGAAAGTGGATATTGGTTGAAGTCAGATTGATTTTCGATTAAGATTATTTTTGAAATTGATTTAACATGTCAAGCACCAGATTTTGAAATAAACAATTGCACAGTTAGTATACAACGCGTAATGCATACATACGGCATGCATGGTATGTCGTACGTAATAATTCGTAACATGTAATGGCGTAAGACATTACGTATTGGATAGGGGCATACGTCAGTGTATCCTTATAGTTAGTCCAGATTCTCGTGAGTTCAGTTGATATGATCAAACAGCACTTTTTGTTCTTTTGTTTGAAAGATGGAACATGAAAACGAGACTTTTCCCCTTTTGTTAGAGAAAGAACTAAACGTGAATGATTCGGAAGTTACGGTTTGCACATGTCAAATACTTACATTCGAGGAAGGTTCATTACACATTGTTTTTTTTTTTTTTTCATTTCATTACATATTGTTAGTCATTACACATTGTTAGTTTCGTTTAGGTTTTATTTACTTTTTTTTTGGACCAAGGCCTAAATAAATTAATATGTGAAAGAGATAATTCTTCATGTCCAATATATGGTATAAATTTCTCGAGAGCGTATTATTATTAAAAATTAAACTAATAATGTTAAGTTATGAATAAAAATGTATGTTGTTTTAGAGAACTGCCTTTTGGAATTGGGCCAAGTTCAAATCGGTTCGAAATTTTTGATTTAATACTTAAAATTCATCTCAGCTTTGGTAAGAAGTTGCAATAATTTTTTAATATAATTAAATTTTACTTAGTACTAAATTTAAGTATAATTTAAATGTATCGGTATATATTTAACTAAAGTAAGAATTAATAGTGAAGTTCACCTTAATTCATTTGTTAATTATTCAGCTCAGTTGTGCAAAGTTATATATTATATACATTTAAAGTAATCATTTCAGGTGAACTTTATTTTACTTAATTTGTATATACAGTTCAGTTGCACAAAGTCTTGCTTCAGTTTGGGTTTGGTTCAATCTTTTTATGTAAATATTTTCTTTACCGTATGAGTTATTTTAATATTTCGGTAGGATAAATTTTAATTTGGTTATTTCTCCCCCGTAGTTTTATGATTTATCAATGGAAAATGTATCCATATAAACGGAATTAAGCTTTTAGGTTTATTTGAAGTAATTCAGTTTACCAAATTTGAATGTAAATACTTACTGTAGAATTATTTCACTCTTTATTAAAGATAAAAAACAATTACACAATAAAATCAAGAACATGGATAAACAAAAAGTTCTCAAGAAGATGTCTCAAGAACTTAAGCAGCTTGAGGTGAACAATGATATGTGAGACAGATTGCTCAATCAGTTCCCCAACCGAAGCTGCAATGTCACAAGTACGAGATTGTTTAACCTCTACGCAATCGAAAACTCTATCATCCTCATTTTGATGATCTTCTTCTTCGTCCTTTTCAGCATCATCTGCAAGCAAATGGGGCGGAACTACTGATTCTTGAAACTCCCATTCCTCAATACTAAGTCCCCATTCTTGATAATCCGCTCCTGCCATCGCTAGAGCCTCCATGGAAACCATCATTAACTAAAGTTTATTAGTAGACAATGATTTTAAACTGTAGTTCAATTTGGTAGAACTTTCTTGGAATCTTTTGAGCTCTTCGTGTTTGATGAGTACGTGTGGCTAATGACGTTATATATATAGGCATGTACGGATGAGATATTTGTCTTTCTTCCCTGTAATCAATACCAAAAGATCACGTGACATGTTTACAAATCAAACCTTTGAATTGAATTGAATATCTAAATTGTCAAATACTTTGAGCGAAGCATGAACAAAATAAAAGAACAACATTCTCGTGACTCTTTCTAAAAGTAGAAGAAGACCATTGCAGATTGAAGCTATAGAAGGATCTTAAGTAATATATTTTTTTGTTAATATATATATTAACAAATATTGTATTTATAATTTAGGAACTATTTTAGTATATATATCTCTATAACCCTAACTAAAATTTTTGGACCACGTGCATAATCTCACTCTTTTTAGTTTTGTATTATTTACAATATTGTTTGAAAAGAAGAATATTTGATTTCATGATATTTGAATATATATCCTATGTAGTTTGATAAAATAACAAAATTATAGATGAATTTTTTTAACTCAAAAATGAATTTTATTTTGAAGAAAAAACAAGCATAAATATTTTGTTTATATTTATATAAACATATACAAGTTTTATATATACTAATTATTAGTTTATGATTTAAATAGAACCATATGTTTACTAAAAGATTTCTAATTTTTATCTTATTATTAATTTTAAATTATTTTATATTTTGCGTTAGCCTAACTTGGATTGAAAATTTTATACTTATCATATTTATTAATTGATCTAGTGTTAATTTATTGAGTTTATACTGTAAATTATTAATTAGCAGATCAGCCACAACAAAATTATAATTAGAGTAAGTTGATTTATGTTCATACCGTCAAATATATAAATTAGATTAGATGAATGCAGTTACAGAACATAAATGCAACTCTAATCTTTAATTTTTTAATATATAAAGTAGAATTGTGAAGAATGCACAGCCTTCCACATCATCAAGTATATAGGGGCTTTTGTTGACACCTGGCAACTCTTGATTCTTCAACTCACTTATTTTTTCCGTTCACTAAAGCTTTTATTATTTGGGCCTCCAACGAGATTTATATTGATATTTGTGGGTTGGGTAATTTATTGGGTTTACACACTTAGGTTTTATATGACAGTTTGGACCACCTTTGTGAAATCAGATACAATCCCCAATAACTTCATCTCTCTTTTGACGAAGTCAGCTGCTTTGTCTATTGAAGTTCCATCACTTTGCTAAGACGACGTGATGTCGTAACTGTTTGTAGTTTGCATTCAAAAGTCGTGATGGCTTTAACATAACCGACCCACGTCTCCCACTATCCATCATTTAATGGACCCTTACCTTGCTCGAAGGCTCCCAATCTACACCTATAAATAAGGTTTTCGATTATGTCAGATTCATCAGTGTCTCTTCCTCGGTCATTAGAATCCTTAAAAACCTCACACCAGTCATGGTTGCCTCATCGATTCTGACCTATCTCTGAAGAGATGACGGAGCCACCATGGTTATGTTCGATGTTCATCAACAATCTTCTGTTAGAAAGTAGTTTCAGTGTTGAAACTGGTAAGCACCTTAGCGATCGTATTCGAATGCTTGATTGCTCAATAATGATCGTATCTTGCAGATTTGTTTTCTTCGTTCTTCTTCTTTGTTGGGTTGAGGTTCTGATTTGTGGGATGTGCCGAGTATGGGAGATGATAAGAAGATATTCCTGTGGCGGAAATATGGGCATAGTTTAGCAGTTCTGGTTGCTGTGAAGAACGATGGTGATAGTGAGGTTAATTCCTTTTTAGATTACTTTCTTTATGTGAGTATCTCTGATGCAGTTTCTTTCTGATGCATTAAAGTACACATGAAGTGTTATAGATAAAAAATTTCTGAAATAGCTCATCATAAGCAACGGATTTTTACATGCTTGTGAGCTTGACTAAAAGCAACATTTTATAGCTTCTCTTTATCAAGACACAAATATAGAGAAACAAACCTCAATAAAGATCTCAACTTCTGTTATTTTCTTACTCTCACGGATTAAGGGTCTATGCACATAATATTTGAAAATCTTTTACGCTACCTATTGTTGCATAAATATTTATGCAACCATCTTCATCTTACTACTGCTGTAAATGTTTACTGAATCCTTTTCGTCTTTCCTTTTTCCAGCCTATAGTTAACTTCGTCAAGAACTTTTCCCATCCACTTAATTACCAGCTTGGCTTCCACTGAATCTATTCTATGTGAACGTGTTTTTTTTTTTATCATATGCAGGTTACAAGTCATCGTTAGAAAGTTTGAGACAACGAGACCATGGTTTCTGATGGGTTACACCTTTGTACAATTTGTAGATTATAATGCTTCTAATGGAATTGTGACACAACTTGGGTTTCTCCTCATTCTGCAGGTTTATCTGCATATTTGGAAGTGCTTCAGTTAAAAAATTTTCCATTTGTCCATTTGATTATCTTAAGCTGGTTATCTTAGTGACTAAATTGATTATATTGTGGTATGGTTGTTAATTTTGCGGCACAGCCACCAACAGACTAATCACATCTCTTGATACTGAATGATACTTGCATGGATCCTTAATTTTTTCTTGAGGATGATGTAGCAGTGAGGTCCATCTCGACTCTGGTACTGCTTCAATCCAAGGACTAAAAGCATATGGACGAATGGATTCTGATCAAGTATTGAAAGAGTGTCAGAGAAACAAGTCCTCAAATAACAATCTGGAAGATGTCCTCTAGGACTTCCATTAGATAGTTGTCATGAGTGGTTAAGATTTTAATAAGAAAAAAAAATATTTCAATAGATACATAACAAACTAATACTATTCTATAGCTAAGAACTCTATTTGGGAATCAAACCAATGAAGATGATCTAATGTATGTGGTGTATTGCGAAATAGGCTGTAAAGAGACTACGTTTTACCGTAAAGATGTGGAAGTTTCATTAGAACACAAAGGCAGTATAAACTTTTGTTTAACTCTATTTGATTATTCATGATTAAGCTCTTGTATCTTTATTCTTTGTGTTAAAAACTGAAACTTTTTGTAAGAAAGTACTGAGAAATAATCAATTTAAAATATCTACTAAATTTTTAAATTTAGAATAAATGACAAGCTAACAAAATACTATAAAAATCATTCTTCTTAAAACAAACGAGTAGTAGCAAAACCATCATATTTATGAGATAGTGATCCTATGTCTATCAATTCATTTATAATTTTTATTTTAAATGAAAAACTTAGTAATCCTCTTGACTTAGTTTCCATCATTTTAAAATCACAAGAACACGTAAACATATAAATTATGCTTGAGAGTAACAATTTAATATAGTAAAAATCTATAATCAAAATGTTAATTCTAAATAGCAACCAGCGCGTTGCCGGAATATCTAACAACTATACGAGGAAATATCTTGGAATCACTCTGATTAAATAAAAAAACATTGTTCCATTCAAACCATTTCAATATCGTATTAAGCAATTAAGTCAAATAGAATAATTCTAAGTCTTAATCACTAAAATTCGAAAATAACAATAGAGGTAGAAGTAATTGACACATAATATACAACCAAACACTTGAAACTAATTGCCGGTATCAACAACAAAAAAAACAACCAAGTACCAATATAAACAAAAAAAAAACTCAACCAGAGCTTTTACAAATAAACAGTCAATTACTGCCAATGAATACCCAACAAATTGACAATTCTCACGTTCCTAGCAATCCCCCAACATATAACGCATCCAAAAATATTCACATAAGCTCACAAAGGATGCTCAATGATACACAATCAACATAAGGTTATCCTAGGGAAGCAGTTATGTTACTATGCAATTATGTCATCCGCAAACACTTCTCCAATCAATATCACCATCGATAAACAAACCTTGGAATTTAGTTTCTCACATCAATTATATCTCATAATTTTTTTGGAGTAAAGGTTATCTCATACATTTCAGGTTAAATAAAACAATTCAAAATGTTAAACGATCACAGAAACTTTTCTTGCCACTATTTCAGAGAAACTCTGACTTGCTAAATAAATAAATAAAGAATTGGTTAGTTGCTTATTTGTTTGTCACCGACGGTGGAAGAATCTACAGATCTTTACTAAATTTTTGATGTAATTACTGTATTTGTTAAGAGACTTTCTCTACTATGTTGTTTTATAGAAGAAACATCAAACTCTCAATATTTATGTTTTCAACTTCAAGCTATCGAAATGATCAGACACAATGGTTTTCAAAGTGTTACAACTGAGCTTCCGTATAATATGATAAATGCGGCTTAAAGCAATTAGTATTCCTTGAAGAAACACATTGAACCAATGCTTAAGATCCCGTCTATCATATGATGGACAGTGAACTTGCGTGTGTTTTAGTTGCATTAGTTAATGTTTATATAAAAACTCTCAGCGTATATATATTCTCCAAGCCATACTAAACATATTTCATTATGTATTTGTCCTTTTTCATTTTTAACATGCTGCAATGGCAAGGCCTGGTGGAGATGCTGCCTTGCTGGGTTCTGAATCTTCTGATTTCCAGATCTCTTGTGGTCTTGATTTTCTTCAAGTATTAAACATATATCTCTTCTGCTTTTTTTTTTTCTAATGATTTGGTTCTGTAATATCTGTATTAAAACCATGGGACAAATCTATTGTCAGAAGGAAGTTAAGAGCCCATGGGCATGAAGTGTGTAGTGTGTCAACTGTTATCGTTTGAAGAGGTAGAAAAAGTAAGTTATAAAAACTTCACAAGAGATGCTAGATATTCAATTCGGATTTGATTTGGTTTTGGTCCAGCATTTTTTAAGTTTTGAGTTATTAAAATAATCTATCATATTAAACCATATTTACGTTGGTTTAGTTCAGTTTATATATTGTTAGTTCTCGATTTTATACTAAAAACTTATAAATATGTTCATTTTCATAACAATTTGTGAATTTAATTTATATGATTAGAAAACGAATCTATTAAACACAGAAAAATATGTTTGGTGCTTCAATTTTAAACAGAATGACCTTTCTGTTGTAATTAAATATTAAGAAAAATATAATTAAGAAGAATAATTATTACAACAGTGGAATCTATCTATGCTCTCTTACTTAAGGCTATACTTTCCATTGCCGTTGCATTGATCAATGACTTCCTACAAATATAAGCTTCCCATATATAGGAAAAGTCATCTATGATTCAGCATTGATTTATAAAGGGGTTTCTTATGTTCTAATTTTCAGCTTCATTTATATAATGTTTTTTATTTGCACTCTAAAATATAGAAATGTTTTTCCTCATTTCCTAATATGTTCCATTACCAGAATAAGTTTTTTTACCAAAAACAATACAATATGAATATATAAACAAAATTTCATTACATACTTCTACATTGAGATTAGTCTAAAAAATAAAAATCTCAAATTTCTTTCCTTCTAGACACTAAACACATGGTACTTAATAGTATAAGTATGTTCTCTAAATAAAACATCAACTTTACTTTATATTTAAATTCCAACTAAATAAATTTTGTTATGATTATCACATTTTTATTTTACTTTTACTAAATAAATTAGTCACAACAACTTATGAAACTCCACTTTGAACTAAGCACCTTCAAAACAAACTAATACACCACACTCACTAACCATTATCAAATGGATCAGAAAAAAATATCATTTTCTTTCAACAAATTTTCATTTTGACATTTTAGAACATATTTCTTTACTAAGACCATAATATGAGTTGTAAACTCATGTAAGAATAAAATATACGAATCCGCGCCGGAATACTTCAAGTTTATACATAAATCAATATACTTCAAGTTTATACATAAATCAATATACTTTGGGTATAAGTTGATTTTTTTTTTTTGTCAACGGGGTATAAGTTGATTTATGTTCATATGTCAAATATATAAATTAGAGTAGTAATGAATGCAGTTACAGAACATGATAAAGAGTGTGATTACATAAGAATTTACAAGTCTAATGAGTCTATAACAATGACAATATCTCACATAGTAGGCTTGAGAGTGGTTTCAAATGTTCCAAGTTGAGGACATAGGCATCATCAAAGTGTCATCATCTCCCAACAATGCCTCAATATCTATCAGATCATCATCAAAACAAGTTGCTTCTTCTGAATTTGCAAGAGCCTTTTCAACCTAAACCAAAAATTAAGTTTCATTACACAAAGATTAAGCTCAAACCAAAAATACCAATGATGAGATCAGTTTATTTACTATCATTACCTTGCTTTCCTGGATGTCGTTGACCACATTTAGTAATCTACGGTATTGATCTCTAGCTTCAGGATACTGAACCATTGACTTAACTCTTGCAAGGGCCTTTTCTAGCCTTTCCTCTGTTTGCTTTCTACCTTGTTTGAAGAAATCATCATCTTCTTCTTTCTCTGTTCCATCTTGCATTTTAGTAACAAGTGCGTCTGACTTAAACCCACGCAAACCAGCTCCTTTCCGTCTCCAACGCAATATCACCTTCTCTAGTATCCCCACTGACCATATTATCTTCCTGTAGTTTTTCCTAACCTGATAACCTCTCACATGAGCCTGCACGTTGCCAGTTTAAAACCGTTGAGCATTTCATTATCACAATTTAAACGAATCAAGATCATTGGTTTGGTTTTATGTACCTGTATCTTGATGATTCTTTGACGAGTAATCAGATAATCCTTTCTTCCCTTGTAACCACGGAACTTGTTCTGAATCCGGATGGCAGCAGCTTGCACGGAATCATCACTATGCGCCCTTCCCTGTTTGTGTGTTTTTGGAGCAAGCATCGAAAGAGCACGCTCTTCCGACATTCCAAGCTTTCTATCTCCAAACTCTTTCATCTGCTTCTTTTGGAAAGACTGAGCCCTGAAAACCTGATGAATCCGAGCCGCTGCTTGGCTCGCGTTACGCACAGCTGTGAGAGAGTCTGTTAATGCCGAGCTGGACGGGATAGGAGCTGTCTCAACCGCTGCTAGAGACGTTTCTGCGTTTTTCTCATTTAGACTGAGCAAAGAAACATGTGCTCTCAAGGCATATTCTGAGAGATAACCAGCGATTCCTTTGTAGCCATTAGCGTAGGCTAGATCAGAAGGTGTGCTTCCTGATGGGAAATCTGGATTGGGGTCAGTCAAAGTTCCAGGAGAAGCACCGAGAGCTATGAGAGAACCAATTATCAGCTCCCTGAACATGCAAATACAGTTTGTTTCAGATACCAATAATCAAACAAAACAGATAAGATGAAACTAGTGAACTTTTCTGTGGCTTACCTGCCAAAGAAAGCTGCCCAATGAAGTGCAGTCCAACCATTTACATCGCGAAAATCAACGCTTACACCAGCGACTATCGTCGGTTCTAATGCCCAGTTGTAACCAAGAGCGGCAGCAAAGTGTAATATACCCTGGCCACCTTCGTCCAACACGTTCGGACCTTTTCCACCTTCTGCTATCTTTTGCAAAAGCCATGAGTGTAAGCTTTCTTTCAGAGCTTCTTGCAAAAGGTTGTTTTTCATATTCTCTTGGGAGATTTCATTCATTAGCATCTGATCCAACTGGTCATCGTTCTCGAAAAGCAGTAAACTGATCTTCTCGCTCACTTGGGACAAATCACTGTCATTCCCGGAAAGAGAAGTGTTCGAGCAATCAGATTTCGAGCACAACAGTTTAACAAATCTTGCCTCAAGACTTTCAATAGAGTTGCAAGCAGCAGACTCATCTGTTTCTTTTGGAAAGACTGAGCCCTGAAAACCTGATGAATCGAGCCGCTGCTTGGCTCGCGTTACGCACAGCTGTGAGAGAGTCTGTTAATGCCGAGCTGGGCGGGATAGGAGCTGTCTCAACCGCTGCTAGAGACGTTTCTGCGTTTTCTCATTTAGACTGAGCAAAGAAACATGTGCTCTCAAGGCATATTCTGAGAGATAACCAGCGATTCCTTTGTAGCCATTAGCGTAGGCTAGATCAGAAGGTGTGCTTCCTGATGGGAAATCTGGATTGGGGTCAGTCAAAGTTCCAGGAGAAGCACCGAGAGCTATGAGAGAACCAATTATCAGCTCCCTGAACATGCAAATACAGTTTGTTTCAGATACCAATAATCAAACAAAACAGATAAGATGAAACTAGTGAACTTTTCTGTGGCTTACCTGCCAAAGAAAGCTGCCCAATGAAGTGCAGTCCAACCATTTACATCGCGAAAATCAACGCTTACACCAGCGACTATCGTCGGTTCTAATGCCCAGTTGTAACCAAGAGCGGCAGCAAAGTGTAATATACCCTGGCCACCTTCGTCCAACACGTTCGGACCTTTTCCACCTTCTGCTATCTTTTGCAAAAGCCATGAGTGTAAGCTTTCTTTCAGAGCTTCTTGCAAAAGGTTGTTTTTCATATTCTCTTGGGAGATTTCATTCATTAGCATCTGATCCAACTGGTCATCGTTCTCGAAAAGCAGTAAACTGATCTTCTCGCTCACTTGGGACAAATCACTGTCATTCCCGGAAAGAGAAGTGTTCGAGCAATCAGATTTCGAGCACAACAGTTTAACAAATCTTGCCTCAAGACTTTCAATAGAGTTGCAAGCAGCAGACTCATCTGTTTCTCTATCAAAGGCTTGAGACTCCAAAACCTTGTACTCGAACTCACGCACTTCACTGCATGCTAATCTGTTGGAACATGTTACATAAAAGGGAACTCTTCCGGCCTCATGCATAGGAGCAACACACTCGAGAATACCATTAGCTATAATATCCGCAGGAACTTCTGTTTGCCCAAACATGCAAGACCACACTCCAGTCTCAGCCGGCTTTAAGAATTTTCCACTAACAAGAACCTATAAATTTGTGCAATAGAAAAATAAGCGCAACCCTATCGTTTGATTCCCCAAAAGGATATAAATACATTACTAGTTGTTACCTTCACTTCACAACCCACATAAGTCCAGTTTGGAGCAAAGTCAATAATGCTAAAGAGCTGTTCCTTTGATAAGGAAGGACTCATAACATATCCATCCAAGTCCCTCCTCGAGTTGCGACCGTTGGACACATCCTCACTCTCAACTTCTTCCCAGTAGGCTGTGGAACTCGAATGAGTAAAAGACTCGTTTGCATCAGCGATAACACCAACATCTCCAAGTTCTCCAAGCTCTTTGCTCATCCATCGATTGAAACTGTCCATTTTTTTCAAGCCTTCTTCACCCAATGCACCGTCTAACAAATGCTGTTTCATCGTAGATAGATATGGAGCTTTTTCACTTGAAGCTAAATTGCTTAACGCATTTGGCTCTATATCTAAAGCTGACACACACAAAAAAACTGAAGGTTAGCTTTAAAAAATATGTAAAATGTCAACTTTTTATTGAAACAAGTTTAGTGAAGTGTAAACCTTGTCCTTGGAACCACACTGAACGATCAGATGTAAGTCCTGAACTTAACTCCGGATTCTGTAGACGTTTGAAAATAGAATATTATTCCAGATGGAATGAATACATTACACATAGACTATCAATTAAAAATAAGGAGTTCAGAAATTGAGTCAGATACACTTAGTACTGTGTGTACCTGGCTTTTGACCATAGACTCCTGTAGACTGGCAAAATCTTGCATAGTAAAAGAGCAGCTTTGGAGCATTTGATCCAGCACTTCATGCTCACTGTGAGGCTGCATAGGTAAACCTTCACCTCCAGAACCACAATTTCCCAGTATCTCTTCCCAGGTTTGGGAATCAATGGATTTTTTGTTTCTTAGACCATTTGTTACAACAGGACCGTTTATAGTTCTGCTTTTTTCTACCATAGTGGAAGAGGGGATTGTGCGAAGCTCTTTCTGATAGCTATCTCTCGCTGCTTTAAAAATAAAATCAAAAATCAAAAACCATATGCCATTTTGTAAGTATCAAATAGTAATTACAAGTAGGAGCTTACGCGTCAAAGACATCGGATAGTAAGGATCAAAACTAGTAGCTGGAGGCTGCTGAAGTGCTTGATGTGAGTAAAATATGGAGCTGCCGTGCTGATTGTATGCTGTAGAATGAAAGTATGAGATATGCCATGCATATGATGAGATACTACTAAACTAAGGTATCATCCATGTGACATTATATATGAAAGAAGAATCACCTGATTCTGCATCTTCAAGTTCTGGAGTGTGAACACCATTGACACTTGCTGAGTCAGTAGCTTGTGACTGATTGCTGTGATCATATTGATTAATGCTGCCAGAAGCATAACCATTACGTTCACTGGTGTAGACTTCCCCAGTTTCTTGAGAAGATCGACCAGAATCTTCAGTCCTTTGGATCCGATTATAAGAAGTGGAAACTCTACTACCCTGATTCATTTACAAATTTCACTCTCAAAGTGTCATCTTCCTCAAAAATGAAAATAACAGAGAAGAGAAGTGAGCAAATAACAGGAAGAAGTCAAACCTTAACTTCGAGATAATGGACAAAAACTATGTGGGAAAGCTCTCTGCATAGGCAACCAACAATAAACAACAACATGAGACTTAGCAAAGGAGCTATTATATGTATTAAATTCTTTTGAAGTTATAGTGCTGTCAATGTTCTCATCGACTTCAAAGACATAGTAACCTTTTAGAAGTATAAATAACTTCACAAGAACATGTTGTTTAAGTTATAATGTTATAATAAGCTTACTCCTGAAGCATCCAGTAACTGCGTCTTTGAAAATTTTCATTGTCTTGTCCATGCGCATAGTAACAATGTAGAACATCAACGCTTCCAGCCTGCAGGGGATATTCATGAACAAGAGAAATCACTAATAGGCACCCAGCATACTGATGATATTAATCTATCAATCATATATGATCAAAGCATCAATAGTTTGATCTACTACCTTCAACCTCTCATGAGCTTCTTTCACTGTCTTTCCATCTCTTTTCTTCCTCCAATTGTGACCGTCTTTCCTGAAGTATCTGAGAACCTTTCGATCAAACAGAAAAACAGACCCACCTGAAACATAAGACAGGGGACTCAGCATGAACATCATTCTAAAAAACTTTAAAAAATGGGTTGTAGACGACCAGGAGGGATGAATCTTACTGGCCGGTGTAGTAGGTGGCTCGGTAGAAATTTGAAATTTTTGGTAATTCTGTAAGATTTCACAGATTTCAGGAGGACGAAGCCATCGGTTACGTGCTTCTGAGAGTATCTGGCCAACATCTGTGGAGGAAGAAAAAAAAAAGACACAAAACAAGTATATTTATCAAGAAAGCTTCGAGTTGAGACACTCTATCTGTAAAGCTTTAAGGCACTGTATAGGACAGTACATTTGGTTGGTAGCTGCAAATCTAATGTAGCTTAAAAAAAAGTCAACTTCTTATCAGAAAGCAGCTAACTAGAGTAAACCCAACTCAATATAGCTGAAACCTTTCTTTTGTTCTCAACCAAAGATTACAGGTCAAAATAGTGAATATTTCAGCTTATACAAACCTTAAATAATAGCTAAACCTACTTAAATGATGATTAAGACTAAACCGAGAATTAGATTAGATTTGTTTTCAACTTAAACAAGTATTACAAGCAGACCAAAGTAAGCAAAAAAAGAAAACTTTGCAATATGAATATTCGGATAAAATATGCTTTCAAGAAGAAACCATCACTCAGACCAATCAATACTCATCATGGATTAAAATAAAATAAACCCCTTTTGAATAGATGAACAAAAATTGAAACTTTGATAGGAATCTACAAGTTTCATATAAAGAGTTCTACAACAAATAGATCGAAAAATATTAAAGATTTAATTAAATATATAATATTTGACCCAGAAAAAAATATTTAACGAAAAAAAAAACTCTGAACAGTTCACCTAATTCGTTATTAGGGCTAAAACGTCTTGCTTCCGCCATAGATTCCTTTTTTGCGATCTCAGAGTCTCACAACAGACATCAACACTCACAACAAACAAACTTACAAAAAACTTGGAACTTTAACAGTAAAGATGAAAGCTTTCTTCTTCGAGAAACAATCAAAAGAGGTGGAAACGAGAATCGAAAAGATCAAAGTTCAGATGAGAAATCGACGAAGGAAGCATCTGAGTACTGAGAGAGAGAGAGAGAGAGAGAGAGAGAGAGAGAGAGATGGCCGCCGAAATTGAATTTCTAGTCAATTTCCTCTGACGCAGCTTCCGCGACTCTGCCTTTTTTTATTCATTATTATTAATCCTTTCTGTATTAAATTATAAATCGGGTTATTTGTCCACGTGTTCACACTATAGCCTGCTTGTAATAAAGCTGCTAAGTGCTAATCAACTTTATATTATGTTTTATAAAATGAAATCATAATTCGGTGAACTATCTACACGGACTCTGATTACAGCGAATTCTCTTAAACATACTAAAATTACCAATTTTTCTTTTTTAAAAGAAAAATCTAATACTAATCTGGGGCAACGGCAACCTTTACATTTTCAATCCAGTTTGGCAATTCCCTTTGACGTATTTTAAGCCCATTAAAAATCTTCTTCAAGCATAGAATGTTAAGTTTGCCGTAATTTGAGCCCATAAGAGCACACACACATCAATAGTCTTTTTTCACCCAAAATATTACTAAAAACCATCTCTCAATATCTCATCACCGTCATTCATCAACCTCCTAAGCAAATTCTATTTTGAGTTGATCACTTGGAACAAATGTTCAGCTCTGCTTGTGACGATTGATCAATATCAAGGTTCTAAAATCGGTCTAGGCGGGCGCCTAGCGGCAACTTGGTCATATTTAAAACAATTTTCTTAAAATCTGATTTATACCGATTTATATAATTTAAGTAAGTCTATACCAATTTAATTGGTTAAAATTGATTTAAACCGATACAAATTAGTTTAATATGTTAAATTAAGTAACAATGTTAGTTTAAATCCATAATTTTTTAAAAAAATTTCTTTAGCTTTGTACATGTAATTTTGATAATTCATCACAATAATTTTATAATTATTGACAAAAACTAAAATATCTCATATATATATAATACTAGGGCCGGCCCGCCTTGCGGGCGGGAAGTTATAATAAAAATATTTATATGATTTTATATTAATTAATAATGCATTTAAATTTCATATTACAATTATTGAAATAATTTGAATGGGGATATGTTCTATTTTATTATGGCTGTGTATATATTTTAGTCAATGTGTTTTAATAATATAATTTTGTTTTTGATTTATATGTTTTTTGCAAGTTCTTTTATATTGGTATATCGTTCGTACTGTGCAACTATATATAGTTTTCATATCATTACTGAAACTATTATAGTTGATCTTTCTAATCCAATACATAATTTCTATAAAAAAATTTTTATTTTCTGGATACAATAACATTTGATATCTTGATATATCACGGTTTTTCCTGTTTGAAGTAGTAAGTGGCGATTTTATGAACAAAATCACACATATATATACATACATATGAGTCGGTCCGGAAGGATATAATTTATCTTTTTGTGATTATTACTTGTTGTTGAATCAGTAAAAGCCCATTTTGATTAAGATGCTCACCGAGATTGGTCACAGTGAATTACTGACTGGTTTGAACCAATATCCTGTTATTTTGTTAACCATAGAAAATTGTGTTGTTTATTGAACGTTGTATTTTAAATCGGTAATAGTTTTGGAATATACTGGGGTTTAAATACATAAGCTACATAATCGTATAATAAAAGAAAAACGAATTTTGTTGTAGACCTTACATATATAATTAAAATTTCTATCGAGATTATTATCTACCTGGTGGATGAAGTAACCGGAAGTATATTATAAGATGAAGGCTATCTTTTTAGTTAATTTTTCGTAAACAGAAACACTTAAAGCATATAGAGACGTTTCATATTGGAGTTGATTATTATTCAAGATTTATCCAAAGCAATATCACTTTTCATTGAAAAAAAGTAGAAAGCATTGAGTCTAAACTCATTGAAGCAGGAAAATAGATAAACTGGTGACATTGTTCCCTACTACAGAGAGAGACAACGAACCACGTATTAACTTAGATGGAAGAGAGTGACTGGAATCTACTCGATCACTGCAGAGTCTGATTTGCTCATAATTTTAATGCTTTCCCGTTCAAATAATATACATGTTACAGGTTTCATTTTCGTAGACTGCAACGAATAAGTAAATCAACTATTTAAGAGAAAATAAAGTAGAATCAGTTATTTATAATCATGCAAACCAACTGAAACAAACATCTGGTACTAAAAGAGCTGAAACAGATATAATAAAAGGAAAAAGAAAAAGAAAAACCCAAGAAACTGCAAATAAGCATTATTCAAACTTGGAATACGAAAACATGACTATTGGTGTTCAATGTCAAGCAACACGTGCTTTCTTGACCTCCTTGGTCGATGGGTGGGTCCTCTTCTTCGGCGCATCACCAGCAGCATTCGCATTAGCACTCTTCTCTGCATTACTACTGCTCTCCCCGGTTTTAACCTGAACAGGGACTGGACCACCACCTATGATATCTATGCAGATAAAGACACGAATTAATTATAAAGCAGAACCAAGTAGAAGTGAGAGTCCGATATGAAAAGATTATATACTCGATAGTGGCCTGCATCATTATCGCCTAAAACACAGTTTCATACATCGAGTGATCAATATACAGAGCGAGGATCCGAGCCCAGAAAAATAAGAACAATAAAAAAAAGTCCGGTAAACAAACAGGAAGAGGTTCACCGAAATAATCTAAGCTCATTAGTAACAAAACACGGAAATATACTTACATTCACGTCCAACAAAAGCATATCCACCCACATCAGTTCACCATCGCGTTTCACGTTTCTAGCCTTCCAGAACCGTAGAAGCCGAGCCTCCACCACAGATGAACACTTACCAGACTTCAAATCAGAAAGAAAAAACCCTAGGATTAGCCATTTCAAAATCTTTAAGAGGAAGCTATAAGAACTACGAATAGAGGGTGAGTTCGAAAAGAGTCTCACCCATATTTATACTAAACACACATCGCCTCTCAGATCTAATCATCTCTTGAAAGATACATCGTGGATGAAGGAATTAATGTGATTGAAGACGAAGCAATTAATCAGACAGTTTCGGACATGAGATGAAGCGCAAACGTCACCTCCTCCAGCCGCACGAAGATGAGGGATGAATCTGTGTTCTCGCACAAAACAAATTAGGGTTAGAGTGAGACTATTTTTTACCAGATCGTAAATTTCCAAATTAAGATCATAACCAAATATTACGTGAAAAAACCCACAACACCAATCAAACAAAGTCCAAGACGTCATCAGAATTAATGAAACGGTGTGTTTAATATACGGGGACACGTGTCAGCGCGAGATAACTCGAATTTGTGACGTGGCGTCCGATGTGGCACGCCCAGGAGGGGAGGAACCCTTTTTTATAATAATAGATATATAAAATAAGTCAATAATTCCTTAACGCCTAGGCTAGGCTCTGAATAATCCGCCTAGTCGCTAGTCCCCTATAAAGCGCTTAGTTACCGCCTAGTGATTTCTTGAACATTGCTCAATACAATAACTTGTAAGAAGCAATTGGACATAAAAAGGGCTGTTAACAGAAAAAGTCATAACAAGTTGTCTTGGGAGGCATTATCATTACAGCTTTGTAATATAGTAAAAAAAATAAGGACAAGACCCTTAGCGAATACGAACCTGGATGCCTCAACTGAAAACATCCAGTTTATATGCACCTTCTAGTCACTCGCACATAAGATCATTTACAAATAGAGTAGGGTCTTGTTGGTTGATTTTACTCTGAGAATTTGGTTTGCGTCAATTACGAAGAGTGATATACAAGTGTGGACCCGATGGGAGGGGAACAGATTTATGTTGTTAGAGTTATGCAGGGACACTTAGAAGTGGGGCTCATGCATTGCAGAGGCAAATCGGAATCTGCGGTTTGCTCAGACTCTTTTTGAGGAAGACGAAGACGAGAGGTCTTGTGACTTGTGATAATATTTGGTTAGTATGTGCGGGCCAATTGCTATTATGGCCCAACAGTTTTGTTGAATGACCAAGAGAGAAGAAGATAGAATCTAAAGAGTAAAAAAATAGAATTACGTGGCTAATACTCAGGTTGTGATTGAATAATTAACTAATTTTTTCACTATTTCTATACATTTTAAGGAATCAAAACTTGTGGTCAAACATAATGGTAACCTCTTTTTTTGTTTTAATTTTCAATTGTTTTATTCACCTTATAAGTTTAAATTATTTACGAAAATATCATTAGTTTATTTCTTTTTGAAAATAATTATTTTACTCACCATCATCTTCTCTTTTATTTATAACATTGACATTGTCATCAATACACCAACCACCATGAACAACCAATTTCAAGATCTAAATGCACTTAAAATCGACATCTATATCTTCATATTCTCATTTCTTACACACACAAACCATTTCTATTACATTTTCTCTCTCATTTCATCCCAAAATATCAACTTTTTTATTTCGACATTTCTAAGCTTATTGGAGTTATTCAAATTCATTATTCTTGATTAAGAACGAGTAGGTAACTTTTTTAAAGAAGTTATATGTGCTAGGAAAAACTATCATGAATCTCATCGGATCTAAGAATAATACTTTAATTTTTTCCAAATCTGTTTCGCGAAGAATACTTCTCTAGAAGTCTTCTCCTTCGAGAAGACTTCTTTTGGTTAATGCATAAATTAGTTTTGTAATTGACTATTTTGTGGGTTTTAATAGAAGATTTCTCTTACTTTTTTGTAACAAAAAAATTAAGTAGACTTTTCTATAAATCTTCTTATATAAGTAGGATAGTTTTTCAATTGACCAAAGTTTTGAAAAAATTTGACTTTTCCAAAGAAGAATTATCTTCTAATTGTTTAGTTTCAATATTAAACTAGTGATTTGTTCGCGAAGTGAGTGTTGTTACTTTGGTTTTTGATTATTAGTTTATGATATTATTGTGTTCTTTGCCATACTAATGTGAGAGATGTGTTACGTTCTGTTTTGAGTGGTGCTTCGCTTATGGTTGTTGTTTGACGGTGGTAATGGGCATGATATGTGGGGTAGTATATTTCTTGGGTGTAGCTTAGGAATTGAGTTGTAATGCGGTGAAATGAAGCTTTGATCTTTGCAGTCCAAGACGGAGAAAATGGAACCATGATTGGTTAAATCATGATAATCAGTGGTGGAGGCAACAAAAAGTTTTATCAGGGTTTTCATAACTTCAATATATAACAGAAGTCACTAAGATCATATTTTAATATTTCATTGGAGTTGTTTAAAAAATCTAGAAGTAAAAATCTGTTTTTCATAATTTCACATGAATCATCTGACCAACCTCCTACCATGCTAGTTCCGCCACTGATGAGAATCACGTGCATGACCTCCTTCGTAGAGGATTGCGTATTTCATTCAATCAATTCACTCTCAGTCACAAACCCATTAGTATGAGAACATCAAATATTTGGAAACAAAAGAAATCAGAGTTATAAACATAATATGAGAAATATCTAAAAATTTAAGCATGTTAAAGCTTAGAATGAAATTTGTTGTTTGAATACCAAAAATTAAGCAATTAGTCTTAGGTAGTACAAACTGTTTTAGAGTTTGTCATAATACAATATGGGCACATGAACTATTTTATTGTTTAAATTTTGAGTTCTGCTGAAATTTTTATTTGTCTATGGATATGAAGTTAAACGATGACTTTATGTATGGGGGTTTAGTTTGTTCCTCTTTATGAAACTTCGTATAATATCAATGGTGCTGTCAAAATAGACATACGTTTCTGGTATTGAAGAGAGCTATAGTTTGCCTATAATAGTGAAACAAATTTTAGAAATGAGTTTGACATAATAAGTTTGTTTGCTATATTCCATTTATATAATCTTGGCTTGCTTAAGAATAGAAAATAATAATTACTTTTATATAATATAGATTTATTAGATCATAAGTTTTCAGTTCAATTGAATCCTATTTTTATTAAGTGAATCTTTGGGGTTTTTATAGTTTTTAATGTCAAATATCTTTTTATAATTTGTATTATTGAATATTACATAATTTGTTTTTACTAATGCTTTTAGACCCACTTATTGATTTACGAAGTGAAGACGAAGTTTTAACCTTGTAACAAAAAAACACAAAGTCGTTGGAATTAAAAGACAAATTGTAAACTAAACCCCATGCACTAAACCTCACCAAGTAAGCTTTGTACCAACAAACACAGAAACGGCAACCCAAAGAAGAAAACAGATCAAAGTTGGTTGTGAATTACACAGCAATTATGACTGGAAAGTGGATAATGTATAATTACTATCATACAATGGCTGTCATAACTCATAAGGTGCGCATATATAGAATCAAGTGTTACATAAACCATTTACATTTTTTGTCTTTATGTATGGGGGTTTAGTTTGTTCCTCTTTATGAAACTTTGTATAATATCAATGGTGCTGTCAAAATAGAAATATGTTTCTGGTATTGAAGAGAGCAATAGTTTGCCTATACTAGTGAAACAAATTTTAGAAATGAGTTTGACATAATAAGTTTGTTTGCTATATTCCATTTATATAATCTTGGCTTGCTTAAGAATAAAAATAATAATTACTTTTATATAATATAAATTTATTAGATCATAAGTTTTCAGTTCAATTGAATCCTATTTTTATTAAGTGAATCTTTGGGGTTTTACAGTTTTTAATGTCAAATATCTTGTTATAATTTGTATTATTGAATATTACATAGTTTGTTTTTACTAATGCTTTTAGACCCACTTATTGATTTACGAAGTGAAGACGAAGTTTTAACCTTGTAACAAAAAAACACAAAGTCGTTGGAATTAAAAGACAAATTGTAAACTAAACCCCATGCACTAAACCTCACCAGTAAGCTTTGTACCAACAAACATAGAAACGGCAACCCAAAAAAGAAAACAGATCAAAGTTGGTTGTGAATCACATAGCAATTATGACTGGAAAGTGGATAATGTATAATCACTATCATACAATGGCTGTCATAACTCATAAGGTGCGCATATATAGAATCAAGTGTTACATAAACCATTTACATTTTTTGTCTTTATATCTCTGTCTAAGAGTAGACGCTTAACAATAATGAAGATCATTCATGATGTTACTCCCAGAAATATCCCTCGGCAGCTGGTTTGTATTGATCTAGAAATGAGTGTAAAATTTGGATTCGGTGACTTGGTTGACGTCTCTTACGGATAAATTTTTGCTTCACTCCAAATCCTATTTTGTAACTCCTCAAACATAAACCTATGTAGATTGATGGAGAACCTCATGAACACATATCCAATTGATGAAATAGTTAGATTAATCCTTCTGCAATGATTGGAAATCAGACTGAATTATATATATCCTACCGTATACACTATACACGAAGCTTGATTCCTTAGATTCTGATCCAAGTGACAACAACAAAGGATATACAGAAGATAGATAGTCATATATTATAGTATAGATTTGTAACCTTACTTTTGTTTGTTTTTCTTGTTGGTTCGCAGTCTGACCTCCTCTTCCACACATGTGTGATCCCATTAATAATATACGAATCTTAGAAATATCAATTTTTTTAATCGGTTACAATGATTTTTAAAAGCACCGACTCTCTAATTTAAATTGAAGTTTTAGTAAATATTACTTAATGTTTTACAAACGAAGTTCCACTATAATTTCATTAGTAGATAATTTTTTTTTAATAAAATAAATTTTATTCTCAAAACAATAATCGACTCTCCCTGATTTAAATTTTATATTATGTATATATTTGTTTTACTTTAATACAATTTTAAATAATATATTAATTTATAGAAAATAATCCAAAAACTGGAATATATATACCAAGTAATTTACAAAAAAACAATATTTTAACTAATTTTTCTTTATATTATTTCTAAAATCTAATTAATTATAACAATACAAAACTAAAATTTATTTTACTAATTTTTATATTATTAATATTAAATTTATATACTAATATATAGAAATTAAATTCTAAAGTTTGCCTAATAATTATTTTTTATTTTAGTTTCCCTTTTAAGTTTTTAAAAAATTATATTTTTCTGGTAAGTGATACAAAAGTTAAAAATATTTGTCATATAAATCAATTTGTGATTCATACAAAAGCGAAAAACATAGTAGCTGCGCGGATGAAACTCTAGTATTGTGTTAAAACTTGACCAAAATGAAAAAATATTCGTGAAGACACGCCGATGAAACAAAACATTTATATGAAAAGCAATACTGTGGTTTATGCTTAGAATATCTAGTTAGTAACCATTTGTTTGAGATTAAACTGATTGGTTGTAAATACCTTCCTTTAAAACTATAGAAAGGATTTTGTATTAGATATTTAATAATTTTAGGTATTCTAAATATATTCTCTGGTTCGTCTGTATTGTTTATAAGCAATAATTCTAGATGTTTTGATGGTTATTTCACCTTGAATATAGAAAGAACTGATCTTACAATTATTTCGATATAGATTTCATAAAAGATTTGATTATTTTAATTTTTATTGCCTCAGATAATAAACCGTAAATTTGGTTAAAATATTTAATGAATTGGTCCTTTTAATCAAAGATTATGTAGACTATATGAAGGGTTGATTCTAAAAAATGATTGAGAGGTTGTACCATTTTTTCATTAACATACATGAGAGACGAAGGATTAACCTGGAAACTTATCGGATTCATCATTTTATAAATGTTATTTCATATGAATTATGATGTTCATATTTTTTATTAGAAAATGTAATGGCCGGTATAATTACTTTTATATCTTATGTTATGTATGATAGATGAATGTTTGAGAAGATACAATAATTGGTTTATAATTCATTTTAACTAACTAAATGAAACTGTTTGTCTAGATATCATAAACAAAGAAGAAGTTAATGAATAAAGGTTTTAAAGCACATAATATAATATTTATGTTTTTTTGTGTGAAAATTATCGTGGATTATATATTGAATAAGTCTTTAAATTAATATTGTAATATTTCAAGTTAAAGTTTTGTATTTCATTTTTGTGTAATATCCTTATTTATATTTAAATTTAATTAAACAAGATTTTATTGATAGGATATTATTAGGTAAGTAAAAACATACATTTAATAATTTTTCTGCGATATGGTCCAAATAAAAAAATCAGACATGAAAGATGTCATGACTTCTGTTTTAATAGATAACTAGATTTTGACCCGTGCGTCCCGCCCGGGTTCGAATTTTATTTTTAAGTTTAGATAGTAAAATTTTCTATGTTAGTCTTGGTTATTTGTTTGAAAACCTACTTTTGTAAATACAATTATTCAGTGAACTTAAATATAATCCTAAAGGTTGATAGTTTATGCGATTCAATTAAAGGTTTGGTTTTTTCATTTGTTTGATCTTATTTCCGGAATCACATAAACTATGAACATTATAAATATAAAATAACTCTCTTTATTGTTTTTTATGCCGTTAATTAACTAATTATTTCAAATCATTACCTATATCATATATATATATATGTTGATTGTTATTATGTATTTAATTTTTCCTATTGAATTTGATTTTGATGATTAAACCAATATTTTATGCATGAAATAACATACTTGAGAATTATTTTGTATTTAATTTCTTATGATCCGGACCCGTTATTCAAAGAGCTAGATTTTTTTGAAATAATTGATTTGTTTTTTCAGTTTATATAACAACTTATTGTATATATAAAAGTTTAGGATAACTTAATTTTATATATATCAAAATTTCAAAGTGCGGATTAACATTTGGATTTATGTTTTGATATAATGATTTTATCTGTTTATTCAAAGTATGAGATCAAATTTGAAATTCACTTCTTCTTTTTCAAAAAATAAGTTTGGTAAAATAATCTGCTAGAAGTTGTAACCGTAAAAAATTAACATGTTTCACCATATTATAAAATAATATAAATATTGGCTAAAATTTTATTATTATTATTATTATATATATAATTTTTAATTTTCTAACATAGACAGTTTTCATTTTATATATTAACTCTCAATTCCAACATGTTTCATTATATAAAGAAATAATCTAAGTATTGACTAAATATTACTTTTTAATTTAAAATATATTGATATATTCTTTAATATTATATCTTTAAAATATTAATTTTACTATGATAGTTTCAAGGGTTTTTTCAAAAATATATTGTATTAAAATACCGAAAATATTAAAATAAATTACTGGAAATAACATGTTTCACCATATAATAAAATAGTATAATTATTGACTAATATTTAATATTTTATCAATGTAAATATTATAAAATATATAATATTTAATATTCTAACTTAAACAGTTTTCATTTTTATACATTACCTCTCAATCCCAACCTGTTTCAATATACATATAATGGAATAATCTAAATATTAAATACTATGTTTTCTAAGAAATTTTATTAATAATAAAACAACAAACATAAATTTTTTTTTTAAAACTGTTACAATTGAATCAATATTTTCTTGTGCTTATGTAAGGGACATGATAGTGAAAGTAGACACAATATTCACTTCACAAAGAAGCTCTGGTTTTTTCATTTGTTTGATTTTATTTCCGGAATCACATAAACTATGAACATTATAAATATAAAATAACTCTCTTTATTTTTTTATACTGTTAATTAACTAATTATTTCAACTAATTACCTATATCATATATATATGTTGATTATTATTGTGTATTTAATTTTTCCTATTGAATTTGATTTTGATGATTAAACCAATATTTTATGCATGAAATAACATACTTGAAAATTATTTTGTATTTGATTTTTTATGATCCGGACTCGTTATTCAAAGCGCTAGATTTTTTGAAATAATTGATTTGTTTTTTTTCAGTTTATATAACAACTTATTGTATATATAAAAGTTTAGAATAACTTAATTTTATATATATCGAAATTTCAAAGTGCGGATTAACATTTGGGTTTATGTTTTGATATATTCTTTAATATTATACCTTTAAATATTAATTTTACTATGATAGTTTTAAGGGTTTTTTCAAAAATATATTGTATTAAAATACCAAAAATATTAAAATAAATTACTGGAAATAACATGTTTCACCATATAATAAAATAGTATAATTATTGATTAATATTTAATATTTTATCAATGTATATATATACAATATATAATATTTAATATTCTAACTTAAACAGTTTTCATTTTTATACATTACCTCTCAATCCCAACCTGTTTCACTATACATATAATGGAATAATCTAAATATTAAATACATTACCTCTTAAACAGTTTTCATTTCTCCTCTCCTCTTTTCTAAGTAGCATGCATTTTAACACCCTACACACAACAAAATAGCATTTTTAATTAGTGTGTGATCATAAATAAAACAATAATCGAAATGTGGATCGAGACCACGAGTCTACCAAGATCATTTTCAACTACACAAGACAACATAATTTCCATAAGTTAGAGTATTTAAACAAAAGTGGTTCTATATACATACAATAATTTTTACCATCATTGCGAAAACCTAAAAAGGACTAACATAAACAAATAGTTAAATACCACAAAAACATAAATATGCTTCTCAACCTAAGGAAAATTTTCCTCTAAATATCATTCTTATACTTTTCCTCTTCTTCTTCTTTTGGCCAGACATATATCATTCACGTTAGTTTAGTCCCTGCACAAACAAAAAAAAAACAAACAAACACTAATTATTAGCTTATTTGATGATGAACAAATAATTAGAATACAAAGAAACAAAAAGAAAATTATGAACTAAACAAAAAGAAAAACAGACAGAGAACAAAGATGGTGGACTCAAAAAAGGTTCAATGACTATTTATAGAGTAATTAGTCTGCTAGTTAGGTTGGTTAAGTTAGATAAGAAGAAAATTCTAAAGTATCTTGATGATCAAGTTTAATCGAAATCTTTTAGATTTGGTATATACTGATTCAATTATAGGATATTCTGATTTATTTTCCTAAACTAAATATATCGTGAAACTTTTATTTATCAGTTTTACGCAATAAAAGGTAACTAATTAAGGTACAATATATTTAATTCGTTCAGTATTTTTAGAATTACTTTCTAACGAATTTTATAGAAGAATCATTGATATTTTGAATTTCCTTAGCAAGAATATCCTTTCTGTTTTTAACAAAATCGTAAATATTGCAGTCATTTTCTTAATAAAGGGTAACTAATTAAGGTAACATATATTTAATTCGTTCTGTATTTTTAGAATTACTTGCTAAGCAAATTTATAGAAGAATCATTGATATTTTTGAATTTCCTTGCGCAGGAATCACTTGAAATCAGGGAAAATATATGCTAACTAATTTTTTAAATTGGATTTGTTAGATATGGGTCAAGAATAATGGATATGTACTATAAAATTAAATATGTTATGGGCTACATAAAATACGGGTCTGGAAACTATTGCTTGATTGTTAGGCATAACATAATTAAGAATATTCCCTTTTCAAAATAATAAACAATTGTCATTTAATAGTGTCGTAATATAATTAAGAAAGATCAATTTTATGGGTGAATTAACGTTTAATAAGACATTTAATATTTAGATATTCCTTGATTGTAGTTGTGATTCAACTAAGAATATTCTTTTCAATATTAATTGATATCATCTTTCAAAAAGGTAATCTAGTTAGAAAGTTTAGATTTTTTGGTGATTCACGTTTAAATTAAAATATTTAATATTTAGATATTCCTTGATTGTAGCAAGAAATATTTAGTGATATTTGTACAATATTAATAATGATTAATATATGAATTAGCTTTTTGTTTAGATAAGTTTGGAATTGTAATTACTTAATTTGAATTTTTTTTTTCATTAGTGTTCTATGAATTTTTATTAATTTTATGATATTTTGTATTCTTGAAAATGAACTCTCGAAATTTTTATATTTGACTAAAATAAATAAGGTAATACTATATTTAAAAAAATTTATATAATATATACTATATATTTTCAGTTTGTGTTTTTATTTTTTCACAAAGAAAATAATATTTGCTTTTGTCAATATATGAATATCAATTTGTTTAGATAAATTATTGAATTGTAGTGGTAGAATCTGTAAATAAAAAGAATTACAAAAAGGAAATACTTGATTTATTATAAATTCAATGACTAAATATGTAAATAAAAGAAAGTAAATATACTGTTATCTATGTTTCCAAACACACTAATCTCGGATTAATTAAATAATTTTTTTAAAACACCTAAACCCGTTTCCAAACACATTTATCTAACAAAATGCTATCCAAGTAGCCAAACAAATCGATTTTGTACTTATGCTTTAATAATATAGATAATTAAGAAGATGGTGTTATATGAAATGTCACTGGTCCGCTTTCAACTTCCTTCCCTTTTAATTTTTCTTCTTTCATTTTCTTTTTCTTCTTTTTATCGGCCTTCAACTGGTTTTCTCGACATTCTTCGCTACAGAAAGGAGATTCACTGTATTTTTATGATATAACAACAAAATCATTAATTCAACTGCTGTTAAACAACTAATATTAATAATAAAACTGGAATACGTACTTGTATATGTAGACATCCTCCTTCTTTTCATTTATCATTTTCTTGCAAAAGCTACATTCATTTGTGAAATAGCTTAGATAATGTGGATCTTTTGGATGAGCCATAAGAATACCTTATAAATTATTTGGATGAAGTTAGATGGGAACAAAGATATTTCAATCATGAGATAGTGTCTTATATTATGGACAAGTTTGTGAACTGTATCATTTTCAAACTTATCCAATATTTTATTCTAAGTTATTTTTCTAGATTTGTTTCTTAAAGAGGTCTCTTAGTTTAAGCCATATCAAATATTTCTTTATAATGAAAGTTAAAAACAAAAGTAAGATATTCCTATGTGTACTAATAATTTAATGACTCAGACATAACAAAATTTTATCCAATTAATAATACCATATATATAGGAAAATAAGTCATCGTTAATTCGTTGTATTTTTACGATGAATTAATGAGGTCTCATTTTTTCATTTATAGCGAAACTACTAAAATCCGTGTTTTTCATTTACGACGAAACAATTAGGACCCATTTTTTATTTACGAAGAAAAAAATAGGCCCGTGCTTTTTATTTACGACGATGTTACGACTAAATGAGTTTATGAAGAAACAACTAGGACCCATGTTTTTATTTATGTGAAACAACTAGGACCCATGTTTTTCATTTACGACGAATTTACAATGAAATGAGTTTACGATGGATTAACTAGGACTCGTGTTTTCTATTTACGACAAATTAACGAGTTAATCTCATACCATGAATCCCTAAACATGAATCCTAAACATTGAATCCATATAATTTTCAGCTAACCACATAATAACGATGAATCATCATAGTTACGTGGTTAGTTAAGTACCAGTTTACGACGAATCGTTGTAAGAACATGGTAAACTATATACAACTTGTAAAAATAAAACAAAACATAAACATACAACTCATTTGAACTCATAATAACTACATTTAAAACTCATACAACACACATGCATTATGTCTGAAATTTATTTTTATATATTGAAAACATATTATTTGAGCAGAAAAAACATTATGAGAATAACACTTCATTCGATTTTATCATTCGAATTATCATTACTACATTGATCATGACTTTCATAAAATTCGTCTTTATTTGCTTCATCCGTTATGCAGATCAATAAGCAAGATGGAATCGGTTGGTTGTTTGAGCACCTTGACTTCATTGATCCACGAATCTTGTTACAAAGGTATGAAATTATTCACTGACTATTTAGCTTTGAGGTGTAACTTTAATAACAAATAACCAAGTTATTCTGGAATCTTTGATCTGAAGGTATGAAATGAAGCTAATTAACTTAGTCTGTTTGTGAAAATAAAGAAAGACTCGAATTTGTTGTATCTTCGTCTAACATCGACATCAAAACTCAAATTTTCTATATCAAACACATTTGAAGATGGCACATTTCAGCTTTCATTAACCCATAAAATTCTACTTCAGTTATCTCTTGAAATATCCCTAGAAATATGTTCCATCTAACATATTATTTTGACTCATACATTCCATATTAATGAATTGTAAACTATTTCGTCGTCAATTTACAATGCTTCTATTAAGACTCTTTTTCTAAGTCAACAATTCATCATAAAATACTGCTTCTTCATAAAAATACATCTATTTTCCGATGAATGTATTTTTCGTCATAACATCGATATCACCTCGTCCTCATTTTACGACTAAAATTTGTCGTAAAATTTTGTTTTATGCACATGTTTTCTAAGTTTTGCAAGGTTTCACTTCTTAGGTGGTGTCGGTCAATTAACAAATCATCAAGTTAAGATCAATCCATGCTCTAAGAGAAGTCTCATCCTCAACCATTTGTTCGAACAGCATTCTACTTACGATGAATGTTCATTTTTTGGCCTTTATCAAAGAGAGCAACATAGACTCCATGGCCCAATGGATAAGGCGCTGGTCTACGAAACCAGAGATTCTGGGTTCGATCCCCAGTGGAGTCGTTTCTCTTTTTGTGATATATCCATGCATGTCCGAAATATACAAAATCAAAAGGCATACGTTTTATATTATAAATGAGACCGTAGTCAAGAGACCACACGAACACAAACCACTTTGGTCAAGCATCTTTACGAAAACTAGACCCTACGAAACCTAAAACTTGAACAGATTAAGACTCATTTTAGACCAACGAAAGGCTGCTCTCACCACCCGGAGGCCTCCTCGCGCCACCATAGTAATCCCGATACTCGGACTTGCCGTCTGCAAATATATTGTTTCCCCTCATTTCCCGCGATTTAGCTGAGCTATGCATCTTCTCTGAATAACCAGGAGGGATCTTATCAGATTTGAAGATACCATTGCTTGTGAGTTGGTGAAACTTGGGGTTGTTTTGTATCTTCCTTGACGACTTCACAACATGTTCTTCACTGTTACGGCTTTTCCCCTGTTAAAAAGAGATGCAATTGTCAATCTCTCTACCCATCACAATGTAAAAAAAATAATAATAATAACAAACTTAGTACTTACATTGGAGGCTTTAGCAGATTCCTCCACGTTGTCGTTTCTTTTAACTTGTTGTTTTGTTTCAGGAGGAGGAGGAGATGCAAAGATGATTGGTTTGGTCTTGGAGTTCGAAATCTGCTTCTTTTTGCTCTTGGAGTCGGCTTGTGTTAGTACAGACCTGCCCAACTCCTTGAGCTTTGCAGCCTCGGCTGTAGAGGTTGGTTTCTTAGGAGTCGCAGCAGCAGCATTCTCTTCGCCGCTGAAAGATATCTGACTATCCTGGAAAACAGAGTAACCCATTCTGAATGATATTAATCCTTTAGAAAGAATGGGAAGATTAACAAGAAAGAAGTTACCTGATCATGATGGTAATGGATTCTTGAAGTGTGGTTTGGATGAGCGTTAGTAACGTTACCGTTATCAGAGAAGATATCACTACCGGTCATCTCTTTTAGCTTGTGGCCAGAACAGTTCTTCCTATATGATACACTGAGAAGGTATACTTGCAAACATCATTCATAAGCAGCCAAAAATTAAGTAAAATTTTAAGTGCTTAAAGTATCCCAAACCCAAAATCACATTTCGTAAGTAAAATTGACTTTTACTAATTTCAGTAAATTCCAAGATGAGTTATTGAAATCAGGAAGAGATGGGAATGGTTACTTCTTATTAAGAGATTCGGCTTCCTTGTTGGTGGTTCTACCACAACGGCCAAGGACGTCGCAGATGTCATCAGACGGCTGCAAAAAAATAAAAATAAAAATTTAGAATTGAAACTGAATCAGACAACGAAGGATGGTGTATCGGAGGAGAACGGACCTGGTTGGAGGGATTAGCGGCGGAGGAGTGGTGGATCTGGGACCAAGAGAGAAGATCGGCGGTGGAATGATGGGGATCGCTTGATCGCTCCATAACCTCTTTTGATTTGATTTCGTCTTTTTCTTTTTGTAACTGTAACTAGCGCTTGTGTGAAGGCTTTTTTATCTATTTTTCTGTCAACAGCTTTCTTTTTCTAATTTTAGTGGAGGTTGCTTTTTATTTTACACTTTAAAAATTTTAAATTAAGAATTGACAACCCAGCGGTTTGGTTTGTTTTATCGACAAAATCGAATTTATTTTGTTTATTTAAGATTCTTTAACCGGTTTACTTATAATTTGGTTGAGTACATCACAATTGGTTTGGGTTCTGGTTAATGAACTAATAGAGAATCGAAGGATGGTAGTGAAATCTTCTGAAGCTTTAAGCTTTTGGTCTTCTTCTTTCACATCAAAAGATTCAAAACTCAAAGGACTGGGGAGTACATCCAAAACCTTTTAGTTATGTCTCAGGCAAACACCAAAAAAATATTGTTAAACTAGCTATGAAAAGCTAACAGCATTTCCAATTCGTAGTTATTTTTATTTCTAGATACTATAACAGAGGGGAAAAAAGATAAAATTTACTATTTTCGTTTATAAATAGGAGGAAAAAAATTCTATTATAAATAGATTTTTTAAAATTACGTAGATTTAACAAATATTTTTGATGGAAAACATGTATATTAATCAGTCAACAGACTCAAGTGACTCAACACATTTTCTGTATAGTGCTTTAGCAGTAATGTTACTGCAGAATAGGGCTGGACATTTTATTCGTTAAATTTGATTCGATTCGTTATTCGTTTCGATTCGATCCGAAAAATCCGAATATCCGTAAGTCTTCGAAGCAAAGCAAATATTAAAAATCACTATCCATTAAAAACGAAGCAAATCACAAATACTAAAAAAATTAGAGACAAATATCCGATTCGCTCCGACTTTTATATAAATAGTTATATATGTATAGTTAAATAGAGTTTTAATGTATAATCTTATATAATTTTATTTATAAAATTACTTATAGAAATTTAATACGAAGAAAATAATTATAAGATCATTATAAAAAACTACAATTTTTCTTAAAACATTTAATTTATAAAAATTTTTATGAAGTTTTAAGAATTAATAAATAAACAGTTTTATTAATGTTTTAATTTATCTTTTATAAGAACAAACTTGTATAATATTTTCAGAATTACTTGTATTAAATATAGTGAAAAAGGTATTCGTAAATATCCGTGAATATTCGCAAATAACCATAAATTTTCCGGATATCCATAAAACCGAATATCCGTATTTTTCCGAAGCAAATCAAATCGGAAAATCATATATCCGTGAAGTCCGAAGCAAATCACTAATACTCAAAAATACGGTAATATTCAATCCGTATCCACCCCTACTGCAGAATACCTTTTATTCTCTTGTAAAACTCGACTAATTCACACATTATAAACGTCGAGATCCGAAAATATTCAAACAGTGAATTTATTGATTTGTTTTGCATAAGGAGTGGACCATCTCAAATCATGTTTTAACACAAGTTGTTTGATTTCATCTTCTGACTTTTAAATCTTTCAATCTCACCACAAAGGCAACAAGAACCTCACCAGAATTTTTTTCTTTTTCATGTTGTATATCTAAAAACACATTCAGAAACTAACGAAAGTAGAAGAAGAAAAATTCATAATTTAAAAAATAATTCTCAAAATCAATATATTTTGAGACGCAGAGACGGTGATGTCTAAATGAGAGATGAGAAAAGATGGGTTATATATGTTTGTCTGTATGACTGTATGTAGGTTTTTATTACATTGACTTTTAAAATCTGATGAGTAAACATGAATATTTTGAAAATATATTATTATGAGTAAAAATATAAAGAATTTACATCTCAATGGAATTATAAAGTCAATGATAACTAGACTTTTAAAATAACAAAGAATTTGAATAGAATTTGAAAATCCTCAAACCAATAACAAAGGATTTTGGTTAGATTTAAAAATTCCATAAACCAATAACTATGTAATCTTAAAATTATATAACACATCTAGAATTTGTCTACTAGTAACCATGTACTTGAGTTTTTTTGGAAGATTTATCCTTTTTATTTTTCTATTTTTTTTTATATTTATAAAGTAAGGAAATAAAGTTTTTTATATCTTTTCGGTGAAACCTTTTTAATTCAAAAAACATTTTAAAGTATTTTGAAAGATTTGCCCTTACATGTACTAGTAGGCATTTAGGCCAAACTCAATGACCATATCAAAAGCTTATTCAGAATCAATCTCATCGTGATGATAACAAGTCTTACCCAATCTGGTTGAAGAAGTTAAAAAAAAAAAGGTTCACGCCCGTTTGCTTAAAAGTAAACACCTTTCCAAAAAGGCTTCATATCTCCGGCATTATCAGCCGCCGGCGAGTGACAAGGGTTGGTGGCTAATTTTTTCTAAAAAAAAATAGTATAAATAATTTAACACTCACCAACTCCTCCAACAATCTCTCTTGTTTACAAATCCCCCACCTCAATAGCCTGACTCTTTCCTATCTCCACCCACCTTCTCCAATGTCTTCTCAGACCTCCGCTGCCGTCATTTCCTCCGCATTCACCGCCGCCGCTAGAGGCGAACCATTCCCAGATTCAAAGAAGCCAATCGGGTCGATCCGGTTCCAACCATTCCCTCTCTCCTCCCCCTCGTGAGTTTCCTCTCTGTTTTTCAAATTTTGGAACTTTGAATTCGAATCACTGTTTCTTGAATTTAGATTTTAAAACTTCGGTATGCAAACGCTTAGTAGGTACTGTAAGATTTCATCTAGAATCTGTGCCATGGCCAAACCAAATGATGCAGAGACTACTCTGTCTTCAACATCATCAGTTGATACTTCGCTTAGCCCTCGTGTCAAATCCTTGAAACCTTCCAAGACTATGGTTATTACCGATCTTGCCTCCACTCTTGTTCAGTCCGGCGTTCCCGTTATCAGACTCGCTGCTGGAGAACCTGATTTCGACACACCTCGTATCGTAGCTGAGGTTTTATAACATTTCTCCCCAAGTGCTTTCATTACGTTCTCTGTCTCTCTCTGGATTTGTGCTGAATCATTTGTCTCATGTAGGCTGGGATCAATGCAATACGAGACGGTTTCACTAGGTATTCGCTGAATGCAGGTATTACAGAACTTAGGGAAGCAATCTGTCACAAGTTAAAAGGTAAAAAGATAAAACACACTTTTTTGCTTTGTGTTTCAGTTATGTCTGAGGATTGAGTGATTATGTTTATTTTCAGAGGAAAATGGATTGTCTTACGCACCAGATCAGATCTTGGTTAGCAATGGAGCTAAGCAAAGTCTCTTACAAGCAGTGCTTGCAGTTTGCTCTCCTGGAGATGAAGTAATTAATAACTAAATTTCTTTCGGTTATGTTTTGTTTTGTTTTGTAACTGTGGAGTGTTGTTTTTTGTAGGTTATAATTCCTGCACCGTATTGGGTGAGTTACACTGAACAGGCGAGGTTGGCGGATGCAACACCTGTGATTATTCCTACCAAGATCTCTGATAACTTCTTGTTGAATCCAAAGGATCTTGAGTCTAAATTGACTGGAAAATCTAGACTTCTTATCCTCTGTTCTCCTTCTAACCCTACTGGATCTGTTTACCCCAAGAGTTTGCTTGAAGAGATTGCACGGATCGTTGCTAAACATCCAAGGCTTATGGTATTTAGCATTAAACACACAACTCAATCTTTTGTGGCTTTTTGCTAAACTATTTCTTTTACTCTTTTTGTAGGTGTTATCAGATGAAATATATGAACATATAATATATGCGCCTGCAACACACACAAGCTTTGCTTCTTTGCCTAACATGTATGAAAGAACTTTGACAGTAAACGGTTTCTCAAAGGTAAGAGTTTTTTTTTTAAATCTTTGTTTTAGTGTTAACGGATCTAAATCTTTACTGATCATATAATATGTAAAGGCTTTCGCTATGACGGGTTGGAGGCTTGGATACCTCGCTGGTCCTAAACATATAGTGGCAGCTTGCAGTAAATTACAAGGCCAGGTATCTATATATATTCAAACTTATGTCTCTCTAAATCTTTATCCGTGACGAAAATGAGATTAAATTGGTTAATGGTTTCTTATAAAGGTTAGTTCAGGAGCTAGTAGCATTGCTCAGAGGGCAGGTGTTGCTGCACTTGGGTTAGGAAAAGCTGGAGGAGAGACGGTGGCTGAGATGGTGAAAGCGTACAGAGAGAGACGAGATTTCTTGGTTAAAAGCTTTCGTGAAATGGAAGGTGTTAAGATCTCTGAACCTCAGGTGCTTTCTCTTTGAAGCTATTAACTTACTAGTTACTTTCTTCTTCTGTCTTCTTGTTCTTGATTGTTGGTGTTATTATTTGCTTGCAGGGAGCCTTTTATCTCTTTATTGACTTCAGTGCTTACTATGGATCAGAAGCTGAAGGTTTTGGTTTGATCCATGACTCATCCTCTCTTGCATTATACTTTCTCGACAAGTTTCAGGTAAAACTATTTCAAAAGCATCTCCACGTCTACATAGTTCGTTAGTTAAAAGTGTTGATAGTTTTTTGTTTTGAATAGGTTGCTATGGTTCCTGGCGATGCTTTTGGGGACGATACTTGTATTCGAATTTCATACGCCACATCTCTCGACGTTCTACGAGCTGCAGTTGTGAAGATCAGGAAAGCTCTTGAGCCACTCCGTACCACTGTCTCCGTTTAATGGTTCGGATCGTTTATATGATGTTGTAAACTATATATCCTCTTTGTCTCCAATCTAATAAAAGAACTGGTCCGTAAGGCTCTGTTTTTTCAAATTCATGTAACCATAAACTATTGGGAGTTGCGACTCATTTATTAAGATTAAAGTTTATACACGTGTATCTGATTATATCGCAATGTTAGATTTCCCGTTGACTTCACCAGACATCATAGAAAATGGCGTATGCAACAGTTGCTACAAAGACAAACCTGTCGGATTTGTATGTAATCCTTGTAACTTCAATCTCTGTAAACCTTGCCATGAGCTGCCATAGAATGTATCACACGATTTTCACGAACACCCTCTAGAGAGTTCTGCCTTTGCAAATATGATCAGAAAACCATATTACATTGTATGATCTTGGTGTGAAAACATGACTTCTGATCTTTTTTTACGAGTGTAAAGAGTGTGAGATCTACCTGGATCTTGATTGTGCGATTCAAAAGAATATCTTTAGAAGTTGGGAATCAAAAGAGATGTGTCATTACAGCCATTGCCACTTGCTTAGAAGGAGTAGGCAACACCAGATGTGAGAGGCTCTTGCCTTCTCTGTGAGCTTGCTATGTTCATTGTTACTGAGCGCTGTCTTCATCTTCTGATAGAGTTTCAACATCCCCTTGAGTATCTACTAACTCTTGGGTGGAAGGAAAATTGCGATGTGTGTGGAGAAGAAAAACATTTTTAAAAATAACCTTAAAGTGGTATCTTACTTACAGTTATGACATGTTGACGTATCAACACCATAATCCTTCTCAGCCATAATGGTAAAGTAAACTGACTTTCCCTTGCTAGAGTAGTTACATAAATCGTTACCGGTACTCATACGACACATCCTTATACATGTAGTCCAAATTGTGTCTGCTATCCTTATAAAGTCGATGCATACTTTTTATAATCATGTCAACCATAAACTCGTATGTATACATAATTCATTTTATTTTCAAGCAACCATGTATTATGTGGTTATATATAATTAACGATGTATCTTATTATAAGTCAAGGGAAACTTTATTCAACAAAATTATTTATAAACTGTTTTACATTCTCCCCCACATATAATAATTCAGTGTAAGCTACTGAACAATGTAAATTGAATAATTAATCGAGTGCTTTTCAAGAAAAAAAAACATATTAACCGAGTTGTTATAAACCAAGGTCAAGTGGAAGCCCATATCCGAAGATCCATATTCTTATGTCTTTGTATTTTCTAGCACATATTATATTAGGGTTTCGAACTTATGTAGTTCCCTATATAAAGGGCTTCTTATTGTCTAATAAAGTGATAGACTTTCCCCTTATTTTATAACACGTTATCAGCACGATGCTCTAACCCTAAGCCTCCACGAATATTCTTCAACTCAGCCGAAAATCATCAAACCCTAAACGCAAAGGAATCTGCCTCGGAACTTCAAAGAGGCCATTCTCTCAAACCGTGAGGACCCCAGAAAACGATCAAGATATTAAATCAAAGCCCTCGCTGAGACAAATCCTTCAGTGCAAACCGCTTGTCGATCTGACCACCGACGCGCCCTCACGCACAAATACAGTGCGCGCCGATTTGCTTTGGAAACCAAATCCGATTCCAACAAGGATTTTCTAGCCGAACTCAACTCCTGTGCAAGATAAGTTTATCATACCTTAGTTGATTCATGTTATCTTGTTAGCTTATGGCGTTCATGTTATCTAATGCTCCTCGTGTTGTTTCATGAGCCGAGGGAATTAAAATCTAATATCAACAAGGAGTTCAAGCCGAGAGGAGTTTCGCGGTCGCGATCAAACTCTTTTCCATTCAGATCAAAAAGAGTTCATAGGTAAACTATCTCAAACTTTAAAACTACTTAGAGGTCGAGTTTAATGTAATTAAACTCGAACCATACAAGAGATACCGATCACATATACCTTAATATGCGATCATAGAAATCAAAACCTAACCAACTATGAATGCATAATTCGATATATATCCTTATAAATCATATAGTATATGTTTAAAACTTAGTAAAACATGGTCATAAGTTTTAAACCTAAGAACTAATCTAAACCTAAAATCGCATGACATGAAAATCACATATCATGCTTAAAACCGAAAAATTGTATAAACCTATACTATCTAATATGATTCTAATAATTCTAAAACTTGGATCATATACCTAAAACTATAGTTTCAGATCTGATTATGTCAATAGTCAGATCGCATACTTGGTATGCTTGAAAACCGATTCCTAATGTGTTTAGGAATCACTTTTGCTTAAACCTAAAAATCGCATAGCTTTAAAATTAAAACCCCTTGATGAAAACTTTCTAAAACTTGTTTTCACATGCTGTTTAAAGCTTTAAAATCTTATCGTTTGTTTAAGAAAATCTGATTGCATGTTTTTAAAATTAGAAATCGCATGCTAGGCATAAAATTGCAAATCACATGCTTAATTGAAATTTGATTTTTTTGATCACCTAATCACATTCTAGGATTATTAAAACTTGATTGTATGATCTGTTTGTTAATAGAAATTGCATGTTTTAGGTTTGCAAATCATATGCTAAACATTAAAATCAAAATCGCATGCTAGACATAGAAAATTAAATCACATGTTTAGGTTTAAAATCTGGTTTTGTTAATCACATGTTAGGATTGATAAAATCTAATTGTTTGATCTGATCTCTAATAGAAATTACATGTTTTAATATTAGAAATCAAAACATAAACATTAAAACTGAAATTGCATGCTAAAACCTATAACCCTAAAAATAGGAAGGTTGTTACAAAGTTGTTATTTTTTTGTCTTGGTCGATTTTATACTTGTAAAAATTGATATTTTTCATGCATAATTACATGTTTGAGGTTGCATAATTCGACTAAGAATAATTACATGTTCTTGTGTCTAGATCCTATTAGAATTAGGATTTGAAATTTAACCTAAAATCTGATCGCATGTTTATTGGAATTTCCTGAAAATTTAAAACTTAATAAATTTAAATTAGAATTCCAGAATTTGATCATATGAAAAGTAGAGATAAAATTTCATGATTAGATTGAAATTATTCATATGCTAATTTCTTAAAAAACGATTAGACCTAGGAAATTAAAATCGCATGATTAAATCTTATTAGAGATAGAAATTGCCTTGATCACATGCTACTGATTGAAATCTGATTTGGTTGCTTGATCACATGATATGTTTAAAATCTGAATAGTATGTCTTAACCAAATCTGATTCTCATGCTTCAAACCCAAAATCTGATTTGTTTGATCGCCTAGCTCGCATGCTAAGAAATTAAAATCTGGATTGATTGTTAAAGATAAAATCCGAATGCATGCAGCAGAGAACCTAGATTTAATTTGCTCAATCACATGCTCACATGATCCAAATCTGATTTGCTAGCTGATTACTTGATTGAAAATGATGTCTTGCTTGTTTAAAACATAGAGATTGCATGAAATCCTATCCGCATGATTAAAAGCTTGGCCGTAGGATCAAAACTTCATCATATGCTAAACTTGATTCGATTACATTGCATGGCCTATATGTTTTTTAACCTTGAATCATATGCTGAAAAATCTAGCAAATCCGAAACACATAACCAAATCCTAAAACTGTTTGGATTTGACTTGGCCAAGACTATACATGTTCATATAAACATTTGTATGATCATTTCTCAAAGCCTTAACCAAATGAAATCTTAGCCAAATTTAAGACATGATCACTTGTTTAAAACTTAAAATCTGATCATAAAATTACTCCTTGGCAGAAATCTATAAGAATCCTAGAACCATTCAGATTTGGTCTGGCCGAAACTTATGTTTGGCCTAATGAACAATCGCATGATCTTTAAAGCCTTGGCCAAATGTAGAAGCTTGACCTAGCTTAAATCTTGATCAAATGCAAAGTCAAGATTCTCTTAACCAACCTTAAAAGACCTTGACCGAAGACAAAAGCTTGGCCAAATACAAACATTAACCGGTTTTCCTTGGCCACAAAGGTGAAACCTTGGCCAAATAGGAAATCCCTTGGCCAAATTGAAATTTCTATTGGCTAAATATGAAATCTAGTCAAATTAATAGAATCTCTTGGCCGAATTGATATTATCTTGGCCAAATGTGAAACCTTGGCCAAATATGAAATCATCTTGGCCGAATCCCCTTGGCCAAAGTCTTTTGAATAATCTATCTTGGCCGAATCTATATTTTAGACAATAATCTATTCAGACTTAATTTATTTCTGGATATTTGTTGTACACTTTGATTTATTTAATGCATGATGTTTTCAAAATTATTGTCTAAGGGAACAAAAATTGATATTAAATTACTTAAGTTTGGGATTCAATACGAGATAAATGAACATTAAGTGTTATTATCTCGAGGGAGAGAATCAGAGAATTCCAAAATCCCTAAATAAGTTAAGCATCCACGACAACAATAGCCCAAATAGAACTCAACCAAAATCAAATCTGAAAACGAAATTGCACAACATAAAGATTATATGGAGATTAATGATTGGCAAACCATGCCATTCGGTTAAGTATGCGACATTCTATTGAATGGTTTAGGATATGCTGCCCCTTTGAATAAGGGAATTGATAATATGAGTATTCACCATGATATTTCGAAAATAAGCAAGGAATTTTGTAGGCTTGATCACCTACGGATGGACTGATCATCCATCATATGTGACGAAAAATGGTTGTACATATCCTTGTCAAAATCTGCAATAAGTTTGCAAGAGTAATTGGTGATACCGGTGGATTTATGAATCCTTATAAGTTGCAGCAAAATTTTGTTCGCATAATGCCAAAGAAAAAATAGAGACTCTCCCATGAATTTGATAAAGGGTCAAGAATTAATGTTCCCATATAGAGAACTTAAATAAGTTGCTCCACCACAAAGTTATAAGATGGGATCTGAAATTGAATTAAGTGTATACGTTGGATATAAATCTCCATAAGAATACATAAGGCCACGAGAGATATGATTAAGGCTAAGCCATGGATTAGATAAATCCGTATATCCAACATAAGGGAGAGAAATAATAAGCTGGTAAACGATTTCGAGAATGAATGATCCTCAAATATGAATATAGAATAAGAGTCCAAAGAATTAATCATTCTCAGAACTTAAACAAGTCAATTGCCAGACATGTTTGATGACCAAAACTTAAATATACCAGCAGGTTATGCTCTAATAAAATTGATATTGGACTTAGTTAAGATAAGACGGCTCCATACATGTATTACTCGAAAATAAGAAGAGCATAAAATTGAAATGGCAGATCTGAAATTAAGGTTGTCCAAAGGAAACCTTAGACATGACCATGAATAAAGATCAGATACCTGAAAATAATAAGATCTAAATGCATTATGTCATGTCTGGATTATAAATAGAACCGGTAAAATAATATCGACGTCGATGATGATATAATATTTAAATACAAAAGCGCTTGACAAAAGCGAGGATCATGAAACCAACGTCTATCATAGGGTGCACTCAGAAAAATTACTCAGAGAAATTGATTAAGCAAATTGATAATGCTATAAGACGTGGTATATGAAATCTCTTAAGAGAAGAGATGTAGTCAAACCAGTTGGACATAACTAAGTCTTTGGTGAGAAAACATAATAAGAATGTCGAAATTACATAAGGTTCTCACAAAGACCTGAAATCAATTATAAAGGAGACATACTCCTATGTGGTGGATGCAACGACATTCTGATTCCTTGTAAGTCTGGCAAATAAAATACATATCTATACGGTCCACTAGATAACGAAATTTATGTGAAAGTTCCAGAGGGTATCGAACTACCGAACACATCAAGTTCTCGAAAACAATATTGAATATCTTTATGTAAACAACTTGAATATCTTAGGAACCTCTGGAGAAATTTCTCAAAGATAGAATACATCAAGAAAGAATTCAAATTCAACATGAAAGGTTTTGGGAAAACAAGATTATATATTGGATTATACATTGAGCACCTTGAAAAGAAAATCCTCATGCATCAAATAACATACATAGATAACGTGCTCAAGAAGTTTGATATGGACTAAGCTTACGAATTGACAAGTCCCATAATTATAAGGTCCCTCAGATTAAAAAATATAATTTCGGCCATAATGAAGAAAATGAGGAGATCCTTGGTCCCGAAATGCCAAGTCTAAGTGCCATAAAGTTTTTATGGATTTGGCGAGCCATACAAGGCTAGATAAATAATTTGCCGTAATCTATTAGCTAGATATAGCTCATGATCGACCCAATGGCACTAGAACGGGATTATACATATTTTTGTTACCTACAAGGAACTAAAGACTTGGTCCATTTGATACTAACCTACCCGAAGAAGGGTAAATTAATTTTGGTGATACAGGTTGTTTGTCCGTCCAAGTTCACTCAAGCGAAGATTTGGTGGATCTAATTATTAAGGCGTTGCTGACATCCAGAGATGTACTCAACAGGGAGAGTAATACGTGTTGTACTCTTTTTCCTTCACCATGGTTTTATCCCATTGGGTTTTCCTCGGAAGTTTTTAATGAGGCAACATCCAAAGCGTATTACAAACCATTTCGGAGATGGTCTTCTAAGGGGGAGTGTTATAAACCAAGGTCTGTTGGAAGCCCATATCCGAAGGCTCATATTCTTATGTCTTTGTATTTCCTAACATGTATTGTATTAGGGTTTCGAACTTATGTAATTCTCTATCTAAAGGGTTACTTATTGTCTAATAAAGTGATAGACTTTCCCCTTATTTTATAACACCAGTGAAATACTAAGTACTTATTATTATTGTTTTTTTTGGTCAAACACTAAGTACTTATTTTTGGTTGGTATATCATTATTTGAATTGCTATTACTACATCAATTCAAATCATTCTTGTTTTACTACATCATAACGTTGGCATGCAAGCAGATCCGTGATAGTATGAACTCAGACATAAAAGCATTCAACAGAAATAAAAAACATTCAAAATACTGCTTCGTCCTTTCTAAATTCTAGTTAATATGACCACTCATTTTTAATCAAGTTAAGTAAATAACCCCACACTTTGGATGATTTGTGGTCATTGCTTCGTCTTCGCTGCATTATTAACATTCACTCACCAGGTCCACAACTATTCACGACTCTTTGACAAATGATGTTTTAACAATCGTGATTCAATAATCTTAGTAGTACAATTTTCATCATGCAAGTTGAATATAATCTTCAAAAATATAAAATTTTACATAAAAATATATAGAATTAAATAATAAGTTACAAATAAAATATCAAATTATTCCGTAAAACTATTTCCGTAATACTCTCATAAATGATAGATTATTGCATCTGTTAAGTTTTTTTTTTTGTAATATTATTGTTGTCTAAACCTAATTTTAAAATATTTTAAATCTTCTTTTAAAGTTTTTTTTTTTAAATAATTTTTGTATAAACTTAAATTAATAAAATTAAATTTGAAATATTTATGAGATACAAAATTTTTAAAGATTAAAAGATAAACGATAAAATATTAAAAATTATAAATATGATGAATTACCAAAATACAAATAAAATTATGAAACTTTAAATTTGAAGTTTTAAATGATGATACTGCATATTTGAAGTCTTACCTTTCAAAATCTCAAATTTAAATTTTGAATTTTTTTGTAGAACAAAAATTCTTATATTTGAAATTATAAAATATCTTTCGGAATTACTATAAGACATAAAATAAGAGATATAGTGTCACATAATCAGCGTCAGTTCTAGATAAAGTTTACTAAAGCATTTGTTTTCTTATATTTAAATAATATTTCGATTCCAAATGATTAAAACTTACCTGCACATAGCACACTATAATTTTTTTTATAAGAATTTGAAACCAAACTCCTAATCGGATAGAAAATATTAATTAAAAACCTTAATTTGGTATTTACTTTGTAAACTGGAATTCTCCGAACAAAAAAAAATCTAAAAAAAACAAACACAAAATTATTAAACAGAACAGAGTATATTCCACTCCATGAGTCCACACTCCACACACATGTAAGCCAATAAAATTTCTTTGGGACCCCCTACACTCCACAAACGGTCTACTTTACCATTAACGGAGACGTTAACTTTCTCACGCGCTCTTTCGACGTGACACCACATCTTTGCCACGTGTACGTCCAGCAAGACCAGTTCCACACTATGACATAATAGTTTGTGTGTGGCATACACTCGTCTTTCGGTGGCTAAACACTACCGTTTTAACCGCTTCTCTTGTCTTCTCGCTTCCTCATCCCTGGGAAGCCTTCGAGTGTCTTCACAGATCAACAACAAACAAGACTTGTCTTCACGTATTTAGACCCAGCTTCCAACGTGTCTCTCACATTCTAGCTTCATCCGCGTGTGAACCAAGCAAACACGTGTGGTTTAACGGCTCTCAGGCTCTCTTGGGTTTAGAGTAGTGGGCTCGCTCGCTCACTGAACCAACCATCTCCTCTCAGACCATCACGAACATTCCGCCACTCCTTCTCTGCGCCTTCTCTATATATCCTGGCTCTTATTCGTCGATTCAAGATCACCAAAACCAAAACACAGAGCTTAAAGAGAGAGAGAGAAGATGTTCATCGAGAGCTTTAAGGTAGAGAGCCTGTACGTGAAGTACACAGAGAATGAGATCCATTCCGTATACGATTACGAAACGACAGAGGTCGTCCACGAGAATCGTAATGGCACTTATCAATGGGTTGTGAAGTCCAAAATCGTCAAATATGATTTCAAAACAGACACTCGTGTCCCCAAGCTAGGGTACAATCAAGTTTGAATCTTTAACTCCTGTTCCGCAATAACCAGACTCGAATTCATCTGGGTCGGTCTTAGAATCACGAACCCTCGTTCACATGACATTTTGATTTATAGGGTTATGCTTGTTGGTTGGGGAGGAAACAACGGATCAACTCTAACCGCTGGTGTGATCGCCAACAAAGAGTTAACCAAATGTTTTTTTAGCCTTTGTTGTTCTTTTGAGTAGCTTTTTGTCTGAGATGTCAAGTTTTGTTGCAGAAGGATCTCGTGGGCGACTAAAGACGGAGTGCAACAAGCGAACTACTTTGGCTCACTCACTCAAGCGTCTTCGATTCGGGTCGGATCCTACAAAGGGGAAGAGATCTACGCTCCTTTTAAGAGTCTTCCCCCGATGGTGAATCCAGACGATGTTGTGTTTGGTGGCTGGGACATAAGTAACATGAACTTAGCAGATGCTATGGCTAGAGCCAGAGTCCTCGACATCGATCTCCAGAAACAGCTCAGACCTTACATGGAGCACATGGTCCCGCTCCCTGGTATCTACGACCCTGACTTCATCGCTGCCAATCAAGGGTCACGTGCTAATAGCATGATCAAAGGTACAAAGAAAGAACAAGTTGATCACATCATCAAGGACATGAGGTAACAGCTAACAACAACATGTCAAAGACTTGCAGAGATTTTTGTTGGTTGTTTGTTTTGTGTAATGGTTGTGATCTTTGTAGGGAGTTTAAGGAGAAGAACAAAGTGGATAAGGTAGTTGTTCTTTGGACAGCCAACACAGAGCGTTACAGCGATGTGGTTGTTGGGCTTAACGACACGATGGAGAATCTAATGGCTTATGTTGAGAAGAACGAGTCTGAGATCTCGCCTTCTACGCTTTATGCTATCGCTGGTGTTCTTGAAGGCGTCCCTTTCATCAATGGGAGTCCTCAGAATACTTTTGTCTCGGGGCTTATGGAGTTGGCTGTATCGAGGAACTGCTTGATTGGTGGGGATGACTTCAAGAGTGGTCAGACTAAGATGAAATCTGTTCTGGTTGATTTTCTTATTGGAGCTGGCATCAAGGTAAAAAGAGAGAAAGCTTCTTTGTGAAGTAACATAACTTGGTTCTTTCTTGTTAGTGAAGTAACCTTGTGAATGATCCCTTTTTTTTTATTGGTGGCAGCCTACTTCGATTGTGAGCTATAATCACTTGGGAAACAACGATGGGATGAACCTCTCGGCGCCGCAGACTTTCCAGTCTAAGGAGATTTCGAAGAGTAATGTTGTTGACGACATGGTGGCTAGTAACGGCATCCTCTTTGAGCCCGGTGAACATCCTGACCATGTCGTTGTCATCAAGGTTTGTTTTTTTTGAGTCTAGAGTCGTCAGTTCTTCATCGTTTCTACACCCATTTCAAAGTTCTATTATTTTGTTTGTAGTATGTACCATATGTTGCGGACAGCAAGAGAGCAATGGATGAGTACACCTCTGAGATATTCTTAGGAGGGAAGAATACAATTGTTATGCATAACACTTGTGAGGATTCTCTGTTGGCTGCTCCAATCATCTTGGATCTTGTTCTTCTCGCTGAACTCAGCACCAGAATCCAATTCAAAGCCCAAGGAGAGGTTTGTGTTCTGCTACCTAGTACTTGTGTTTTTTCCACCACTTGCTTTAAAACTGAGTTTTTTCATGTTTGAATCTTTGTATAAAACAGGGGAAGTTTCACTTGCTCCACCCAGTAGCAACTATACTCAGTTACCTCACAAAGGCACCTCTAGTACCGCCTGGGACACCGGTGGTAAACGCTCTATCAAAGCAGAGGACTATGCTGGAGAATATTCTTAGGGCCTGCGTTGGTCTTGCGGCAGAGAACAACATGATCTTGGAATACAAGTGAGAGGACAAAGAAGAAGAAGAAGAAGAAGAAGAAGAAGAAGAAGAAGTAGTAGTAGTAGGAGGAAAAGGACTGAAAGACCTTGGTATGAGACTTATAAATGCTCTATTGTTTCGTTTTATCTATTAACATATGAATTGTGTAGAAGAGAGAGCTTAGGGTTGATCTGGGAAGATTAGCTAAGCTTTTGGATCAAATGTGTAAAAGAGTCGAGAGTAAGTAACTATGTTTGTGCCTCCTTGTATGATGCCAAGTATATGATCTATGAAAATGGGTATTGATAAGATACATCAATAAAGAACACAAAAGGGCGAGAGTCGTATGACTTGTTCGAATTCACAAAATATGCATACGAAGAAACAACATATAGCGAGTGAGATTATGGCGAACTACCTGCAGAAACTGTTATGAGCTCGCCTTCGCAGACCAAGGAGCCACCCACAGAGGCTACATCCGGCTTGCAGCATCACTATACCTCTCACTTGTGCCATTGGCTGCGACACACACAAACTCAACTTTTTTTTAGTTAAGCAATGTACAAGTTATCGAATTTGCATCTATCCAGTCCAGCAGACTGGAAAAAAAAAAACGATCTTTCATCTAGCAGACTACAGCTCATATATCGAATTTGCATCTATCTAGTCCAGTTTGACCATGAGATTTGAAGTTTTTAGTTAAGTGATCTTTTTTCTTTTTTTTTTTAAGTTTGAGTTTTCTTATACCTCAATCATTGATAGTGACATTCTTAATAGCTATAGCGGAAACAACAGGCGTATACTCTATCCACCAGCAGAAACGGAAACCTGAGGAGATCAAAACTTAAAAAAGAAATCTCATCAACTGCTAGAGGAGAAGAAGAGATTGAGAGGGATTCTCAGGTAATTATGATGGTGACGCGGTGAGTCAGAGCAACGAGTTGGATGTAGTAGCCTAGCTATTGTCAAAGTAACAGTGAAGAAGACTGTGTTTGAGAGAATGTGAGACGGAGAAGATACAGAGTCCAAGGGTGTTGTTAGCGCGTAATTAGAGAGTTAATATATTTATTAATTATGTTGTTTAATCAAAAATGCCTATTAGCTCAGCTGGTTAAAGCGTCACGCTAATAACGTGAATGTCTTCGATCCCTGTATAGGCCACTTTTTTTAACTTTTTTTTATTTAATATTTTTTTTTATCAAACTATTATAGAGTATGGAATGAATACTTTGTTAACGATCCAAAAAAACTCACTTGTCGGATTCTTTTTTTTTATATATTTTCGTCGACTATTTTGGTGTTTATGAGGTCAATTTATATTCAATACTTGAGAGTCACGCACACTTGGAACAACAAGTACAAATATTAGGATTAGGGCCTTGATTGGTAGAGCATTAGCATAAGTATTCTGCTCTACATTATCCAATCAACATTTGTTAGAAAAACATTTAGAAAAGCATTTACTAAATGCTAATGCTTCCAATACTTTCAAGAACGCTTCATATGAAGATTTGGAAGAGCATTTGCATTTATAATTTATAAATTTAAGAATAATATATAATTAGTTCATTTATTTGATTTTTAATAATATCATAAAATTATTTTTATACCCAGAAAATGAAATTTTGATTTTTAAACTAAATTTACCATATAAATATTTTTTTCAAATATTATTTCACATTTAAAATATAATTTAATTATATTTAATTAAATTAATTTTATAAATTATATTTTAAATTAATTATATAAATTAAATTATATAAATTGATTAAATAATTATATAAATTATATTTTAAATTAATTATATAAATTAAATTATATTTAAAATATAATATAATTAAATTAATCACATAAATTATATTATATTTTAAATGCGAAATATTATTTTTAAAATAGATATTTTAATTGTAAAATTTATTTTTTAAAATAACATTTTCGATATAAACATAATTTTTGAAATTAGTAAATAAAATAAAATCATTATATATCTTTTATATATTAATATATATATATATATATTAATATATATATATATATATTAATATATAAAATAAAATAAAATAAAATATATATATATATATATTAGAAATATATTCATTATAAATAAATATATAATATATTATATACTAATTTTAATAATAATTTTAAATAACATGTCAATACTGCTCTAACAATCAATCTATTAAGCAGGTTTAGCGTCTAGGTTTACATATTGTTTTATAGGATCACATTCTTCACTTTCTGTCTAGCTTTCTTGTCGGGACCTAGGTCTTCATGCATTCTCTCTCAACATCATACAAGCTAAATCATATTCCTAAAACTAAACTGTAAGTTATAAAGACTAAGCATTGAATCGTACCCAAGTATATGCATGAATGTTCTTCTCCCATTTGACTAATTTTTAATACATAATTGAATATTACCTGGATCCAAAACATAGGTCAGGTTCATGAACACTTTAGCATTATTTTTAGATTATCTCGAACATGAGTTGTGGTGACATAGTTGACATGTCAAGTACTTTGATGAAATTTATTAGTAACGGAGTAGTATAAATTTAATAGAAGTGGTTAATTGGAGATAATTTATATATTTCGATGTGTGTCTTGCGGATTAACCATTACAAACAGTTTCAGTCAAATTATGAAATGAATATGATAGTCTGTGAAATCCAAATAGAATATGTTATAAATTTTATTTTAATAAATTAGTTGATTTAATAAAATTTAGATAAGTTTTACTTGTAATTGATATCTAATTCTTATGTGTATATAATCTATATCTATCTATCTATACTATTATTTGAGAAGTGAATTTGCTTACTTTGACATCTTCTCCATGATTTTAGGGTAATTTATTAGTTTTATTATTTTAAAATTTTATTTTAATATATATATATATATCATGATATTTAAGAAAATTGATAAACATTAACATATTCAACCGATATATACTATTATTTGAGAAGTGAATTTGCTTACTTTGACATCTTCTCCATGATTTTAGGGTAATTTATTAGTTTTATTATTTTAAAATTTTATTTTAATAAATTAGTTGATTTAATAAAATTTAGATAAGTTTTACTTGTAATTGATATCTAATTCTTATGTGTATATAATCTATATCTATCTATCTATACTATTATTTGAGAAGTGAATTTGCTTACTTTGACATCTTCTCCATGATTTTAGGGTAATTTATTAGTTTTATTATTTTAAAATTTTATTTTAATAAATTAGTTGATTTAATAAAATTTAGATAAGTTTTACTTGTAATTGATATCTAATTCTTATGTGTATATAATCTATATCTATCTATCTATACTATTATTTTAAAAAAATATATATATATATCATGATATTTAAGAAAATTGATAAACATTAACATATTCAACGATATATACTATTATTTTAAAAAAATATATATATATATATTTATCAATTTAATTAGGAAATTTAATTAATAAATATATATTAACAGTTGATATTAAATAATATTTACGATAATATCATAATTACTTTTGTATTATATTTAGTTTGTGTAATGACTAATATTATAGTCAGTTTTCTGATCTTTATTGTTATTTTAGTTTATTTTTATTATCTAGAATGTACATAATAACTCACTTCTGTGTAAAAGGAAACATTTGTGTATAATTTCACAATTGTTTTTCTTCACAGTTTCTTGCATTTACATTTTACAATTGGTTTCTAAGATTTTTTCTCTAAAATTTCTTGATGACAAAAGTACTGATTTTATAAGACACTGTATCTACCTTCTGAGACATGTGCTCTCTCTTTCCTGTTGTATAATAGCCTAACACTTGCAGTTGGTTCCTAAAGGTCTTCCCAAGTTCAATACTAGCAAAGGTAAATCAATATTAAATGTAAATGTTCATGTCACAATTAAATTCAAGTCATGTTATCATTATAATTATGCTTTGTTATAATTTTTTTCAAAATTAATATAGTAATGACATATAACAAATCACTTCTTAGTTAATGCCTAGAAGATTACATTTTTGCCTACCATATGTCATAATAGTTTGAATTTGGGTGGTAACACAAAGAAATTGTTATCAAATCTAAGGTCTTTGAAAAGTTTCAAGAGTCAAATTGTTTAAACAACGATCTTTAACAACTCTACAACACTCAAAGAAACTTCTTAAAATTATATAAATACTAACTATGAAGTGAAAGAAGGCAGATCATCAATCATCTTAATCAAATCTAAGCAATCCACCCCCACTCAGATCGAGACAATGTGCGTATCATTCATGCATGACAACACTCGCAAGAGACTATCCATCTCGGGGGGAAGTGCAAAAAGGTTGTTTGAACGCTTTGACCCCACTGGTACAAAGTCATTTTTCATCTTTCAATAGTCATCCTATACTATTAATTGGCCCATGAAACATTCCACGGAAGGTATGTTAACCTGAATATGAGGTTTAACCATCTCTTCTTCACAATTATTCAGATTTGCAATGTGCCAACTCTGTGCTTCAACAGAAGAAAGTTGAAGAGTATGCCAAGGTGAATCCTATTTTCATTAAACTCTTTGTTGTTCATTGTCTTTATATGTACCAGATAATTCAAAGATAAAATACTTTTGGAGAGGGAAGAAGAGATCGTCCTCCTTTTGTCCTCAAAATAGAAATTTCCAAATAGAATATGTTATAAATTTTATTTTAATAAATTAGTTGATTTAATAAAATTTAGATAAGTTTTACTTGTAATTGATATCTAATTCTTATGTGTATATAATCTATATCTATCTATCTATACTATTATTTGAGAAGTGAATTTGCTTACTTTGACATCTTCTCCATGATTTTAGGGTAATTTATTAGTTTTATTATTTAAAATTTTATTTTAATATATATATATATATCATGATATTTAAGAAAATTGATAAACATTAACATATTCAACCGATATATACTATTATTTTAAAAAAAAATATATATATATATATATATTTATCAATTTAATTAGGAAATTTAATTAATAAATATATATTAACAGTTGATATTAAATAATATTTACCGATAATATCATAATTACTTTTGTATTATATTTAGTTTGTGTAATGACTAATATTATAGTCAGTTTTCTGATCTTTATTGTTATTTTAGTTTATTTTTATTATCTAGAATGTACATAATAACTCACTTCTGTGTAAAAAGGAAACATTTGTGTATAATTTCACAATTGTTTTTTCTTCACAGTTTCTTGCATTTACATTTTACAATTGGTTTCTAAGATTTTTTTTCTCTAAAATTTCTTGATGACAAAAGTACTGATTTTATAAGACACTGTATCTACCTTCTGAGACATGTGCTCTCTCTTTCCTGTTGTATAATAGCCTAACACTTGCAGTTGGTTCCTAAAGGTCTTCCCAAGTTCAATACTAGCAAAGGTAAATCAATATTAAATGTAAATGTTCATGTCACAATTAAATTCAAGTCATGTTATCATTATAATTATGCTTTGTTATAATTTTTTTCAAAATTAATATAGTAATGACATATAACAAATCACTTCTTAGTTAATGCCTAGAAGATTACATTTTTGCCTACCATATGTCATAATAGTTTGAATTTGGGTGGTAACACAAAGAAATTGTTATCAAATCTAAGGTCTTTGAAAAGTTTCAAGAGTCAAATTGTTTAAACAACGATCTTTAACAACTCTACAACACTCAAAGAAACTTCTTAAAATTATATAAATACTAACTATGAAGTGAAAGAAGGCAGATCATCAATCATCTTAATCAAATCTAAGCAATCCACCCCCACTCAGATCGAGACAATGTGCGTATCATTCATGCATGACAACACTCGCAAGAGACTATCCATCTCGGGGGGAAGTGCAAAAAGGTTGTTTGAACGCTTTGACCCCACTGGTACAAAGTCATTTTTCATCTTTCAATAGTCATCCTATACTATTAATTGGCCCATGAAACATTCCACGGAAGGTATGTTAACCTGAATATGAGGTTTAACCATCTCTTCTTCACAATTATTCAGATTTGCAATGTGCCAACTCTGTGCTTCAACAGAAGAAAGTTGAAGAGTATGCCAAGGTGAATCCTATTTTTCATTAAACTCTTTGTTGTTCATTGTCTTTTATATGTACCAGATAATTCAAAGATAAAATACTTTTTGGAGAGGGAAGAAGAGATCGTCCTCCTTTTGTCCTCAAAAATAGAAATTTCCAAATAGAATAGAATCTTTATTGTATAGTAAAAATTTGGTGAGATATTATCAATTGAAAATGTTTTAACATAAATCTAACTATATTAAATGATTATCAATATTTACTTAATCATTATTTTTACCAAATAAAAAATTAGTTAGTTAATGAGAATCTTCATTTCTTCTAATTTGACTTTGTTTTTCTTTTAACTTCTGATTTGACAAATTTGAGGACTGTTTCGATACGTACCAATCTTTTGAAGAATGCAGCTATTTAACCTCACTGGTTACTTTTATAGACCTTAGAGAATCATTATCCCAAAGATCTTTTTAGGGTCTCTTAATTGTTTTTAATACTTTTAAGTAGTAAATGTGAGTTAAGAGACTCAACATTTATGTGCTCCAATGCAAGTCTCTTAATTAAAGGTTCTTAAAAAAAATTATTGATTTTTTTTTTTTAAACTTAAAATTTATTGTTATCACCAAAAAGCTTAAACACTTTGCAACTCCATGAAAGCAAAGAAGAAGAAGATGATGATGATGTTTTGAGTACCTCCTCCCAGCCAATATTTTAGCCATATTGCCATTGTTGTTGGTTACAAAAACGTCACACCACCATAATAGCATCCCGAGAAGGCAAGCATATAGGATCTTGAGAGCACGGTAATTTACTCTACATCTTAGCTTTTGCAAGTCATCGCTCAACTTGTTTAAAAGTCTATAAATCAAACTTGTTCAGTTGAACTGCCTGCAGCATAATACAGCAAAAATATAAGGCTTCGGTGAGATACATATTCATAAGACAACCACTTCTCCGTGACTACAAAATGTATCAAGTTCTATTCTTTTTTTTGGAGACAAACATCAACATGCTAGCAGAGATATAAAGAAGGATTCAAAAGTTGAAGTTGGACACGCATTCTACTAGGACTCCATAGGAGCTATCGCCTACAAGGACTCCATGTTTGTAAGATTGTGAACTTACAGTGTCGGAAACAACGTAATCAAGAGAAGGAACATAGCCGTGCAAATCATCACTCCCACCGTGACCTAATAACAACGTTATGAGACCAAACCTGTTCAGACTCACAGTTTCAGAACAAAGATGGAAATTAAAAACGAGCAAGACAAGCTCGTGTTTATACCAATCCAATCCATACTCTTCTTTCCAAATTCATGGAAGCGGGCATTGTCAAGATAAGTTTATATCCTTTTGAAGCAGCAATAAAAGCAAGACTAATCCCTGTGTTTCCACTTGTAGATTCCACAAGAACACTCTAGAAAATTTGCAGCAACAAAAAATAAAATCAGATGACTTACAACACCAAAGAAGATGAGCTTTTGACAATACAATTGCCTATCACCGATAGGCTTTCTCATCTCATTCTCAACTCTTAACAGCAAAAGACTCAAATTAAATCCATGAGCATATACCTTTCCAGGTGTGATAAGTCCTTTTTCCTCAGCATCAGTAATCATACTATACCCAATCCTGAAATCAACATAGAAAATAATGAGGATACAACCATCCAATAAATCAAAATGGTTACACAACAAACCTATCCTTGACACTGCAACATGGCTCCATGATCTCAAGCTTAGCAGCAACACTTGCAACAGAACCCTTGACTATATTGTTCAATTACACCATCGGAGTTTTCCCAATAAGCTGAATTAACAAAGATCAGACAAAAAAAAAAGTCAAAGTCACACACTTTATGTGTTAAACTCAGTTTAGTTACTGCTTCCCCCACAAAGTGAGAAACTTTATCACCAATCTAACTTTTCTTCCTCTGAAGACAAAACACATCTAACCTGAGCGGCATTCTCGGCGATATTAAGTCCTTCAACTCCAGCGTCGACCTTTGCATACACAGCCTTGAACACCACATTGCTACACCTCTGGCTCTGTCTCTTGAGCGCAAGAGGAGCAGGAAGAGAATCGAAAGCAGCCGCCTTTCTCGAGGGTAAGGAGAGAGAAGCGAGCTGTGGAGAGTGGTTGAAAGGACGGTGGCGAGAAGTCAACGGATTAAGGAGGAAAGCAGAGGAAGATGTAGCAGCCATGGTTTGATCTATCTTTCGTCCTTTAGAGGAGGAGTGACTCCATTTTGGAAGAACCACGAGAGGAGTGAGATGCAGAAGAAGAAGAAGCTACAGTGAAGGAGAAGAGCCGTCTCTTGTGTACCCTAATTAAGAGACGTTCCTTATGATAATTGCTATTTTTTTTTTAATTCCTAATTAAACTTAGAGATTCTATTAAGAGCCTTGGATAATGATACTCTTAAGTATTTGCATTGATGTTCATCTTAGATATTTGTTCTATCAAGTTGTCCGAAATCCCTATTTAATACTCGCGTATAGAGCACCCAAAGTATTTCTAACTGCCATTTCATAGTCCTAGATTCTATTGACCTTGTTGGCTTTCATGGCTATTTCCAACTCCACTTATGATTATCACAAATTCATCCTATTTGGTCATCCAATTTCTAAAATCCTCATTTTTTATATATAACATCAAATACTTAAAATAAATGGACTGTGTGGGGTCTTTTCAACCGGAATTATGACTAAACATTTGGTAAAATGGCTCCTAGTTCTTTATTGGGCCGTCCCTTCTTCTTTATTGGGTCGAAAATAATTCAAAATGAAATTAAAATAGGTGAGACGGGCCGTAATTAAGGGACAATCGGGCTCGTCCCGAAGGAGACGTGGCATCACGTTATTGGGCGATGGAAACGAAGAAGGGACGGTGGTTTCGGCTCACTCGCATTCGGGAAATTGAAATCGAAAATCGAAAAAGGAGAGCTCGATGGCGACGAACTGAAGCATCGAATCGAAGATCGATCCTTTCCAAACGAAAGCGACGACCTGATCTCCTCACTCCACCTGCGTCTTCTCTCTTCCACTGGAGTCTCCGTCGGCGTGTCTTTGCAAATTGAAAAGTCGCAGCTTCCAATCGAGAGGTCGCAGCTTCGAAATCTCAATCCACTTCCGTTTGCAAATCGAAAGGTACGGTCCTGTATGCAAGCTTCTTTCCTCTCCAAATCCTCGGCTAATCGTCCCAATCTTGGCAAGGTACGGTCTTCTCTCTTCACCCCAAATCAATCCGACGACTCGATCTCTTCACTCCACCGGCTTCTTCTCTCTTCCGTCGGCGTGTCTCTTCTCCTCTCAAATCGACGGCGAGTCGGCCAAATCTTGGCAAGGTACGTTTTAAAAATCCGAGATGAAAATTGAATATTTTAGTATAAATTTGGTGTTGTTTGATTTAGTGTTTTGGTGTTGTTTGATTTAGTGTTTTGGTTGATATAGATTCTATTGTTTTGAGAGCAAATTGATAGATTCTAGGGTTCGGGAATGTCTAAAGTTTTGTATTGATTTCTTTTGTTCGATTGTCTGATTGTACCGTTGTAGCTTGAGTGATAGTTTCGTTTAGATTGTATCAGTGATTTGCATAAAGAAGTTAACTGATACTGATGTTTGTGTCTCTTGTGGTACTCGGATTAAATCCTGCTCGTTTTGTTTTGTGTTGTAGTTTAGTTATCTTTCTACTAGCGTCCCAATCTTGCTTTGTAATTCTTTTTGCCTTGCCATAGTTATGTTTCTGCTATCATCTATCTGCCTTGCCTTAGTTTGTTTGAAACCAAATCTCAGTATATTAATGATGTAGTTAGGAATGTTAGATAGCTTTTTTGTTGTGTAATAAGTTTGGATTAGACACTTCCTGTTCGGAGTTAGCAATTTATTAGCGTTTGTACTTTGTAGTATTCACTTCCTCTTATAAAATCAATTTTCTCTTCTCACTTCTTTCATCTCACTCGCTTTTCTCTAATATCTCTTCTCTTTTCTCTAATATATCTCTTCTCTTTCTCGAATATATCTCCTCTCTTTTCTTACTGCTATGGATCCAAATAATATTCATAGTCAGAGCGTTTACCATGAAAGTTTTCATGGTAGTATTAACTTTGGTGATTCTCAACCTATCCCGTCATTCAGTTCACAACCATCTCAAGTACCACCAGTGGCCCGTGGTGTTAGACGCAAATGGGACCCGGCTGATGACGAGGTGTTGATCAGTGCGTGGCTCAACACTTCTAAAGATTCCATTGTAGCAAATGAGCAGAAGTCGGGGACCTTCTGGGATAGGGTTGCTCATCTTTATTCCTCAAGTCCTCATGGATTAGAGGATGGTGAGAGAGAACCCGGGCAATGCAAGAAAAGGTGGCATAGAATAAACGATGACGTTAACAAGTTTTGTGCCGCATACTCCGCAGCAGAGAGACAGCTTAGAAGTGGTGAGAGTGACACTGATCTTCTAAAGAAGGCGCATGAGATCTTCTTTGCTGATCAAGCTAAGAAGTTTACTCTTGAACATGCGTGGTGTACGTTGAGATTTGAACAGAAGTGGCTTTCCCTTAACGCACCTAAAGCTGGTGAGAAGAGGAAGAATGTTGAGACAACGACACAAACTTCCACCACCGATGGTGTCATTGATGTTGAGCGGAGGCCAGAAGGAATCAAGGCTGCTAAGGCTAGAAGAAATGGTGGTAAAGGAAAGTCTGTGTCTGACTATGCGAGTGTTTGGGAAATGAAGAAGGAGGACTGGGAAATGAAGAAGGAGGACTTGGAGAGGAAGGAGAGACTGTCGAAGTTAGCTATACTTGACACTCTCCTTGCCAAGACTCAACCATTGAGTGAGGCTGAAGAAGCTGTGAAGAATAAGCTCTTAGCGGAGTGTTTCTGAATGTGCTCAATGTGGCTTTGCTTTGTGCTCAATGTTTGATGTTTCTTAGCGGAGTGTTTCCTTGGTTCAGCAGACTATTCTGTGGCTTTGCTTTGTGCTCAATGTTTCCTTTGCTTTGTGTTCAATGTTTCCTTTGCTTTGTGCTCAATGTTTCCTTTGCTTTGTGCTCTATGTATGATCAATGTATGGATCCTTTGCTTTGTGCTCAATGTTTCATTCCTCTCTATGTAGTTCGGTGTTAAAAGTTCCTCTATCGCTTTTTATGATTAATATTAATGTAGTTTGCAAATGTTTCATTCCTCTCTTGCTAATTTTTTGCAGGTAAACTAGAAAATGGGGCGCTACACCTATAGCCAACCATCACAGTCGGAGGATATGTTTGGAAACAATTCAGACAGTGAATACTCGGAGACGGAGGATCTAATCCGACGTGATCAAGCTGAGCTTAGCTTAGAACGTTGTTCATCCGTCATGTACCCTCCACAACCGGAGGTGGAGTTCGGGTTCCCGCAGGTTTGCTACTGTGGTTCTCCGCCACAGCTTGTACCGTCTAGAAGTATTAATGGTCAAGGTAAGACAACATCAATTTCACAATGTAACTAGTCATCAATTATGTCCGAACTGATAAGTTATCTTCCGTGTGTGATACAGGTCGCTTAGTATACACTTGCGCGAATAAAGACGACGGAGAGTGCCATGTTTGGAAATGGTGGGACGTGGCGGTGATGGAGGAGATGAGAGCCAGAGATAGACATGTCCTCCAGCTGGAGGAAAAGGTTAATAACCTGTCCCTTTTGAGTGACTACGAAAATGAGCAGAGGCTGCTACATGTAGAGAAGATTATGTGTGATAATGCTAAGGAGAAATCCGTTTGTAGTGATGGGTTTGAGTATGTTGTGGGTGCTATGGTCGTTGTACTAATTTTAATAGGCTTGGGGATTATGTATGTGTAATGGTTTAGGCAGGGATGGTCGTAGTGTGGGTTTAGGCAGGATCATTGTACTTGTAGTCGGATGTAATGGTGTTGTTTTTTCTTATAGCCCCTCGGATGTAATGATGTTTTGTACCATGGTTAACTGCATCTTATGATATTTGGAGAACTTCTCTTCAAACATTGTAAACTTATGTCTACGTTGCTTATTCTCTATCCAAGTTATCTTTTGGTAATAGTTGATCTTGCTCGAACAATTCTTTTAATAAGTCTCCATCTCCTATGTGCAGCAAGGCAAGTGGCTTGTCAATGCACTTATAACTTATGTCTACGTTGCTTTTTAACTTATGTTTACAATTCTTTTAATAAGGCTCCATCTCCTATGTGCAGCAATCGAAAATCACATGTATGTTTTCGAAAATCACATGTATGTTTTAGTGAAGCTATTCAGCTTTATGTCTTAAAACTAAATCACATGTTAGTCTTAACTCTAACTACAAATCACATGTATGTTTTCTATATACCTATAAATCACATGTATGTTTTCTATCTACCTAAAAATCACATGTATGTTTGCTATCTAACTAAATTTCACACCTAAAAATCATACCTAACTTCCTTTGTTTCTACTTAAAAATAACATGTTCAAAATACTTGCTTTGTATCAACCTAAAAATTATACCTAAAAATCACATGCTTACTTCCTAACTACCAAGATCTATAAATAAGAGACTTCTTTTGATTAGAAAAAATGCAAAGCATTCTCTTCTCTTTAATTTCCATAGCATTTTCTCTCTTGCAAAATTTTATCAATGGCTTCTTCCTCTCATTTTCATTTCCACCAAGACGATCACCAACCTGATAATGAAGATATATTCGAAGACTTATTTGAAGACATTGACGAATTTCTAGAAGAAAATGAGCGTGTACCACGTAATTTTATCGACAGACATCGGGAGGAAGGTCAAGATTTGCTATGGAATGATTATTTTAGCGATAATCCAACCTACAAGCACAATGTCTTCGGCCGGTTTGAATGAACCGGACATTATTCCTGCATATTGTGCATCGTCGTCCACGAAGTACGGTATTTTCAAGAAAGAGTAGATGCAACGGTGATTAGTCTTCTGCACTCCAAAAATGTACCGCAGCAATTCGTCAATTTGCTTATGGTTTTGGAGCTGATGCAGTGGATGAATATGTCCGAATGGGTGAAACAACTGCTCGAGAATGTTTGCACAATTTTGCCGCCGGAATAATCCGCTTGTTTGGTGATGAATACCTAAGACGTCCCACACCGGAAGATCTGCAGAGACTACTATACTTTGGGGAGCAACGTGGGTTCCCAGGGATGATTGGGAGCATCGACTGTATGCATTGGGAGTGGAAGAATTGCCCCACCGCTTGGAAAGGAATGTATTCACGAGGTTCCGAGAAACCAACTATTGTCTTGGAGGCGGTAGCTTCATATGACCTTTGGATATGGCACGCTTTTTTTGGAGCTCCAGGTACTATGAACGATCTTAATATTCTCGATCGATCACCCATTTTTGATGACGTTATTAACGGAATAGCACCACAAGTTAACTTCTATGTTAACAATCATCCGTACAATTTGGCTTATTATCTCACGGATGGTATTTATCCGAAATGGGCTACTTTTATTCAATCTATCCGACTACCACAAACTCAGAAGCATTCTGTATTTGCTCAAACCCAAGAAGGTGTGCGAAAAGATGTCGAGCGTGCCTTCGGAGTCCTACAAGCTAGGTTTGCCATTGTTAGAAATCCATCTAACATATGAGATAAACAAAAAATAGGTAATATTATGAGAGCTTGTGTCATACTTCATAATATGATTGTCGGGGATGAACGATCGTTAAGAACTCAGTACAACATTGCTGAATTTCGAGAAAGAGAAGAGGCGGTTACCTTTACTGTCAATAATCCGTCACCTCTCGGCACTCCACTTGAACGTCGGACGAACCTTCGGAATCGACAAACTCATCAACGTTTAAAAAATGATTTGATTGAAAATATATGGAATAAATTTGGACATCTTCCAAATAACATATAGTTTATAAGTTTCTATTTGTATTGGAATAAATGTTTGTTTGTTTTTTAAAATTATGATTTTGTAATTTTCTTAATATTTCAATTTTAATGTTAAACTTTTATCATATAAGTTTTATTTAAAACTTCTTTACATATGTTATCACTTATTCAAATAAAAAAATTAATTAAATAATAAACTAAGGGACAATCAAAGTCCCACTAATAAACCAATTAGTCCCTTAGTTTAGGTCCCTTAAGATAAAAGTTTAATTAAAAATGCCAAGGGACTTGAAACACAATCCCACCATTGTGGTTGCCCTTGTGTACCCTAATTAAGAGACGTTCCTTATGATAATTGCTATTTTTTTTTTAATTCCTAATTAAACTTAGAGATTCTATTAAGAGCCTTGGATAATGATACTCTTAAGTATTTGCATTGATGTTCATCTTAGATATTTGTTCTATCAAGTTGTCCGAAACCCCTATTTAATACTCGCGTATAGAGCACCCGAAGTATTTCTAACTGCCATTTCATAGTCCTAGATTCTATTGACCTTGTTGGCTTTCATGGCTATTTCCAACTCCACTTATGATTATCACAAATTCATCCTATTTGGTCATCCAATTTCTAAAATCCTCCTTTTTTATATATAACATCAAATACTTAAAATAAATGGACTGTGTGGGGTCTTTTCAACCGGAATTATGACTAAACATTTGGTAAAATGGCTCCTAGTATTTCCAGCTTCACTTATGAATCTTCTTGACGTTTGAATTCAATACATCATGCATGTGTCACACCAACATTCACATGGATGATATTATTAGTAGTATAACCCATTCCTCTTTGCCTAGCCCGTACATTGAACGTAAAGTCAATAGTGTCCACATAAAGTTACAATAATCTAATAAGGTGTCATATATCAAGTGCTCAAGTATACATTAGTACTAGAATCTCACATATTTTAAAAGTGCCTTTTGTATTGGTCCTTTCAGTTAATGGTAAAATGGTTTTGCAGGCAAGTTGGCTTTTCAGAGAATCTTATAATCAACCGTTTAGTTATTGTGTTTGTTGTTCTGGCTTTTACAACCTTTTGTAAATTAAACTAAAGAATCTTTATTAAATCTTAAATGTGATATGAAATCAAAGTAAATGTAAATAAACACGTTGCTATAATAGTAACTCTCCAACTACCATGTGTGTTAACTCCACCACTTTATCTTTAACTTTTATCATCAAAACTCATATATTTTGGAATTTTATAATAATATGAGATCATATGATTAATTAGTTTGAAATTTTTCCAAAAATTTGTTTCGTTTCCATATAAACGTAAAATTACACGATCAGGTCACTAAACACATTTAAAATATTAAAAAATCGTGAAAGCTTGCGATTGATTGGATGGTTCAAATTTTTTGAATTATTCCTCCAAAATTGGGTCATATATTGTGTGTTAAAACCCGAAATTAAAACATGTCTTAAACACAACAAAAACAAATATTTTATTTCTCCGACCGGCTAGATCCAAAACACACCAAGACATGGCGATCTCCTATTGGTTTACCTTCTTTCATGGATGATACAAAACAAAAATATAAAATTTGATGATATTTGTGATGAATATTTCTCAAGTAACGTTTAGACGAATTCAATGGATACATCCGTTATAAAAGCCGTTGCTTTTTCCTTTGTGTATTATAAAAATCTCACCTTTACAAAACTCATTTCTATATCAATGGCAGCCATAGATCTCTACTTCGACCCTCTCATAGATTCCAAGCCTCTCGGTCTGAACCAGCTCACACCATACCAAATGTACCAGATTCAGAAGCAGCTTAACCATAGACGCAGCACAACCTCAAACCGAATAGGAATGAAGAAACTCTCAGCTTCTTCGTCCAGCTCCCGGAAGCTCTACAAAGGCGTAAGGCAAAGGCATTGGGGAAAATGGGTCGCTGAGATCCGTCTACCCAAAAGCAGGACCCGGCTCTGGCTCGGAACGTTTGGAACCGCCGAGGAAGCGGCCTTGGCTTATGACCAAGCCGCTTTTCAAATCCGTGGAGATATGGGAAAGCTTAACTTCCCAAACATCAAACACGAAGAGATCAGTTCTCTCCCTTCCTCTGTCGATGCCAAGCTCCAAGCTATTTGTCAGAGTTTGAGAAAAACAGAGGAGACTTGCTCTGTTTCGGATAACACAGAAGACATATGCTCTGTTTCGTATAAAACAGAGGATGTATGCTCTGCTGAGGATAAAACAGAGCTTTTCTTGCCAAAAACAGAGCACACGGAAATGAAGCTCACCGATGATTCACCAAGAGACGATAAGAACTCGTTGTGGAATGAGTCTAAGTTGGAATCTTCGTCGTTCTCGGATTCTGAGTTCGACGAGATTGGGAGTTTCGGGCTTGTGAAGTTTCCTTCTGTGGAGATCGACTGGGATGCGATTAGCAAATTGTCCGATTCATAATGCTTATGAAGTATTTTTCCTTCGTTGGCCGTTTTAGTGTCTAGCTAATCTCGGTGTGTTGGTTTGGCTCCTTTAACCAACCGTAGAAACTATACGTATCAGAAAACTACCATTTTCTTTTGTTTTATACTCCATTTGTTTCAAATAATCTATGTTTTTAAGAAAATTGTTTCCAAAAATTACTTTTTTCTTATTATTGTATTTTATCAGATTATAGTGATAAATTGTAAATTTCGAAAATAATTGTGTTTACTACATTTTAATTGGCTAAAAATATTATAAAGTATTAACTATAAAAACAATGCATCTATAATCAATTTTTTTTTTTAATATGTATGAAAAACCACTAAACATAAAGTCGAAATAATACTATTCCCTCCATTTCATTTTAGTTGTTGTTGTAGAGTAAAATTTTCATTTCAAAATAAATGTCGTTTTAGAATTTCAATGCAAAAATTTATTAATAATATTTTCTAATTTATTTTTATATTGGTTAAAATATGGTTAAGCGTATAGCTAATTATATTTTTATTAGAAATTATGCAAAATAAAATATTTTCTTAATTTGTGTGCATAAATCTAAAACGACAACTAAAATAAAACAGAGAGAGTATTTATTATCTTTAAATTTTCTTTGTGAGAAATACTTGTAAGATTATAATTATGTTAAAAAAAAATACTTGTAAGATTGATTTTTGATCTTTCTTCTTACATGTATGTACAAAATGAACTTCATTGAAACTAAGGTTCATGATGTCACTAGTAAAATAAGTCGATATCATTTTTATTTTAGGAGAAATTGTCAAATATGATTGAACATTTGATTTTAACTACAAAGGTATACCTCTACTTGAATTAAATGCAAAACTAACCTAAAGAGCTAGTGAAATTATAAGTAGCCTCTTATGACCAAACAAAAAAAATAGAATGTACTTTTACGGAAATAATCTCTTAAAGTATTTTGGAGGTTTTGTAAGTCTTCTCATATCGTAGATCTTAAAAAAAAATATTTTGATGGAAAAAAAATTGAAATCTTGCAACTATAAAAATTTCTAAATGATATAAATTAAGATATAGTAGATTTGAAAAGTTTTCAACACAGATGAGTGAAATATAGTGAGTCATTGTATTCTTTGGTTTAGGATTTGGTAACATATGTTGTAGTATTGTTTGTATTTTTAAGGTTAGATTTTGGAAGCTAAACATTCTTTTTTAGAAAATTAAAATTTGACATATATGTGTTTATTTTTGTGTATATTAAATACTTTTAAAGTTTATTTTAAGTTTAATGAATTGTTTTTTTTCTATTAAGTTTATTATTTGAGTTTATGGTACAAATTTAGGGTCTAGAAGAAGTCTTCTGGGCGAGTAGTTATTTAGAGGTAGAAGACTTCCTGGATGTCTGCTCGTGCTTTTTTATATCATAAGACTTCCAGGAAGTCTTCCAAAACGCACTGAACCTTCAATTTTACCAAGTTACATTTAATCTAACCGTTTTTTTGCCGGACATATAAATAGTAATTTTTCACTATTTGCTCATAAAACCACCAAACCTTACCCATTTCTCTCTGATGCGATTAAGAAGGTGATTTTCCAGCCAATCTGGGTTTTCTGTTGTTCCACCACCGGTAATCTCGTCCATACGTTGAATCTCGTTTCTTTTTCATGGCGGCTGAGTATAAAACTAATCCTCTTCTTTTTTTGGTCAGATCTGAAACCGTTTTGTTTCGTCGAACTCCCCTGACTTAAGGCAAACCGAGTTCGTAGTCTGATTTGTTATTTCCTGTCTAGTTTTGTAGATCTGAAACCGCTGCTGTCGTTGGTGACCATAACATCTCATCTTCCGACAGTAAGTTTATCATCTTCACCGATTTATCTAGGTTTTTCTTCATCTCCTACAGATCTGACGATTTGAGTAGTGATCTACTCGAAAACATATTAGAAGACATTGGGAAGTATTCCAGTGAATATTATTGAAGAATATTCACTGGAAGACTTACATGAAGTCTTCTGGGAAGTTTTTCAGTGAATCTTCTTCGAGAAGAGTAAGTGGATACTTCCCAGAAGACTACCCGGAAGTCTTCTGGAAGTGTTGGTCTTTTTGGTTTGTGTTTGAGATTATTGTTTTTTGATTGTTTTGCAAACTGAAAATGGAATTACCAGAACTCCCAAAGAAGATATATACCTTAGGGGAAGAGCCATTTGCACTCAAAAGCATTGCATATCATACTGATGACTCGAAGTTGCTTCCTGCTTTAAGGGTGGCTCTAAATGATGGTGAATATGAAGAGTTGAAGGAGTCAAAGTTGGGAGTTTTCATCAAGTTCAAGGAGGTGAATTTTGATTGGACATCAAGACTGGTTCATTATATGCTCGGTTTTCAGCTGGACATCAAGAAGAAGTATGAGCTTTGGTGTCTTGTTGGTCCAAAACCGGTGAGGTTTTCACTGAATGAGTTTGAACGCCTCACTGGTCTGAACTGCAATTACATCGAGGACCTTGAGAATCCGAGGTGTGAGGTTACACAAGAGATGGAAGTCTTATGGGTGTTGATTTTGATGCTGGTATAACTACTGAACAGATAATAGCAACATGTGAGAGATGCGGAGAGTGATCTCGGGATGATCGCAAGCGGCTGGGATACCTAGCCATATTCACTGGATTCATTGAAGGGAAAAAGTACTCAACCGCTACACAGGCTTGTCTTGCAAGACTAGTGATGGATTTAGAAATATTTGAGAATTATCATGGGGGAGAGTGGCGTTTAAGGTGTTGCTGGACTCTCTGTGGAAAAAAGATTTGACAAAGTCTTATACTGTTGATGGGTTTATACAAGTTCTCTAGGTATGGGTGTACTTTGCACTACCAGAATTGGGTGCTAATCTTGGGAAGCCCTTACCAAACAGACCGTCTCCACGTTTTCTGGCTTACAAGGTGGCAAAGGACGCATATGTTTTCAAGAGGCTATCAGAAGACAGGTAATTAAGATTATTCCAAAATAACATGATGTTGGCTTAGGTATAAGTCTCCTGGGTAGTCTTCTCACCAGAAGACTTACATGAAGACTTAACTTAAGTCTTCTAGATTTCTGCTTATTAGAAGACTTACAAAAAGACTAAGTCTTCCCGTAAGTCTTATGGTGAGCAGAAATCTAGAAGACTTAAGTTAAGTCTTCCTTTAAGTCTTTTGATGAGAAGACTTAACTTTAATTCTTCCCCTTAGTCTTGAGAAGAAGTCGTACATCTTTTTGAATCCGTCAAATATCTAATTTGATATCTTTCGTTTACTGCAGACTTGTGTGGTCAACTTTGTTGAGAAGGACTTTGGTGAAATATTTCCAAAATGGGTCAATGATGCAGAGGATACGGCCATCAAGAACATACTTAAGGTTATGTTTAATGCGAAAAAATTGGAAGTGGACTATGGATTGCTGGAAAGTTGCCGGTACTAAGACGTGGACCAATTCAAAGAAAACCATTGTGTATGTGAAGAAAGAAGAGAGTGATGGGAAGGAAGAGACTGATTTGAAGCAATAGACTGCTGTGAAACAAGAAAGTGGAAGACCTCGGGAGAAAACTCGTATAGAGACTTCTGTAGAGGCTCGTAAAGAGGATCAGGCAGAGGATCATTCAAAATCTTCTATTGGTGTGTATGGGATGAGCAAAGCACAGATTGAACAAGGCTTCAAGGACCTGGCTGATGTCATGAGGCAAGGGTTTGGGCTTGCTGATGCCATGATGCAAGGGTTTGGGATGTGCTTTTGGGAGATGAAGCTTCTTGGAGATAGGTTTGAAGCTATGGAGAAGAAGGTGGGAATCACCAAAAAAGCGACAGCATCTAATGAGCTTTAACACACTGTTTTAGACATGCCTAAACGTGGACACGAAACCGGGGTTAGTATTGAAACCTCTACCAAAATCACAGTGAAGAGACACACTAGGCAAAATAGTAGGTAACTATGACGTGTACACCTTGAAATACAATGAATGTCATGCTCTTGGGATGTCATTTCCTGCATCCTTTTCTGTTAAGAACGCGAAGCCGATTAGGGAGAAGCTGGCCGTAGATATATTTGAAGAGACTCCTAGCTTGCAAGGCAAAGATAACAAATACTATGATATCAACCTGGAGATGTACGAGTAGTCTAAGCTGTTATGATGTGTAATTTGAATAACTACTTGATGATTTTAGATGCTTTTGTGTGTTATTTTTTTGCTACATTAACAGGGTAGGATAGGTGGAAGTTTTTGTAACCTATTGTACTACTAAACTAGTCTTATGTTTAAAACTAGTTTGGTAAACTCTAGCCATTCAGATATGTAATGTAAACAAGTTCATAACTCAGGTCTAGCCATTTCTTCATAACACAACAGAAAAACATTTAAGTTCATAACACAACAAATGTATAAGTTCATAACAAACAGATAGATAAGTTCATAGCACAACAGATAGATAAGTTCATAACAAACATTGATAGATAAGTTACAGAAGACTTTCAGAAGACATCCAGACGACTTTCAGAAGAACTACATAAGACATCCAGAAGACTTTCAGAAGACCTACAAAGACATCTAGAAGACCTACAAAGACATCCAGAAGATTTTGAGAAGACTTTCAGTCGACTTCTTACCACAAGACTTTCAGAAGACATCCAGAAGACTTATAGAAGACTTACAGAATGTCTTCCAAGAAGATCAGCTCAGACAATGTGGACGCGTATGACCAGTTTCGTTGTAGTTTGAGCATATGTAGTCTGTGTGTTGCTTTTGTGCTTTGTGTCATCTCATCCTGGATAGCTCCAACCAAGATTACCATCTTGACTTCTTCTGTCTTCCCGAACCACGTTTTACATCCGGAGGGAGACATATGCGTGCCTCAACTTCTCCAACACAAGAAAATATATTATGTGAATATCATGCATACAAATGTTCTCTTGAGTAGAGCGGGCTGACCAGTTTGGAGATATGCAAACGAGCAAATGTTCCAGTTGCTATAACATGTGAGCAAGGTATTTTCTCGATTGAGAAGACACCACAATCACACTTTCCATGTTCCAAATCAATAACACAGTCCCGTTTGCCATCTTTTACAAAGAATCGCCATGCATCAATTGATTGGACATTGTACCCGCTAGCTCCGACCAAACTGCCAGTAAGTATTCAACCCCCCGATTATGTTGAGTTGTGAGACTTAAAGCATCCTCTCTCCTCTTCCAATACCACCTTCCTAGCTTCTCCCTTATAAAATCCAAAAAGAATATTATCGGAAATCCTCTTGTTCGCTTGAGTGCAGAATTAATAGATCCAGCATTGTTGCTCATTTTAAAGTTGTACATGTCTCCGATACAATGAACACGTGACCATATGGTCACGTCGGCTTCCTCCAAATAATTTGCAAGATCCAGATTTGCACTCTGTATTACTGGTCAATATCGTAAAGTGTATGGGCATATGCAGCACCTTTGACCAAGTACAAGATATGCTTTCCTTTATACTTTTGGATAATGTTCTTTTGTAGGTGATAATAACATATTCCTAGGGTTGCCTAAGGGAACACCTTATCACAAGCCTTTTTAATGGATATGTACCGGTTAGAGACTATCACCATAGCATACTGATCAGATACACAACTGCTCAATTTTGTGAAAAACAATTCTCAAGAATCATCTTTTTCAGCATCCACGATTGCAAAAGCCAATGGAAATATCTGAAAATTATCATCTTGTGCAGCCGCAACTAACATAACACCTTCATACTTCCCACTTAGGGGAGTCCCATCAACCACAATGAATCTTCTCTGATACTGAAAAACCAGTAATAGAAGCTCCAAGAGATAAAAAATAGATACTAAAATCTATTCTCAGCATCAAGTTCTATACTAGTGATTGAACCCGAATTTGCTAACTGGATTTGCTCCAAATATGAAGGCAGCCGTGCATACCCATCTTCTGCTGATCCTCTCACCAATTCATGTGCATATAACAATGCTCTGTATGAAGTGGTGTAATCTAGCTTCATGCGAAACATGTTCCTCATTGCATCTTTGATATGCTGTGGATTTAACCTATCAATGATTCCAACGCGATCTATGAAAAGCTTAGCAATGTACTTTGGAGTAAAATGTTTCTGCTGAGCAAGTCGGTCTGACACAGAACAGGTATGAGATTGCATATACTTGGTTACCCAAAACGTTGAGGTTCCATGTTTCACACTCGCTCTATCCCTCCATCCACACCCATTAGCACGGCATTTTTCCACAAGTAGAGTTTTCGTTGCCTTGTAAATTCTGAAGGAGAACTTCTGCTTCACCGTTGTCAACTGCACTCTGAAACCAGTGCATCCCTACTAACAAAACTCTGGTTAACATAGATATTGTTGCCATTTGAGTTTCTCTTTCACTACCATTTGTTGATTTCAAATCCTCAAAACATATATCATCTTCTTCCTCATTCTCATCTTTGACTTTCCCATACTAACTGTAATCTTCACAATCATCAACCTCAGCAGCAGGACATCAGGGAAATCAGCATCCTCTCCGTTATCATTTTCATCTTGAGGCAAGCTATCATCATTTTCTTCCCCTTCTTCATCTTCTTCCCCTTCATCATCTTCTTCCCCTTCATCCGAAACTTCATTACCATCTTCAGCTTCTTTGTTTCCATCATTAACCCTTCTCATCTTGCCTCGGCTTCATACACAAAGACGTACTTCATATGTTTTAGTTATCTCGATCAAGTTCCGAACTTGTCTATCATATGTAACATGATTAGGAGGAGTGTATTGAGCCATATATTGCATCATTGCTTCTGGTAATGATTAGGTTAACTCCACAACCTCTATGTTGATGTCTAGGTTATAATCTTCTTGATCCATTTCAACAAGTTTGGCATATGTAGAACCTTCACCCAAAAAGAACATTCTCGCTCCTTTGACATTATCAACCACAAAACTCCAAGATTCATCTTTCACTAAAAATTCTCGATAGACTACAAGTAACTGACGCATCATCTGCAAAAAATCAAATTGAACACACATTAGCTAACATAGAATATGAACTTCAAAATCTTAACCATGAATGTTTGTAACCTCATAATTAACACCATTTAAGTTATCAGTTTTATTCAGTATCCCTAAGATTGACTGATATACATGAATCAACAAGAAATTATTAAAAAGTTTATAATTTTAGAGAAAATGAAAGTTTATTAAAAATTGACCTGGAAGACTTCAGTGTAAGTTTTCCGGCAGAAGGCCTCCAAGAAGTTGTCCATTTGGGTCATTTTTGCAATTGCAAATTTACATTGGAAGACTTCAAGAGAAGTCTACTCAACAGAAGACTTCTATGGAAGTCTTCCTTTGTAAATATTGGCTTACTTTTGTTTTTGAAAAAAATCTCGAAAATACCAGTGAAGACTTCCAGCAAAGTCTTCTAAGATAAATGTTAGTTTTGTAATTGACCGAATTGTGTCTGAAATTTTACTTTCTATAGAAGACTTAGATGGAAGTCTTCTAGCAGAAAAAGTTAAATATTACATTTTTCTACAAGACTTCCGTGTAAGTAGTCTCATGTTACTTTTGCAATTGAAAAAAAAAAACTTAAATCTTAAGTTTTACCTGGACAACTTACATGTAAGTCTTCTGCAAGAAGACTTGCATGTAGGTCTTCTAGGAAAACCAAGGTTTGATAAGAATCTCGGAATAAAATTCTAGAAGACTTCCATGTAAGTCATCTAGCCGAAGACTTACATGTAAGTCTTCTAGCAGAAGACTACAACTTCATGTAAGTCTTCTGCAAGAAGACTTGCATGTAGGTCTTCTAGAAAAACCAAGGTTTGATCAGAATCTTGGAATAAAATTCCAGAAGACTTCCATGTAAGTCGTCTAGCAGAAGACTTAGATGTAAGTCGTCTAGTTAAAACTTAATATTCAAGTTTTTTTTCAGTTGCAAAAGTAACCTAAGACGACTTATACCGACAGTTAGAAGACTTCCACCGATAGTTGGGACGACTTACAGGGAAGTCTTCTAACGGAAGATTTCTGGGTAAGTCTTCTAAAGATAGTCAAATTTCTGACACAATCCGGTTAATTGCAAAACTAACCTGTTTATCCTAAAGACTTTCAGGGAAATCTTCTAGTTTTTATTGTTAACAAAGAAAACTCGGAAAACTTTCAGTGAAGACGTTTAACTAAAAGGCAGAGAAAGTCAATTGCAAAACTAACCTATGCATAGACCAGAAGACTTCCATGTAAGTCTTCTTTATCGAGAAGACTTACGCGGAAGTCTTCCGATATCACTCAAATTACCCTAAGGAGTGACTTTACTCTCTCAAATAATAGGTTCAGTTGTAGTACTTAGGGATCGAATCCACAGAGAGCTAGTGTACAAATAAGATGCAATCTTAATGACTATGCTAGGTTGAAAATAGTTTAAAGTAAAGTGCAGGTTTGCTGAGTAAGGATGAGATTACTCAGTTGAAAGGATTTGGTTTTGAAAACAATAAAGAAAAGTAGTTAGATTCAGGGTAAGTATTCAGGAATTCAGGATTATAAATACTATAAAGGCTAACAAGTTGCTTGCATGATATGTCAGAGCTCAACACTTATTAAATGAATCCATCAGCTCTGCATTATTTAGACCATCTATTACTTAGATGCTAAATGGTGTTGCGATCGGCTACTTCTGCGCTGGTATCATTTCGATAGTTCGATAGGAATATCGACCGATACACCTCCTTCGTCGATCGATTACTACATAGGAGTATCGATCGATCTGACTAAGCAAAATTTATCTTGTGAGTTGATACAATGCTCACCATGATCTTAGATCAGCTTTAGCATATCTCAAGAGGGTCATAGCATGTTTAGGATGTTATCGGTATTGCATGTAATAAATCAATGCAATCCAAGTTCATGTTCTAGGTAGCTAAGCTAGAAAAGCATTAATGAACAATCATAACAATAAATATCACAACTATAGCAATTATAGGCTGGGGCTAATCCCTCATATCCTATTTAAACCCTAAATCTAACAAGTGAATCTACTCAGACATGGCTAAGTAGTTCATAGCTACAAGGTAATAATAGAAGTTCATAGACCTATTAGAGGGTGAACACTCAGGTTCCAATCAAAAATATCTTTGGATCTCTCCTCTAGGTCTAGAATCCTATAACCTTTGTTAACAATTAAAGAACTGAAAGAAAATGAGTAGAAGTAGAAGAAACTCTTAGAAACTATGAAAACTTGTATTCTTGTAAAGATTGTATATGAAAGAGACTTGAATGAAAAGAAAGCTTGTTTTAATGCCAAAACACTTAGGCATATAAATATATGAGTTCATTAGGTTAAAAACTTCGTCGGGGGCATTCTTGTAAAATGTGATATCTTGGGCTTCAAGTTCGCCAGTCCAACTTGTCTTTCAGCCGCCTAAGTATCGATCGATAGTACAAGGTGTACATCGATCGATAATGGTCTCGATGTATCGTCCTTCGGCTAATGTGTGTCGATCGATTGCACAGAGTGTGCATCGATCGATGTGTAACTCTGACGTTGACCTCTGGTCTTGATCTCGGGTGAACTCTTTTTAAGCTCCAAAAGGCACCTAAAACATCACTTTTCTCCAAAATGCTTGAACCTGAAAACATACCTAATAGACTCCAAAACATAGATAATAGTAGTAAAAACACTCATATACCAGGGGTAAAAACGGGTAAAATCCATGGTATATCAACTCCTACAGACTTAACCTTTTGCTTGTCCTCAAGCAAACACACATGCAGTCTTTATGAAAGAGGTTTTGAAAAGCAGGGACTAAATCAAATTCAAACTTAGAATCATAACCTCTACTTTGTTGCAAACCACATCTAAGAGTCTGTCAATCACAGAAGCACATTATGCAATATCCTAGTTAAACTACCTTGTTCATCTAGCCAACAACTTAGCAATCATGTCTGACTAACCCCTCTACTGATTTTGTTTCCATCAAACAAGTATCTGGATCTGCAGGTAAAAAAATTAGTTCCTATCCTCTCTCTCTACTATTTCTCTCCTAGTCAAGTCTGCTTTCATTTGCAAGACATTGACCAAGATTGAACAGGCTTCCATGAATCAAGCTTTAATGGTTGCAGCCACCAAGTCCTGTTCACTTCTTTTTGACCTATATCCTAGGATTCATTCGCGAAGCAAGTCTTGAAGGGGTAACCACCAAGCCTGTTCGAACCCTTTACTATAGAATTACATTATGAATCAAGTCTTGAGGGGGGTAACCGCCAAGCCCTGTTCGAATTCCTTCCTAGTTAATATCTAACTATTCCTAGAACATAAATTTAAGATAATTTTCGATTTTTTTTTTACTGAATAAAAATTAAATCTAATTTCGAAAATGAGAGAGAGAGGGTGATAAAATTATCTACACAAGGCTTTTACCTTCGGACTTGTTTGAAGCATCCGATCCCATGTATACCAAGCCCCAAGACAAGCAAAGAATTGTCGAGGTTAGGTTGGAAATCAGCTTTGGTTCCTCGGACAATCAATGAAAGTGTTGTCATAGCTGATAGGTGATCAACTTTAGCATCTATAGTACATTCTGCATCAACAAATCTAAGAATGGTGCCTAAAAGATTGGTTAGATAAAAGTGAAAATTAAAATTATCATTATCCTTTCTTGACTCAATAAAACCATTTTGAAAACATTTTTTGATGAAATCAAAAGGTAAACAGCATCAGTAACATCCCCATACTTAAATCATACACTTTCCCGGTGTATAACCAGTCGATGAAGGCATAGGTAATAATAAAGTACACTGATATCAAAAAGTTTAGAGCGATATACCTGACGTTAGCGTATCGATCGATGTTGAGTCGTCTTCGTCGATCGCTTTTTTTGGTTCATGTCGATCGATATCGACAGTGTCATGTCGGTCGATTTAAGTGGCAATCGTCTAATTGTAACTGCAAAGAAAAACAAATACGAAAAATAAAATCCTAAAGATAAAAATAAAATGAAAAACTACCTAACAGTGGGTTGCCTCCCACTCAGCTTTGATTATAGTCATCTAGCTTGAATTTGGATGAGATGAGCTCTTGAGATGAAGTCGGTACTTGTTGAGAAACAAGTATCCTCTGTATCTTTCTTCTCACGAACCATCGTCAAATAGGCTTCTTGTGGCTTCATATTCTCTGGTTCGTTTCTTCTTTAACTCAATCAACTCATCAGTGATCCTTTGAATCCTTTCTTCATGACTTTCAATGCTGACCGCGTGCCATCCTATCTTCCTGTAGGCATGTTCTGAAAGGTCACTAAGCTCTGATTGCATTGAATCAAGGCGTTGGATCATCTTGTCTTGGATGGAGCTGGTATCGATCGATTCCTTGGTTGAAATATTGGTTGATGGCTGTTAAAGGCCATCGATCGATGCGCTGGTTGCTCGGTCGATCGATTCTAAGGGCGCAGGTCTGCTCGCAAGCTGTCTCTGAATAGCTTTGATTTCTTTCGGCATCCCTTCTATGCTAGATTCCATGCTTCCAACCTCGTTAACAAGCGGAAAATACGTTTGGTCTAGACGTCTATCTTGTGAATCATCCACGCTTGTTATTGCTGTGTATACATCATCCGCTAATTTATCCAAATCGGCTCTGGTACAGATCTCTGAAGTCTGTATATTGATCGATGCAACAACTTGCTTATCGGTCGATTTTCGCTTCTGCAGATTCTCGTGAAGCTTCTCTGCAAAGAGCTTCATCTGGCCATCGATTTCAGTCAATCGCCTACCGATCGATGTGAGCTTGCGCTCGTCGATCGATGCAATCGATGCAGCCAGATAATCAAGTTGACGTTGGAACTTCTCAGCCTCCTGCTGCGTAGTATCTATACGTAGTGCGAGTTCCTCCACTTCTTTGTCTACTAAGAAGTGTATATCAGCAATTTTTCTCTCAACTGCCAGACGGGTCAATCCTCCAAAGGATTGCAAGGTGCATCGGGGTTCATATCTGTATGTGCATCATTGATAGGCGGATAGATCTTCTCATCTCTTACGTGCGGTCTAAGATCCGCTAGGTTGTGCAAGATCCCTCACAGGTTGTGGTTTGTTTGATGCTGAGACGAGCTTCGCTTTCTTCAATTCTTTCCAGATATCTCCAAGAGACTCATCAACCTCACGCTGAGTAAGTGGTCGATGGTGTGGGCTCGTATCAATCGATGTGGATGTTACTCCGTCGATCGATATTGATATTTTCGGCAATGGTTTTGTGCGCTATGAAGATCTTCAAGTTCCAGCTCAAGACATTGAACCCTCTTGAGTAATCCTTGGTCCGCGACCGAACATCCGGGCCATCTCACCGCAAAGCTTGTCTGCGGCCTCTTCCAAACTCTTTTCGGGGAGAGCTTTTCCCATTTCGTTCTCCAAGTAAACCGTGAACATCTCGTTGATCTCGTCCTTGGTGTAGGTTTCTTGCACCAATTCTCTTCTTGTAAATGAACTAGCTGCTCGTAGACAGATGTAGGGCTTCGTCCATTGAAGTTCTTTGGAGCAGCTTGATGTCGCCTTTAGAAATTCTGATGGCGTCACCATCTATTCCTCTAGCAAAACCATTCTCGCTCTCAGACCCCATACTCATCTCTGCTCCCAAAAAATTTGAACTCCATATCGAAAGGCTCTTCCTAATTTGGGACACTTATCGATCGATGCGACACACTCTGTATCGATCGATTTTTGTTGAAGATATGGATCCTTCCTGTTGAGATGGTTATCCTCAGCTTTCGTTGGCTCGGTTGTTGTATCTGCCTCCTGGTGCTGATAATGGTGATCTGGTCCGTAGCTGTTGCTGGAATAAGTTGTGGGATCCATTGGCTAACCGTAGGACGCCCGCAATGTCTTCTTTGGATATGTGGAGTGTTGTTCATCCATTGAGCGTGCAAAACCTTGTGAATCTCTGAAAATACCAAACTCATCCGGGATTAGATTACCGAAATTAAGTATATTTGAATGTTTTACATGGGATGGTTGGTTGTATGAATCAGTCGATTGCACTGGTTCTGAATCGGTCGATGGTTGTTCAGGCCTATCGGTCGATTGTACTCGTGCCGTGTCGATCGATGAGACTTCTTCGAGTTGGGTGATGTATGTTGGTGTGGCGGTCATTGCGAAGCTCGTCTTGGTAGTCTTGCCCAGCTCGATTGAGTAGTCTCCTCGTGTGTTGTTGACTGTGTTGTTGAATGATGCGAGGCAAGTAGTATCGATCGATGGGGAGAAGGCCCTGTCGATCGATGTCGTGATTCTGAGGTTGTGGTAGAGAAGTCGATCTTCATCTTCTCGAAGGTTTTGACATTATATAGCTCTCTCCTCCTCGTAATCATCAGTATACTCCTCAATATGAGTAGTATTTGCAGCATATGGTGGGATGTAGTAGTCGTTCTCCCACGTGTTTACTTTGAAATCACCTTCTGGAAACTCCTCCTCGATCTGATTGAATAGTGAATCGATCAATGACCATGTGTGGCTGTCGCTCAATTTCTATTCACTAGAGATGATCGTTGAGACAGTCCTACTATCGATCGATTTTGCGGTCTCTGTCTCGTATTCGCCTTGTGAGTCGTATTCATCTCCACAATAGCAAACAACTACAAGGTCTGAGTCGTCTTGGATCTTCTTAGGGACCTTGATGACTCGACTTGGATCATAGTAGACCGTAGGGTTGATCGTGGTTAGCACAATTTGTTTGTCCGGTCAGGCAGCTGCCAACCGTGGCTAGGAAGGCTCTTCAAGTAGCAAAGAAGTAGGTAGGGTTATCTTGGCGTCCAAGACATGGAAGTCCACTGGAATTAGGGCTTCTCCTATGGTGACCTCAAGGTTTCTCACAATTCCTCGAGCTCTGCTGAGAACAATCCACAAAGATGAGCGATTCTTGATAGGCTCATCTTGACCTAGATGGTCTGCTATCACCTTGGGTAAGATGCTAACTCCAGATCCTGTATCACATAGGCACGGGAAGTTGATCCCATGGGTGAGCAAGGAACAACGAACTTCCTGGATCACCCTTCTTCTCTAGTTTGATCCTCTTCTTCATACTTTCTCGACTTGGTTGAACATCCTCTTGATGTCTTCTTACGTCTCCTTGGTTTCTCAAAAACATCCATAATCTGTGTGAAAAGTAGGCTTCTTCAAAGGATTTCTCTGTAGGTATCCTTAGAACTCTCTTTCTGAAACTTGCCAACTCTTTCTCATTAACTCCTCTTTTAAGGTGTTTAGGAACCTTCTCTTTCCTTTTTCTGAGAACTCGCCATCTTTTCCTTTTCTATCTCCATTGGATCAATAATATCCGTGGGCTTCTTCATTATGGCGGTTAGTGGGTTTCGGAAGGCTTAGATTGCTCGAGTGCATTAGGTCGCAACATCTATCTTGGGAAGTTGCACTCGGCGCAGATAACTGAATATCGATCGACAGCTTCTAGAGTGTGTCGGTCGATTTCTTTATCAATCGGTCGATCGATGGGTCGCCTCTCCTGCCGGTCGACGTGGTAAGGGCTGGGCGGATGTGGGTGTTTTGCTGCGAACTCAATCGTTGGTGGATTCTTCAAGATCCATCGGTCGATGCTCGTCTTGTTCCATCGATCGATTGGTGTTGGCGTCACGTCAATCGATGTGGTGATCCCGACATCGATCGATTCCATTGGTTGCCGCCAATTCTTCCGATCCGAAGTCTTCCTATTGCAGCTTCTCTTGCTTTACCACTCTCCAAAAGTCATCCTCTATGATAGACCGACATTGTGGCCTGTTGTTTCTTCTCCAGTCCTTTTCCTAAAGCTTCCTGCTTCTTAACAGCTTCTCTGTCTGAATCACTTGAGTCTCTAGTTTCTTCACATGGGTACTCAAAGCATCAAGCTTTGTATTCAAAGTGGTGTGACAGCGTCGATCTTTCCATTGAAGTTCACCTCTAACTGCTGCTGGCTTTCAAGAACTTTCTTGAGCATGTCTTCTAGCTTTCCTTCGGGGTTGGTGTTGGTGGCTTCATGTAAGATGAGTTTCCATAACTCTGTTGTTGTTGGGGTTGCTCTTTGTTGAAGTTTTCTCTCGTCTGCGAAGTTTCGTTTCCTTGGTTTCCGTGACTTCGAACCGGTTCCACTGATCCAGCTTGACTTCGCTTCGTGTAGTCATCTTCTTCATCAGCTTCTGCATCCTCCACTGAGCAGATTTGCTTTTAGCGGTTCGAACATTGTCAAGTGTAGCTTGTACCTCATTTATCTGTTCTTTCCAAGGAACGCCAGATCTTGCTCTTACAATGTTCTTTGTCTTTGTTGCTGGATGCTAGGTTGTCTATCAGCTTCACAGCATCTTCAGGATTCCTTGTGGTGAAGTTGCCTTCACTGCAGTGTCTAGAGCCATCGATATTTCAGTGTGATGCCTCTGAAGAAAGTGCAGAGCAGCTGCACTTTGTTGAATCCATGGTGTGGGCAGTCTCTGGTAAGACTTGAATCTGGTCAGGTATCCTTGAATGACTCTCGGGCTCGATTGAATGTGGCAATTTTTCTCCTTAAGTCTTCAGCCGCATCATCAAAGAAGTTACGCAAAAATGCGTTTTGATGTCGCTCGGGATGTAAGAGATCACGGTGGTAGCTGCTTAAGCCAACGCAAAGCTTCTCCAAATAAAGAGTGTTTGAAGAGCTTACGAGAAGGTAGTCCACGGGGACTCCATTGGCTTTGATAGCAGATATGAGATCCTCGAACCTCTCGGATGGTCCATGGGATGCTCCTTTGGACAGCCCATAGTAAGGTATCTGTCCCACAAGGGTGTATTCGTGGCTTGAGCTCAAAATCGCCTCTGAATAGCGAGGAGGCGAATGGCTGATCAGTTGGTGTAGAACTGATCTGGGCGGTTGTAGTCAGCTAGTGTTCGAGCAGCCTCTTCTACAGGTTGAGCGGCTCCTGTAGGTGCAGTTTACGGCTCGGGATTACTTCATTCGAAGCGCTGAGTTTTTACCCGCTTCATTACGAAGTAACCTTCTTGGTCACGCAAGTCTCTATTCTCATCTCGTGTGAGAATAATAGAGCATAACCATGACTTCGCGGAGTAGTATCGATCGATTCACGGTTAGGGGTATCGATCGATATCGGATGAAAGATGTCGGTCGGCGGTGAAGTAGCGTCGGTCGGCGTGAAGGTGCGAGTGTCGGTCGACGAAGACGGTGTCTCGGTCGGCAGGGAATGCGTCGGTATCGGTCGACAGGCGATTGATGGCGTCGATCGATGCGAACGGATTTCCTTGCGGATTGAGCGTTCCAAGCTAGCGAGGTCTTCGAGAACAAAAGTTGGGATTCCTTGTTGCTTACGGTGCTGCTGGGCATGTATGCGAAAAGACAAGAAAAATTTTGTGTCGAGAAAACAAATTAAAACAAAATAGAAATAACCTAGACCTAATCAGATTAGATCCTATTGTATCAAAGCTCCCGACAACGGCTAAATTTGATATCACTCAAATTACCCTAAGGAGTGACTTTACTCTCTCAAATAAGAGGTTCGCTTGTAGTACTTAGGGATCGAATCCTGAGAGCTAGTGTACAAATAAGATACAATCTTAATGACTATGCTAGGTTGAAAATAGTTTAAAGTAAAGTGCAGGTTTGCTGAGTAAGGATGAGATTACTCAGTTGAAAGGATTTGGTTTTGAAAACAATAAAGAAAAGTAGTTAGATTCGTGGTAAGTATTCAGAATTCAGATTATAAATACTATAAAGGCTAACAAGTTGCTTGCATGATATGTCGAGCTCAACACTTATTAAATGAATCCATCAGCTCGCGATTATTTAGACCATCTATTACTTAGATGCTAAATGGTGTTATGTCGGCTACTTCGCCGCTGGTATCGCCGATAGTTCGATAGGAATATCGACCGATACACCTTCTATTACGCCGATCGATTACTCTATAGGAGTATCGATCGATACGGCTCTAAGCAAAATTTATGCTGAAGTTGATACAATGCTTACCATGATCTTAGATCAGCTTTAGCATATCTCAAGAGGGTCATAGCATGTTTAGGATGTTATCGGTATTGCATGTAATAAATCAATGCAATCCAAGTTCATGTTCTAGGTAGCTAAGCTAGAAAAGCATTAGTGAACAATCTAACAATAAATATCACAACTATAGCAATTATAGGCTGGGGCTAATCCCTCATATCATATTTAAACCCTAAATCTAACAAGTGAATCTACTCGGACATGGCTAAGTAGTTCATAGCTACAAGGTAATAATAGAAGTTCATGTAATCTATTAGAGGGTGAACACTCGGGTTCCAATCACAAATATCTTTGGATCTCTCCTCAGGTCTAGAATCCTATAACCTTTGTTAACAATTAAAGAACTGAAAGAAAATGAGTAGAAGTAGAAGAAACTCTTAGAAACTATGAAAACTTGTATTATCAGAAAAGATTGTATATGAAAGAGACTTGAATGAAAAGAAAGCTTGTTTTAATGCCAAAACACTTAGGCATATAAATATATGAGTTCATTAGGTTAAAAACTCGCCAGGGCATTCTTGTAAAATGTGATATCTTGGGCTTCAAGTTCGCCAGGTCCAACTTGTCTTTCAGCCGCTAAGTATCGTCGATAGTACAAGGTGTACATCGATCGATAATGGTCTCGATGTATCGCCCTTCGGTTAATGTGTGTCGATCGATTGCACAGAGTGTGCATCGATCGATGTGTAACTCGGCGTCGACCTCGGTCTTGATCTCGGTGAACTCTTCTTTATGCTCCAAAAGGCACCTAAAACATCACTTTTCTCCAAAATGCTTCTGAACCTGAAAACATATCTAAAAGACTCCAAAACATAGATAATAGTAGTAAAAACACTCATATACCAGGGGTAAAAACGGGTAAAATCCATGGTATATTATCTTGTGACGAACAGATCTGGGAAAAAATCGATTTCATACCTTTAACTAGTAAGATAGCTCAATTATCTTCTCTTAGCACACAGAACTTCACAGCGAAACTGAATCACTAGTTAATGACCAAGAATCATGAGCTTCAACCTTACAATGTTTAGTATCAAAAACTTGGATTTTTTGGATGAATATAGAGAGAAAGTAAGAGATGTAGTTGGTTGAGCATAACGAATGGGATATGAGGTTTGAAAATCGATTTTTAGGTGCATTAAGAGTTTCAAATTAGTTGTTCATGGTGGTTGGTGTATTGATGACAATGGCAATATTGTAAATACTTGAGGAAGATGAGGATGATAGAGTAAAACATTAATTCTCGAAAAAGATAATGGTATTTTCGTGAATAAGCAGAACTTCTGAAGTGAATTGGACAAACCGAAGTTTCAAAAAAATCAAAGATAAATGGGCAAAACGAAGTTTCAAAAAAAAATCAAAGGTTAATTTTGTGTTTGACTTTTTGTTTTAGGTCACATTTGGAAAAACCCTTTATTTTATGACCAAAAGGTTTGGACCAGAGCCGATAATCCTATTAGGGCAAGATCCAGACCATTTAATATAACTCTCGTTTGGAGAGCGAGATCCCTCCCAACATAAATCAAATTTGTGACCTCCATAGTTCCTACATTATCGGTAACCAAGGGACTTAACCACTAGACCAACTCAACATTGGTTTAAAATCAACATCATTCCCATTTTAACAAATAGTACTTGTTATAGCAGTGTTGTGTAGCTACTTGAGTTTCAAGGCAACTGTGTGGACTCTATTTTAATATTTTTGCTCCCTTCTATATTTATTCCTAATATTTTAACTATTTTTACCGCATTACACTGAACCAAAAGATTAAGCCTGGGCACGGAGTAGATATCCAAAAATTTCTTGTATATGTGATCCGTTCAATATATGTATTTACGATCCGTTTCGATTTGAAGAATTTCAAATATTTGGAAATATGGATATCCATAGTTCTTTTAAGTATTCACCTATTATTTAATTAAATCCATCAGTTATACTAAAAATAAAATAAGAAATAATAAATAATATTAAATTGATAAAAAGCTTCAAAATAAAAAAAATTACAATATCACACTAAGAAACTACCATCTTTAATGGAAATTATAAAACAAAACTTTAAAAAAATTAAATATTAACAACTTTAAATATTTTGACATTTGACTCAACCTAAAAATTATATTGAATATGCAATAACCCTAAACAAAATTTTTAAAAACAACTACAAAAAAGTAACTAAAGTTACATTACATATCTATAAACAAAGATTTGATTGGATATCCGGGTTTGAAAAAATAATATTTGTGATTTGATTTATTTCTACAGATATATTTTCTGTTAGTTCGAAACTTTACGGATATCCAGATTTTTTCGGATATAAAAGAATAACTAGATTTTGACCCGCGCTTCGAAAGCGCGGGTTTGTTGGATTATAAACAAAAACACATTTTGGTATGAATTAGTATTTTGGGATTGTTTTCAAACTTTTAGATGTTATAAATTCATATTATATCAAAGAAGAAAAATTATTTAAATCTAGTTAGTTTATTTGACATTTTGTATGTATATTTTATATAAATTTCTATTAGATATATATATATATATATTTTTTTTTTATCTGCACCCAAAACCCGAACCAAAACCGACCATGAAATATATATTTAATCTGGGTCAAGGTCCAATACAAAGTACCTATTGGGTAAATAATTGGACCCGCTGGTCTTGGTTCGATCTATTCTATCGACATCCGGACCTGTTGTCGGCCGTAAAACCGATGACCGGTACATAATCTGGTTCAGATTTAATGAAAAAGTGTTTAATTAAAAAATTCAAACACTTAAAGTTTGATATTGACTTATAGAAATAAATTGGTATTGATTGTTTAAAAATTTTAAGTTTGATATTGGCGATTTTTATGAAAATCATGAAGATATTTCAAGAAGTTACAAAATTTAGAAAGTAATAAATGCTTTCTAATTTTGTAAGGTTATTTTAGTTTGTAATTTGGAAAGTTTGGTATTGAAAAAATTAGTTAATTTAGTATTGACTGCTTAAAGATCTTCCAAAAATATCTTATCTTGTTCTTAGTTTGTTGCTAAAATATGGAAGATATTGGAATGTGATTTTGAAAATTTATGGAGATAAATAAATTCAAACCGTAAATGCTACATATGAAAGGTAAATAGTTAGTTTTGTTACGATTTTGATAGCTAAAATCATAGCATGATTTGTATTTAAATAGTTGAGTTTAAACATTCTGGAATTTAAAATCATAACATGTATTCGGAATATATTATAAGTTGACATGTTTAATAATAATTTTTTTTATATAATATACTATTTATATTTCAGTTTGTGTTTTTATTTTCACCATAAAAAATGTAAATAAATGTGTAAATAAAAAGAGTATAAACAATTCTCATTTGTTATTAATTTATTGAAAATACAATGGTTAAATGTATAAATAAAAGGAAGTACACATCTCTACTATTCATGTTTCCAAACATATTTCATTTATTCTACTATCTTTGTTTCCAAACAATCCAATTGTGTACTTCAACTTTAATAATATAGATGCTTCAGATCACATTTAACGGATAATACATCCAGTTTTGCAAAATATGGTGCACAATTACAATATCTTCTAGAGTTTTGTCTTTTAAACATTTATTACCCGCTTGGCTGAGATGGCGATAAATGCGGTGTTCAGTTTTGACCATGGCAACTTATCATTTATGTTTTACTTCCAGTTATGGTAAACTATAAATTGAGTACATTCTGCATTATTGTTCAGAAAAGATGTTTGAAAAAGAACTAGAAACAAGTATTAATAATAGTAGAGACTGGCAAATTGTGTTTTTTTTTGTCATCAACTTAAAAACAGACTCATAGGAACTCTGTAAACCACACCAGTAACTCCGCATCCATGTGAACGACGAAAAATGGTTGATTCATGATACTTCGTGTTAGACTATCCGCCTTCAAATTACGCGCTCGTGGTACATGAATGATCTCTGAGCTGAGGAAACTTTCTTGCAGGGTCTTGATGTCTTTCAAATAACTTGCAAAAGCAGGTCATTCTTCTGGTTCCGAAACCATCTTCACCAATTGAGAACAATCCATTGCAAACGTGACCCGAAACTGACGCAAATTTCTCATACACTCAATTGAGAGACTCGCCCGGACATTCCTTTCCTCCATCAAACCATCAAAGCCTTCTAGAGTGCTATACCAACCTTGTCCTGAGAAAAACTCATTATCTTTCCAAGAACTATTTGTAAAACACCACCACCCCGTGATTGACAGTAGATTTAAGACTTCTACATGTTGTGCTTCCCTCTGTGTGGTCAACATTTGTGCTTCAGCCCAAACTGTTGACTCTGTTTCCACAAAATTTGAGTGTTTCCCTGGGATCAATGCCTAGATTAAAAACCTTGTTATACCTTATTTTCCAAATGTACCATAAAATCCATGCAAATTGATGATCATCCATTTTTGATTGAACTCTCCAAAATAGGTGATCCGTATTTGTGTAAAGGGAACCAGTGGAAAAATAGTTGGATTTGATGGTATATGTGAGCGTGCCCAAACCTGACGCACTGGAGGACATTCGAAAAACACATGGTTTATCGATTCCTCCGAAGCTCCACATCTGGCACAACATAGATCTGTTTTTAGCTTGCAGATTTTTCTTAACTGCTATACACCCTGACACCAATTGCCATAAAAATGCTTAATCTTTGGTGGGCACCACACTTTCCAACATAACGCTTTCAGTAAATCAACTGTGAGTCCAAACACTACTGTTGGTTTTTCCTGTCAGGGTATACCTTTTCTACTTGATAACCTGATTTGACCGTGTAATTTCCATTTTGTGTGAAATGCCATCCATCTCTATCCATTATATGAGTCCTACCCTGTGGTATACATTCTATTATCTCTACATCATGGGGATCCACTAAAACCCGAATTGCCTGTAAGTTCCAGACAAACTGTGCTTCAAAGTATAGTAAATACTCTATATACTAATAATGTTGAAATTATAATATTTTATTAATTTATAAAATTGTTAATATACATAAAGTTTTCTTTATTTTATTTTGATTTAATTATTTAGAGTTTTTCTTTTATAAAATTAGATATATAGTTGATTTTAGTACTATATTTATTAAATCTTAGAAATTTGATTTTCAAATCATTTTTATTTTATTTATTTAGTGTATGTGATTTATGTTTTATATAATTTAAATAAATTTTTCGAAATATTATCAAAATATTTGAAGTGATAATAAAAATTAGAGAGATAAACTTCATTGAGAATCTATATTTTATTCGGATTTAACACATAAAGCACACAAATTAATTGGTGAAAAATGAGTTTTTACCAATTTTTACAGTTTGCATTACAGCTTAGCAGAAAAATGGAAATCTGCTAATTGAATCTTCTAATTAAGTTGGAAGTTGATACTGGTCCCTAGGGCTAGGCAAATAAACAAAACCTGATCCGATAAAAATGAATCCAAACCGATCTGAATCCGACATAAATACCAAATGGATCTTATTTTATGGTATTTTGGGTTATGTGTATTATACGAACCGAACCCGAACCTAAATAGATATCCGATGGAACCCGAAACATTCAAAACCCCAGAAAGATCTAGTACCAAACATGATCTCAACTCCTAATATGTATCCAAAATACACTAAGATATATTAAATATCTAAGCTAATTATCTATTACATGAAGGTTGGTGGTTCTATTACATGAAGGTTGATGGTTGAAGGTGACGGTTGGAGCTTGAAGTTTTTAGATTTTGGTTTTGTTTTCATTGAACAATGTTTCTCATTTCATGTTTCATGAGAACTTTGGTTTTCTTTTTATGTTTTCATTTATTTGGTTTTTATTTCTATCAATAAATATGATTACCTTTTTTTATTTTGAATGATCACGGTTGATGTTCCTTTCTTATTTGAACTGATTTTACTTATATTTTGGTTACAAATCAGGTATTTTAGAGCCGAAGAACCAATTTTACTTATGTTTTGGTTACAAAGTAGGTACAAATCAGGTACTTTTAAACAGAAGAACCAACTGGGATCCGAAACCAAAATTACATCGGGTTATACTAATCCTGATCAGAACCCGATAAATCTCGAACTGGTCCCGAACCGAACTGGCCCCAATGAGGCTAATTTTGATAAATCCAGAAAAAAATGAAATCCGATTGGACAAAACCGAAACCCGATTGGAACCCCGAAGGTCCAGGTCTAATGTTCCCAGATCTAAAAAAATTATGTATCCAAAACATTAAAATAGCTTTAAAAAGAGAAGGAAATTCAAAAATACAACTTTAAAGATTAAAAATAAGAAAACAAACACATTAGATTGAATATATATTTTTATATGAATCTAACGCACAAAACACAAGAGTACACATCTAAAATTTATAGATTTATCTTTTTATTAGGGGAAAATGAAAACCATAGAATAAAAATCTGCAGGAAGCTAGATAAGATTATGAGAAAGACATGATACAAAAAATGAGAAACTAACATAAACTTCGGTGTAAATGCAAAGACATTTGAGAGGTTAGTGAGATTTTTGAGATAGAGACATTTCACTTTTCTTGTAGTCATCTAAAAGAAAAAGACAGAAAATGTGAAAATTTTCTTTATCTATAGAGATAAAAATTTCAATTAAGGTAAAGAAGTTGATATAAAAGACTTCACAAGAAGTTTGTTAGTGCATTACAGTTTAGCAGGCTTTTAAAGAAGTTTCATGACCCTAAATTTACCATATGTTACAAAAGACTTGTAAAGAAGTCTTCTATTACATAATTTTTTGGCAGACTTCTCAAAAATCTGTTATTCCTAAACCCTAAAATCAGATAATTTAACAAGATAGCAATAAACATTTCATTAAATATAAAATTAACTTGTAGAATGTTTAATATTACAAAACTAAGCATTTACGTGTCAAATTTAGTTTCAATTTTTTTTTTAAGATTTAAATCTAAGCTAATAAATACCAACATTTTGAACATATGTTTTCAATCTCTAATCAATGAACAATCATTACTTATAATCTATATTAATATAATTTATATAGAAAACAATTCAATTTAAATATATAATTAAATTTACTTAGTTTACCATTGTTTATATTTACACGATTTCAAATTATTTGCAATCAAAATATTCTTTTAAGTTTTTTTTTATAAATTACTATAAGTATAAATACATTTACAGACTTCTTTAGAAAGTCTTCTAGAAGACTTTATTAACTCAAGTAGACTTTGAAGGACTTTAATCGTAAAAAGTGTTTACAAGTTTCGTGTCTGGTTATAAATAGGTAGTTGTATTTCATTATTTTTATATTACTTTTTCCTTGAGGTATAAATTTACATTTATACTGGTTCATTTTTGGCATATTGCCATTTTTTCTTTTTCCTAATCCAGTAATATTATTTAATTTCTTTGAAATCTCTGTAATAAAGTTGGTAGTGTTAAAAATCATATGGTGGACGGCCCATAACCAGGCGCCCAAGAGGAGAGAGAGACGGCACATACTATGTTTTCCTTTTACTTATCTACTTTGTACTTTTTCATATTTATATTTACCTTTTCCTAGTTAGACAATGAATTGTTAGTTTTCTATTTATCTTATGACGGTCTATTTATAACGGTCTAAACCGTGTATATATATAGAGTCTTTAGGCTATGGAATATTATAAGTTTTTCACTGATTCACAACACGTTATCAGCACGAGTTGTTCTCTAAAAACCTAGCTAAAAATCGACCACCTCTAAACCCTAATCAAGCCGCCAACTACTTTCTCATAAACCTTAACCCTAATTTCCTTTTCTAGTTCAAGATCATCCCATAAAACCTAGATCGAGATCCATCCGACTTGCACCAATACCGACACATCGATCGATCCTACTCATCAAACATCAATCGACCAGTCAGTCATCACATCAATCGATACAAGCAACAGTTTTCACTCCACATCGATCGACTTGCATCCATCGGAGCAGTTCGAGTCCAATAGCCCAGCTCTTCCGTCCGATAGCAATCCAACCAAGGAGCTTCCATTCTTGCGGCTGGTACCAGCTCGTGATCTCCTTCTCTTTGGTGGTCCGATTTCAACCCTTCAAAGCTAAAGGTAATTAAAATTTTAAACCCTAAAACCCATAAAACGAATTGGTTGTTTTGATAAAGTTTAAACCCTAAAATTTGAAATCTCTAATGTTGAAAGCCCTAAGATAATAGATCCCAAAATCCTTCTTAAGTAAATCGGAGCTCTCAAGTCCGATAGAGATTGTATTAAACAATTAAACTCAAAACCCTAAAAAGTTTTGAATCTCAAAAATCCTATGATCATCCTAAATCTTATGATCATCCTAAATCTTATGATCATATCGTGTCCCTTAAACCCCTTTGATCTTAATGATCAAATCGAAAACCTAGAAATCGATCACCCCCTTTTTCCTGGTCGATTTCATAAACCCTAAAAATTAAATCGAATCATTTTAAATTGATTGATTGCTTGCTTGATTTTAATTGAGGTTAAAATTTTGGGCTTCTCTATCTCGAATATCGATCGACTTACCATTGCACGTGTCGATTGATGATGTCTCGTGTCGATTGATTATTAATTATAAAATCCTGATAATGATTGCTTGATTATTTAAATCCAAATTTTGAATCACCTAGAAACAAATTGTTAGGATCTAATCCGAATTTTGTTGTTTTGAATTAACTAAAAATTGTTTGAGGTTTCTTGTTTCATAAATTGCTTAGAAACTGTGATTGTTAAGGTGTTTTAAAATCCGGTTGCATTAAAATCATACAGAATCTGATTGTCCATATCAGTAGCCGTGTGGCTTATATTGCATTCATGTTTGATCAATAGGTCGATCGATCGACCTGCCATTGCACGTATCGATCGATGATGCCTCGCGTCTATCGATCGATGACTCTATAGGAGTATCGATCGATGCGCCTCTAGCAAGCGTTAAGATTGATGATTCATTATAGTCGTGTGGATTTATCCAGTATGGTCGTGTGACCTAATGCATTATAACCTTGATCATATTGTTTGCATCATATATACTTTTAGAAATTTCTTTTCTGATGCGTGGCCATAGAGTATTGATATAAAGATATAAAATTTTCTAAAAGTATATATATATATATTTGATTTCAGATGTCGAAAATCAATACCCTGGATTATACTGCCCTAAATGTCTCTGGAGACAATTACTTACAATTGGCTCTTGATACAAAGATCATTCTAAAATCCAAGGGTCTCGGTGATTGTGTTACCGAGAATAATAGTGATAACGAAAAAAGATCGTTATGGGGAAATATTAATTATTCGCCATCATCTGATTGAGAGTCTCAAAGATCAGTACTTAACCATTGAGAATCCTCTAGACCTTTGGAATGCATTGAAACAGAGATATGATCATCAAAATACGATCTTGTTACCAAAGGCTAGACACGAATGGAAAAATCTCAGAATCCAAGACTTTAAGTCTGTGGATCAATACAACGCAGCAATATTTAATATCATTTCTAAACTAAAACTGTGTGGTGAGGATATCACAGAAGAGGAAATGCTTGAGAAGACATTTTCCACCTTCCACACAAGCAATGTCTTGCTTCAGCAAATGCGATCGCGGCAAAAGAATTCAAGACATATGCAAGTCTGATTTCATGCTTATTACTTGCTGAGCAAAACACTGAGTTACTGATGATGAATAGTGAGATGAGACCTCCAGGATCCACACCATTACCTGAAGCCCATGCGGCCACTGAGGCTGATAAAGAGGCTAATCACGCTCAATCTCACAGCCGTGGGCATGGGAGATTTAAGGGACGTGTCCATGGTCGAAATAATTCTGGCCGTGGACGAGGTAATCAATCTGGTCGTGACCAGAACCAATGACACTCTTTTGGATGAGGTCATGGTCGAGGCCGCGGGTCTTCATTCAAACCGCAACACCCAAACAACTCGACCAAATCTGTATGCCATAGGTGTGGAATGAGCAACCATTGAGCAAAGACTTGTAGGACTCCCAAGCATCTAGTCGAGCTATACACAGAAAGTATGAAATGGAAGAATCCTGAAGCTCACATGGTGACCCAAGATGATGAGAACGATTTTGATCATGAAAAAGATGATCTTATGGAGTATGAAACTTCAGATATTCTAAAAGACTGAATTCGACATTTGTATTGTTTTATTTGCTTTGATACTATGATTTGGTGTTTTTATTTTTATTGTCATTTCTTGGAAATTATTTATGGAATGAATTTTTTTTTATTATGGATTATCTTATAATAATTACTTTTATATCTTATATAAATTTTATAAAATGAAGTCTCTAAGTATCATCCTACATTTTTATTTTTTAGAAATGAAAGAGGATGTATTCGTGGTGGATAGTGGGTCGAGCCACACGATCTTAAGAGATAAAAGATACTTCATAAATCTAACCCTTAAAAACGCCAACATTTCCACCATTGCGGGTATAGCTAGTCTCATAGAGGGCCACGGCCAGGCTAACGTTTTGTTGCCTATGGGAACACATCTCGAAATTTCGGATGCTTTGAATTCTCCCAGCTCTAAAAGAAGTTTATTAAGCTTCCAAGACATTCAAATGAATGGATATCATATTGAGACTAAGGGCGAAGGAAATAAAGAATTCCTTCAGATTATTGAAATTGCCCATGGCCAAAAGAAGATCTTAGAATCAATACCCGCAATATCTACTGGTCTTTATCATGCTAAAGTCAGTATGATTGAGGCCAATGCCAAATTTAACAAAACAGCCATCGAAAATTTTACTTTATGGCATGGCAGGCTGGGTCATCCCGGGTCAACTATGATGCGTAAATTGATTGATAATACCAGCGGCCATTCACTAAAAGAAAAATGAGTTATCACTAAACACTTAATGTGTACCACTTTTTCACAAGGGAAACTCATAGTAAAGCCATCACCTATTAAGGTGACAAAGGAAACTATTAATATTCGGGAAAGAATACAAGGAGACATTTGTGGACCAATACACCCACATTGTAGGACATTCAGATATTTTATGGTCCTTATTGATGCATCGACCAGATGGTCGCATGTCTATCTTCTATCGACCCGCAACTTGGCATTTCCAAGATTGCTAGTTCAGATAATAAGATTACGAGCTCATTTTCCAGATTTTCCTTTGAAGACTATACGTCTCGATAATGCTTGTGAATTCACTTCTCAGGCGTTTAATGATTATTGTATGTCCATGGGGGTAACAGTGGAACACTCCGTGGCACATGTACATATGAATCATTTATAAAACTAATACAGCTCATTGCCCGACCAGTACTCATGAGGTCGAGGCTTCCGGTTTCAACATGGGGACACGCAGTCCTTCATGCGGCCGAAGTTATACGCATCAAGCTATCTAGTGAACACAAATACTCCCCATCCCAATTACTTACGGGTCATGAGCCAGACGTCTCCCATCTAAAACCTTGGCTGTGCGGTTTATGTTCCTATTGCTCCACCACGAGAACAAAGATGGGACCACACGACGGATGGGAATATATGTTGGATTTGATTCTCCACAATTATAAAATACCTTGAGCCAACTACGGGTGATTTATTTAAGGCTAGGTATGCGGATTGTCATTTTAATGAATCCGAACTTCCAGCATTAGGGGGAGATAATAAGCTGGTAAAAGAAATATCATGGAATCAGACATCCATAAATTGGAAAGATCCTCGGACTCAAGTGTGTGATCTTGAGTTCCAGAAAATAATACATTTGCAAAAGCTAGCTAATCAATTGCCAGATTCCTTTGCTGACCCGAAAAGAGTGACTAAGTCACATGTACCAGCTATTAATGCACCAGTTTGGATTGATGTTCAAGAGGGACACAATCAAGTTGCTACAGATTCCAAAACACGTTTGAAACGTGGTAGACCAATTTGTTCCATAGATAAGAAACCTCGAAAAACAAAGAAAGGTGCTATATCCGAGGTTGGAACCCTAGACAAGGACGTGGCCGATCTTATCCGAGATGTGGCCGCACCTAAGTCCATAGAAATGGATATTGGTCCGAACGTACCAAGCAGTGACCCTCGGGACGCCGGGGTTCATGGTACTGATGGTCCAGACAATAATGAGATCTCAATAAATTATGTCATGTCTGGAAAACAATGGAATAGAAAAGATGTCGACATCACAGATATATTTGCTTATGAGGTAGCACTCGAACTAATGGATAATGAGGATCAAGAACCCACGTCTATATATGAATGCATGCAAAGAAAAGATTGGCTTAAGTGGAAAGAAGCCATAAACGTGGAGTTAAACTCTTTAAAGAAGAGAGGTGTTTTCGGCCCTATGATCCGAACACCACATGATATAAAACCAGTGGGATACAAATGGGTCTTTGTGAGGAAGAGAAATGAGAATGGTGAAGTCGTGAGGTATAAGGCCCGAATTGTTGCACAAGGATTCTCACAGAGACCAGGAATCGATTATGAGGAAACATATTCCCATGTGGTGGATGCAACCATTTTTAGATTCCTGATAAGTCTGGCCATAAGAGAAAATCTAGATATGAGATTGATGGATGTTGTTACAGCATATATATATGGTCCACTAGATAATGAAATCTATATGAAAATCCCAGAGGGTATTGAATTGAAAAATAAAGAGATCTCTCGTGAACAACACTTCATAAAGTTGAATAAATCACCTTATGGACTAAAACAATCTGGCCGGATGTGGTATAACAGATTAAGTGAGTACCTCATAAAAGAAGGATACATAAATGATCCGATCAGTCCATGTATTTTCATAAAGAAATTCGAAAATAAGGGCTTTGTGATTATAGCAGTGTATGTTGATGATTTAAAAATCATTAGAACCTCTGGAGAGACTTCAGAACAGTCGAATCTCTTAAGAAAGAATTCGAAATGAAAGATCTTTGAAAGACAAGATTCTGTTTTCGATTATAGTTTGAGTATATAAATGATGGAATCCTTGTGCATCAAATGGCATATACAGAAAAGGTACTCAAGAGATTTAATATGTCTGAGACTCACCCTTTGTCCAGTCCTATGATCGTGAGGTCTCTATACCTGGACACGGATCCATTTCGTCCCAAGGAGGACGGTGAGGATGTCCTTGGTCCCGAAGTGCCATATCTCAGTGCCATAGGAGCATTGATGTATTTAGCAACTCACACACGGCCTGATATATGCTTTGCCGTGAACCTACTTTCAAGGTTTAGCTCCTGTCTGACCAAGAGGCACTAGGACGGGATAGAACATGTTCTTCGTTACCTACAAGGAACGAAGGATTTGGGTCTGTTTTATACCAACAAAAACAAAGATGGTTTAGTTGGATTTGCTGATGCTGGATACCTTTCGGATCCGCACAATTCTAGATCTCAGACAGACTATGTGTTTACACATAGTAAAACAGCCATATCATGGCGTTCAATGAAGCAAACACTCGTGGCCACATCCTCAAATCATTCGGAAATATTGGCTATACATGAGGCCAGCCGCGAGTGTGTCTGGTTGAGGTCGATGACCCAATATATACGATCAGATTGTGGGATGCCCGAAGACAAAGGTCCAACCGTGATGTATGAGGATAATGCAGCATGTATTGCTCAGCTCAAAGATGGATACATCAAAGGGGACATGACGAAACACATCCTGCCTAAATTCTTTTCTACACACGAGATGCAGAAGGCCGGTGTAGTCCAAGTGATACAGGTCCAATCCAGTGATAATTCAGCCGACCTGTTCACTAAGGCCTTATCAACCGCGGCGTTGAAGAAGCTCATACATCAGCTTGGGATGCGTCGACTGAAAGACCTTCAGTGATGCATTCATCAGGGGAGTAGTGTGTGTTGTACTCTTTTTTCCTTCACCATGGTTTTGTTCCACTGGGTTTTCCTGGTAAGGTTTTAATGAGGCAACATTAAGCATACTACGAACCCTGAACGGTTATGGTATCCAAGGGGAAGTGTTATAAATCATATGGTGGACGGCCCATAACCAGGCGCCCAATAGGAGAGAGAGACGGCTCATACTATGTTTTCCTTTTACTTATCTACTTTGTATTTTTCCATATTTATATTTACTTTTTCCTAGTTAGACTCAGGAACTGTTAGTTTTCTATTTATCTTATGACGGGCTATTTATGACGGTCTAAACCTTGTATATATAAAGAACCTTTAGGCTATCGAATAATATAAGTTTTCTCATTAATTCACAAAAGGTAGGTAGGACAACAAACACTATACTTTCGTCTGTTTGATATGGTGGATATATCTAAGAAGAAGTTTATCTTTCATTTTAATCACAACATGATGCGTTTTTCCTGTCAAAACATGTATAAATACTATGACTTAAAGGCACGAGAGAGTATTATATATTTAACTCACGTTGATATTTCGTATTGTGTAATTATACAAGTTTTTTTTTCTTACCTCAACTATGTTTGACCAAAAAAGTAAGCATGGACGCGGAGTAAATACTATCAAAAATTTTGTATTTATGATTTGCATGTTTTGTATGTTACTGATATATAGTTTTTCAATTTGATTTACTCCAGAAAATACGGATAATTGAAAAATTTGATATCTAAGAAATATGTAGATATTTGCAGATACTTAGAAATATTTGATGATATATCATCCATGTTTCTTAATATAAATAATTTTTAAAAATCAACACAAATTTGTTGGTAAAGATAGTTTTACATGATATATAGAATAAAATGTAGTGAAATATATTTTTCATAATTTTAAACTAGTTAAGAAAATTTGATAAAGAGTTACAGTTGTCATAAATATTTTTTTTATTTTATCGATTTAATACTTTTATAAGTAATAGTGTGAATCGATTTATTAAATCATATGTTACAATAAAAATTATATAAACTTATACATTTAAATGTCCATATTAAATCTAGATATACCTGTATTTATACATATGTTAGAGCAGAGCGAGTACTCATCATAATTTTTTAATGTTTGTGGATTACTTAGCTTTTAATAAGGTTGGGCGAGAAACGCAAATCCAAAGAATAGAACCAAATCTGATCCGGAATAGTGGTACTTAACCCGAACCAAAACTGATTTAATATCCAAATACGTTCAAAAATTTATTATCTAGAAAACCGTAACCGAACTCGATCCGAACCAAAATATTTTGGCTATCTAAATATATCTGAATCAGATCTATATTCTTAAATATATTATTTATTTTAGAGCTAATATAAAAAATATTCTAAATATATAAGATATTTTGAAGTTGTCAAAAATATTTAGTAATAGTCAAAAGTAAATGCCTAATTTTTTTTATAAAATACTCAAAACACCAAAAAAATTTAAAATATCTAATGATTCTCCATAAAAAATTTCAAGCCAAACCAATTTTCAAGTGAGCTATAGGTATTTTGTTACAAATTATTCAAATTTATATGTTGTATAATATTTTTACTTTTAGATTTTGAAAAATTTAGAGTATATATGAAATTTTTAATTTTAAACATAATATAAACGGGTTTTCCAAACCCGTAAATATCCGAACAAAATTCAAACCGAAGTTTATAAATATCCGAATGGGATTAAAATCTTCATTTTCAAAAACCAAAAATTTGAATAGACTCAAACTGAAATGGAATGGGTACCCACCTCTAGCTTTTAACGAATATTGATTTTTAGTATTTGTTTTGCTTTGATATTTTATAAATATTTGTATTTTCAAATTGAATCAGAACAATTAAAAAAATCGAAATTACTCTCTCTGCTTCATAAAAAATGTCATTTTTTTTTTTTCAAAATAAGTTTCATTTTACATTTTCAGTATTTATTTTCACATTAAATCTTTTTTGTACCAATTAAAATAATCAATAGATGTTTAATAAATCATTTTTATTTAAATAAATGTATAATAAATAAGAGTATATCAATATATTTGTTATTTTTTTAATCTACGTGAAATGTGTCTAAATGAAACTTTTTATGAAATGGAAGGAGTAATAGATAAAATGCAAAATCCTAACCTAAAGAACATTATGATGTCCCGCGCTAAGTCCAGGCATTAAAATAAAAATAGTTCAGAATGAATTTTCTTAATAGAGAATATTTTAAAGCAGATTGATGGGGGAGTTTCAACCACTACAAAACACTTCATCACCGTATCAGCGTATCTTATTTAAAATCTTGATATTTCTAGTATGATGTTCTTATGGCAATATGATATTGCCAATATCCACCGTTTTTTCTGTACAATATCCATCATTAATAAACTAAAAAAGCCCGATGAAATACTAAATCTGTTTTTCAATTGCTCACTTATGCTTGTTAAAAGTGTAAAAGATTAAAACTGAAATATATGAATTATTACCGCTTTCAACTTTAGTTAATTGTCATTTCAAATATAAATATACTATAGTAACACTATTTCCAATTTCAATTCATTTTTGACTTTAAAATATTAAGGTTTGGTTATGTCCATCAGATTTGTTCATCGGTTAGATTAAGTTGTACAAGTTACACGTGGATAACCTGTGGACCTAATTGATAAAGCCTACTAGATCAAGTGCTGATACAAAGAAAGAAACATCACGACAGAGATCTTTAAGCCAAGCTTCTGGGAGGCAAAAGCTTCAAGCATCCAGAAAGTGCTTCCATGACGTCTCTTGGAGAGTTAGAGTAAGTTAGAGATGATATGTTGTTCTAGACTTACCTTTTAGCCATGTACTTCTCTTATATTTCTGTATGTATTCTCTAGGGTTGTATAACCGAAGAGAGATGATCTTGCAAACCACATCGGAGGTATTTTCTGATACTTCATAGTGGATGTTGTGGATCCTGAATCCACATCAGATGTAGCGGTGCGGCCGTGAACTGGGTGAAAAATTCTTGAGTCATGAACAAAGATTGAATCAATGGGAAAGATCAAGGGACCAGGAGACTGTAGTGATCCCAAAACACAGTCTTGTTAGAGTTACGATTGACTCAACAAGTGGTATCAGAACTATAAATTCTGTAACAAGTGGTATCAAAGCACATGCTCATAAATTCACGGAGTCCACGTCCCAAGGAGGAGAGACATATGAAGTTGGTGGTCACGTGGTTTTACCCTAATCAAAGTAAAAATCAGAGGATACACCGAGATCAAGATCTGGTGAAAGAGGTTTTTGGTTTATAAGAGAAGAAGGATAATTGTTGGACGTTCTTCGCTACAGTTGCACAAGTTTATGGAGGAAGGATTCACGAGTCAGTTGAGATGATTTCTAAGTTATGAAATCAGGGTTTCTCTACAGTTCTCTAAGGGTACAAGGATCTGCTACTATGTGAGAAGGGTTTCTGGTTACTCACAAGTTGAGATGGTGGCAAGCTACTAGCATAGGAAAGAGAGGTTTCAGAGCTGTCCTCGATCTGCAGTCACAAGGCGTGTGTGACACTAAGTATTGGAGTCTCGGATTTCTTCATGTTGTGCAAGTTATTGGAACTGAAAGCATAGTGGAACAGAAGGGTTTTGCACTGGTTTTTCTATGGGATTATCTGAAGATTCAGTCAGGGTTTTCACGGTGTTCTTGGGTTCAATCTGCTTGGTATATCAGTCGCAGGCGGTGTTATAATTTATGTGGGTATTTCAGCTTGCTATCTCATGGAATTTTTGGAACGAGGGGACGCCTTAGAACCTTGAATGATATGAGCGTTTCATGGATGTTCGAGTATCAGATGGTATTCTTTAGTCAGCCTGAAGGGTGTTGCAGAATGGTTGAAGTAAATCGACTCATGCTGGGTTTGTCTATGTGTGATCATGAGAGTCTACAGTTGGGTAGAGGTTCAGAGAACAAGATACTACAAGACTGCTATTTTTAGAGGGAATGCAGTGTGGTTTTCTAAGCAGATATGTGTTTGGCGTAATACTTAGTTTTCTGCTGGGATGAATCTGCGAGAATGAGGAGTTAGTTGTTCAAGGCAGAGTTCGGTTGAACAGGTGGTGGTTCAAATCAGGACTGATTCAGGATGGAAACATGTATGTTTCGGGTTTTCTGCATGGGATTCAGTATTAGTTTGTTTTGGCTTCTCAGGGCATATGAGGGGAAACAAATGGGTCTACAGAGTATCACTGTTGCAGAGGTAATGATTTGTTTGAGTAGAGGTTGAGCAGCGATTCTTTGCGTCGAAAGTCTTCTTAGCAAGTTGTGCTAAGCGGCGAATTCTGTTGGCAACAGCAGCGGTTCACAGTGATGTTCAAGACAAGGTGTTCAATCAGGTTGTTACAAAGAAGATTCCTAGGATAAAGAGTTTGGTGTTTACGGGCTGTTGAGGTTGGATAAAGTTTGAGTCAAACGACTTCTGGTTTGAGGCAGTGGTGATACAGATTCCACAAGAGCTTGAAGTTAGCATCGACACCAGTTGGAAATTCTGGAAAAATAGAATCAATAGATTTGTAGTCACAATCACATCATTATTTTTTAAGGGTGACAAACCAGAGATGATGCTGAAGAATACGCAACATCAGAGAAGGAAGCAGATGGCGTTAGTTTGTAGTAGACAATGACCACATCAGAGACAGAGGAAGAATCGTTCACAGAGGACTATGTCAATACACATGATGGTTTCAGTTTGGTGAAATCATGATGAGAGACTTGCAATAGATGCAACGGTTATTTGCAAGAAAGGGAAGACCCGTGTAAGCTGCAGCATGAACAGCTGCACAGGTGGGCGTGTTCGTGATCAGTAGTATTGGAGATTGATTTGAGTCGTCTAGGATGGATGATATCTCAAGAGAATACAGAATCATATTAAGTCAAAGTTAGGCTTAAGGAGACGGAATCAAAGGTCATCAATCTCACAGGGACTGAAGGTTGCTTCAGAGATCACAAAGAATGCAAGTTATCTTTGCAAAAGATGATCAACGGATATTGCAGCAGCACAGATTGGTTGTCGTGTGGTAACAAAGCGACAAAACAAAGGTTATTATGTTTCGGGTCAGTTAAAGTCGGTCTCGTGGGTGCATAAGAGGCAAGGTTTCTGACTGTAAAAAGAAAGCCAGGAGAGTCACCAAATTAGTGTGACTGAAACAGGTTGTACCTCCACGAAGAAGCAACTAGAGCAAGGGCAAAGTGTGTAAAAGCTTACACAAGGGTATGTTGGAGCAAATGGCTATTTGTGGTAACAACATGTAGCACATTTAGTGAGGTCGTGTGAGTGACAAGGAGAAACCTAAGATAAAAGGCGATTCAGTGTTAGACTTAACTTGGAGATTCTTATCAAAAGCAGAGGAAAAATGCACAGACAGAATCAGGTTGAACAGGTTGTTATGATTGGTTGTAGTCCTGAAGATAAAGGATATGAGATAACAATCATCAATACTTGTTTAAGAAGCAGGAAGTCGCTACCACAACTAGTCAAAGCGTGTGTGAGTTATACCTTAGAGGAATCATCATGGAAGTCTGAATCAGGAGTTCCAGATGGATAGACTCAGAGGAAGTAAGGGACGTCAGTCTGGTGTCACGACCACATGTGTCAAGGTGGAGTTCTCGGGCAAGAATCGAAGCTCACAAGCAAAAGAAGAAATTTGCATACTTGACCGGGTCAAAACTTCATGCCTGAAAAAGTCGTGTTCAGGTATAGTTACAGCTAGAGAAACTCATCATGGGCTCGAGTTTGACATGAGAGAAGCTGTAAGAGCATATCTCAGGAGCATCACATGCATGGTTGATGTGAGATATGATTAAAAGGCCGACATAAACCATGTATAGTTGTAGAAACTTGGTTATTCCAGAGACATGGTATTTCTACAGTGTTATTTGATTCAGGTCACTGAGATTATATGAGGATTGATGCATCAGGGATATATATAATCTGATTCCAGGTGGAGTGAGTCAAATTTTTTTTTCTGTTTTAGAAGATGTCTTGATTGGTTCAGCTGAAGGGTATAAGTTTCGATTAGCAACTTGGTCAGCTCAAGAAAGTAAGAGCTGAAAGGAAAGGTTATCCATGATAAAAGGGTCATGGATATGTTCAGTGTGTCAAGGCCATAAGTGTCAAGATCAGTTAACAAGTACAAGGCGCATCATAAGGAGGTTTGTAAGAGGAGCCTTACATAAGGTAACTTGTAGGTGAGACAAGTGAATCTGCATATGTATCAGGAATACACTGCAGTGAAGTTGATACAGGGGAACCAAGTATGATGCAAGGTAAAACGTGGTGAAGTGCTTAGTTAAAGTGAAGGGAAGTAAGTATCAAGAGATACTGAAGTATTGAGTAGTGAGGATGAAGAATGGTGAGATGAAACAAAGTAAGAAATTGGTAGAAGACATTGCAGGGATTGCAGGAAATTGTCTTACAGTTTATCCATCTCAGTAAGAGTAAGACTTGTTCTCCACAAGCAGGTTCATCTTAAGTTGAAGTCATGGAGCTGAAAGAAGTTTCATAAAATATCTAAATGCAAGAAAAAGCCGATTGCATTTAAGGGAACATAACAAGTGGAGTTTTAGATATATGTTCGCATCAAAGGGGAGTACTGAGGCAGTTTCCTCAGAAAAGTCCATTAGCAAATAGCCAGATACTCATCGATGGCCAGGTACTCATCAGGCTGATGGCGAGTTCAATGACTTACAGTCGTGTTTAAGTTGTTGATGGTGATGCACAGGTTTCGGTATTGGAGACATCTCAATACAATAAAGGTATTGAGGATAGGAATTCACAGCTGAGTAAAGGAGGAATATTAGGGATTCTAGATAAGATATCATAGGCAGCTCTTGAAGGAGAGCCAATGTGTATCATTGATTATATGGTATGAGGCTTGTTTCATTTAACTAGCAGTGCGGTCTAAATCTATTAATGGGGGTTCTGTTGTTGCAGAGGAGTTTGATCAGATGGTGGAACAAAGACATTTGTGTCGAAAGTCTTCCTAATCAATGTGGTGTTAGGCGGCGTGTCCTACTTGTGATAGTAGCGGTACAATATGATGCTCAAGTGCAGTCTATTCAAGAACATCAAGGGTTTGTGGTTGATTCAAGGAGAATTATACGGTAGCAATTTTTCTTAACAACATGAAGGGTGAACCAAGGTTGTGTCGAAAGTCTGTCCAGCAGTGATGGTTGGATGGTGGGTCATGTTCTAAGTAACAGCGGTACAAAATGTGTTCAATGCTGGAGTGTTTTAAACAAGTAGAGAATCAGAGGTTGTTTCAGGTTTGAAGCATATATGGTTCGAAGATAGCTGCACAAAATTCAGGTAATTTGGTTCAAGGCTTAGTGCCCATAAGTGGAATCAAAAGGCCAAGGAGGAAATCAACTTGCAGAAGGATGTTCAGGTTTCTGTTCAAGCACTTGAACAGGTTCGTGTGGCCTGGAGTTGAGCTTGACACTTGTAGTGTAGCAGTTGGATTCACAACTCAAGACAATAGATGAAGGTGATGGAAATTCAGAATGGCAATGGGATTGTCACGTACCTTTCATCAAGCGTGATGTCTATTTTCATTGATGGGGTTAAGTGAATTTAAGTGTTTAATCTACTTAAGCAGTTGTGGTGTATAAGTGTAAGCTTATGCATGTTTAAAGAAGATCATGAAGGGACTTCAAGCTTAGCTCAAGATGGAGCTGAGAGAAGTGTGAAAAGATAAAAGAAGACAAGGAGATGCAGAAGATGAGCAGGCTTTCTCTAGCATCAGGAAGTGCCGGCACAAAGGAAGGGTTATGGACTTGGACCAAACAGATGGAGTTTATTGAGGTTTGGTCAAGCCCATCGGACTTGTTCATCGGCTAGGCTAAGTTGCACGAGTTACGCGTGGACAACCTATGGGCCTAATCGAGAAAGCCCATTAGGTCAAGTGCTGATACAAAGAAGGAGAGATCACGACAGGGGTCTCTAAGCCAAGCTTTTGGGAGGCAGGAGTCTCAAGCATCCAAAGAGTGTTTCCATTGTGTCTCTTGGAGTAAGCTAGAGATGATATGTTGTTCTAGGCTTAGCTCTTAGCCATGTACTTCTTTTATATCTCTTTATGTACTTTCTAGGGTTGTATAACCGAAGAGAGATGATCTTGTAAATCACATCATAGGTATTTTCCGATACTTCATAGTGGATCCTGGATCCACCCAGATCCACCCAGATATAGTGGTGCGGCCGTGAACTGGGTGAAAAATTCTTGAGTCATGAACAAGGACTGAATCAATGGGAAAGATCAAGGGACCAGGAGATTGTAGTGACTCCCAAACAAAGTCTTGTAAGAATTACAATTGACTCAACAAAGGGTATCAGAACTATAAATTCCGTAACATAAAATACCAATAGTTTAGAGTAAAAATGTTTGAATGATATCCTATTTTTTACTCTATAATAAAATAAAAATTATCTTATTTTATAAAAATAATTTATTTATTTTTTGTTCGTAACTCTATTTTTAATTTAAGATAGAATACCATTAAAATAAAATCTAATATTATTTTCTAAAAAAGAGTTTAATTTTGGAAATTATTATTTGTATACTTTAACTTCATCAGTCAGAAAAAATAAAACCATAAACGTATTCTTTTAAGTCTTATTTTTCTTTTAAAATAGTTTAAATATTTCACTTTATTTTATTTAAATTTCAATAAATATAAGATTTCATTTTATTTACCATTTGTAAACTTTTACCGGCTTGCAGTACTTGGCCGGTAGTGTGGAACATAGGTAAATGTCCTTCTCATCCTTCGTTGTACGAGAAGAGAAGTACTGTGCGGCGATCCGGATGAAATAGGGATCGTTCTAATATCTGATGTGACCATCTCCTACGTCCTTTATGAGATCGGGGGCATAGCTTCTAAGCTCATAAATGACATTCGAGTCGAAGACGGTGTTGCATATAAGCTTCTTCGTCTTGTCGTTAAACTTCACATTTATTTTTTCGTTGATCTCAATGGACAAATTCCAGTTTTGCTGGAAATGAAATATTTAAAAATAATATTAATTATATATTAACAAATTCAAAATTATTAAAAATAAATAACTAATCGTAAAAAATTTGAACTATGTAGTCCTAGTGAAAGTAATTAGGATGCATTTCTATGAAATAGCCTTTGACCGTGTTCGCACCATTCTGTCCGATACGACTATCGGTCTTAAACCTAAAAAATAATAATAACAATAATAAGGTAATCAAATTAAAGATTGTAAAATTTAATTATTTTAATCTTAATAAAATATATGTACCAGTAAATCCTCGTTGGTAGTGAAATATATATGTACCGGTAAGGTGGTAGTAAAGTGTATCACTAGAAGAAAACATCGTTATTCTGAGGGACATACGAGGGAAAATGAGTCCCTCGGATATTTCTGACCAAAAACCGAGGAAACGCAAAAATTTGGTTTCCTCGGTATTTCCTCGGAAAATTCCGAGGAAATTCCGAGGAAGACACAGTTCCTCGGTATAATCCGAGGTTGACTGTCACAGACGATTCCTACCACCTGATCATCCATACCGTCGGAGTAAGACTTTGTTTAGGAAGAACAAGCAGGTGTTTGATGGTCCACCTGAGGAAGTTAGTGGGAAAGGTTTGAAGACACAACTAAGAGATTTTGGTGCAGCAAGGACGCCAGACGTCGGTGGACATGAGCGTTTTCCGGTAGATGCTGTTGGAGAACTACATAACTGGCACAAAAAAGTATTTTCTGGGATCTGCCATACTGGGAGGATCATCTGCTATGGCATAATTTAGATGTCATGCATATTGAGAAGAACTTTTTTGAGAATCTCATGAACACGATCCTTAACGTTCAAGGTAAACAAAGGATAATTTGAAGTCAAGACTGGATTTAGTCGATATATGTGCTCGTTGAACTTCATGTTGATGAGAATGGTAGGGCTCCTTTTCCCATATACCGACTTGATGCGAGAGGAAAAGATCGTTCTTTGATTGGATTTCAAGCGATGTGGAGTTTCAGGCGGTTCGCATCTAATTTGCGTGCTGTATCGACGAAAGGAAGGAAAGTTTATTGGCTTGAAAAGTCCACGATTGCCATGTGTTGATGCAGCGCCTCCTTCCGTTTGCCTTCAAGGAACTATTACCACGAAATGTTCATGAAGCAATTGCGAGGATAAGTGCTTTCTTCCGCGATTTATGCGAGATCGGTGACTCTTGAAGGTATTGAAAATTTGAAGACTAACATAGCCGTGATTCAGTGCAACCTTGAGAAGATATTTCCTCCCTCATTTTTGATGTTATGGAGCATCTTGTTATTCACGGCAAGAGAATGGAACTTGGTGGTCTGTGCGGTATAGATGGATGTATCTCGTATGAGCGGTATATGTTCCATTTGCGAAGATGGTGAAAAATTTAAGTAGGGTGGAAGGTTCTATAGTCGCACGGATGATCAATGAAAAATTTCAAACTTTGTCGAGTACTACTTTACAGCAGAAGTTCAGACCAAAAACAGAAGACCTGCTCGGCATGATGATAGAGGCGAACGGGCAACATATCATGTTAAGGTTCGAACATTTTCATAGATGTTGGACGACTTAGCGGAAAACCAAAGGACCGTCGACTTCTTGGCGAGGCGAAGTCATTTGCAAACATATTTGCTCACCAACTGCGAAGATGTTCTTCAATATGAGAGGTAAGTTTATTATCTTACAAATTTTTATTTTAACAAATTGACATTTAAATCTTAATTAATTACATTATTGTCATCATATGTACAGGATTTTCATGGCAGAAAAGCGGTTCGAATATAGATACGCCACAGAGGAGGAACTAGAAGAAATGAAGCAGAGAGAATTTGCTGGATGGATGTTTACTTATGTGAGTGCCTTAAACAAATTAAAATATCATTTATCACATATTTATACTAATTCATATTTATTGATATAACCTATATATGTGCTATTAATAGGTGTCTGCTGGTTTGGCTAGAGGTGAAACATTTGACGATTGGATACGCGAGATAGTGGTTGGACCAAACTATGTTGTGAAGTCATATCGAGATTTTGTACTCGAGGATATGCATTCACAACTGAAAAGAGGAGACGTTCGCGTACGACCTATGATGCTGGCGTTTGTTCTGCATAAGGAGATGATGTATACTACGGACACATACATGAGATTATGGAAATCAAGTATTTGGGCATGCTTGGATTGTGATGTACTGTTTTCTATTGTGATTGGCACGACAACACTCCAGATCGAGGTGTGACAACAGATGCATTTGGTGTTACATCAGTAAATTCGAGGCGATAGCTGCAATATTATGATCATTTCATTCTTGCTTCTCAGGCCGATCAGGTAAGTAAATGTTAATTATTCAGAATGATTGATCACCCATGTGTATTAATTTATACTTTTACTAATAATTTTTTAAATGTTACAAGTTTGTTATATCAAGTACCCCCGGGTAAGGAACAGAGATGATCCATGGGTTACTGTTACAAGACTCAACCCGAGAGGCCGAGTTCAGGTAAGTTCTGAGCTGGAAGACCCACTACAACCAATCACATCCGGAAACTTAAGTGCGGCAGAAGATGTAGCTGGAGTTGGCCTTGTAGTCGATTTAACCGACTTCGTAGAGGAAGCCGTCGTTCCGCAGAGGATGAACCAGTTATTGGAGAGTTTCACCAAGATCCAGATTCAGATTCATCTGGTGATGATGACTCGGAAACAGACTAGCATCGTCTTTTTTTTAATAGAAATACCGAGGAAATTCCGAGGGAGTTTAGGTTTTCCTCGGAATTTCCTCAGAATTGACCTTCTCGATTTAGGGATTTGATTATAAAGTATCTTTCCTCGGAAATCCCTCGGAATATTCCGAGAAAATTCCGAGGAAAGTAAGGGTTTTCAGTATTTCCTCGGAATTCCCTCAGAATATTCCGAGGTAATTCCGAGGAAATAAGGATTTTAAACCGAAACAACGTTTTCTTGGATTGAATAACATGTATATAACCTTCATTAAGTGTCTTAACCAGATTATGAAGTCAAACTTTGGTGTTTTACCCAATAACAAACACTTTTACGATTGCATGAACGAAAACTACACAACATATGAGAAACACTTATACACTTTAATAAACGTTAAAGGGAATACTTACAATTATTTTTGAAATTTTGTTATTTCATGGTTTATGATCATCTATACAAAGAATCCTCAATGGTATGCATTACATTTGTATAAGAAATGAAATCTGACAAAAAATCGATGTTTTGAAACCCCAAACCCTGTTTCCTCGGAATTGACCTTCTCGATTTAGGGATTTGATTATAAAGTATCTTTCCTCGAAATCCCTCGAATATTCGAGAAAATTCGAGGAAAGTAAGGGTTTTCAGTATTTCCTCGAATTCCCTCGAATATTCGAGAAAATTCGAGGAAAGTAAGGGTTTTCAGTATTTCCTCGAATTCCCTCGAATATTCGAGGTAATTCCGAGGAAATAAGGATTTTAAACCGAAAACAACGTTTTGCGGATTGAATAACATGTATATAACCTTCATTAAGTGTCTTAACCAGATTATGAAGTCAAACTTTGGTGTTTTACCCAATAACAAACACTTTTACGATTGCATGAGCGAAAACTACACAACATATGAGAAACACTTATACACTTTAATAAGCGTTAAAGGGAATACTTACAATTATTTTTGAAATTTTGTTATTTCATGGTTTATGATCATCTATACAAAGAATCCTCAATGGTATGCATTACATTTGTATAAGAAATGAAATCTGACAAAAAATCGATGTTTTGAAACCCCAAACCCTGTTTCCTCGGAATATTCGAGGAAATTCGACGGATGTAATTAATTTTTCCGAGGAAATTCGAGGAGTTTAGGTTTTCCTCGAATTTCCTCGAATTGACCTTCTCGATTTAGGGATTTGATTATAAAGTATCTTTCCTCGAAATCCCTCGAATATTCGAGAAAATTCGAGGAAAGTAAGGGTTTTCAGTATTTCCTCGGAATTCCCTCAGAATATTCCGAGGTAATTCCGAGGAAATAAGGATTTTAAACCGAAAACAACGTTTTGCGGATTGAATAACATGTATATAACCTTCATTAAGTGTCTTAACCAGATTATGAAGTCAAACTTTGGTGTTTTACCCAATAACAAACACTTTTACGATTGCATGAACGAAAACTACACAACATATGAGAAACACTTATACACTTTAATAAACGTTAAAGGGAATACTTACAATTATTTTTGAAATTTTGTTATTTCATGGTTTATGATCATCTATACAAAGAATCCTCAATGGTATGCATTACATTTGTATAAGAAATGAAATACGGCAAAAAAATCGATGTTTTGAAACCCCAAACCCTGTTTCCTCGGAATATTTTCATTTAACCGGGTAAACCAAACCGCCAAATATTTCGCGAAAATTGAATTAATGATTTCAGAGGAAATTCCGACGGATGTAATTAATTTTTCCGAGGAAATTCCGACGGATATTTTCCGTCGGATACCTCATTTTATTAGGTCGACCAGAGACCTTTCTTCACCATTTCTCTCTTCCTCTTCCTCGCGAACTCCGCCTCTCCCTCTCCTCCTTCGACGATTTCCGGCGATTCAAGTTTGTTTCTCCTCAATTCCATTCCCAAATCATGTAAGGACACTATCCCTCTCTCTTAGATTCGAAAATCGAGTTTGATTATGGTGTTAGGGTGATTTTTATAGATTTTTGTTAGGTTGAATGGTATTATTGTGTAGTGATAGTTTGATTATGTTTTTTTGTGAGGATTGTGATTATTTGTTGTTATTGAGAGTTTGATTATGGTATGGAATTTTTTTTTTTGTTTTTATTAATTTTGTGGTTATAAAAATCTAATTGATAATTATGTATACAAATAAAATATATGAAAACGTTTTTTGTATATAAAATCTATTTTTTGCATTATAAAATCTTTTATATCTTTATTAAACATTTTTAATATCTATAAAACTTCTCTTTTTTGTGTTTAAAAAATATTATTTGGGATTTTTATTTTTAAACATTTTTTATATATTAAAATTTTCTATATTTATTAAACATTTTTTACATATTAAAAATATTTTTATTAATTATTAAACTATTTTTATATATTAAAACTATTTTTGTAATTATTAAACTATTTTTATATATTAAAACTATTTTTTGTAATTATTAAACTATTTTTTATATATTAAAACTATTTTTGTAATTATTAAACTATTTTTTATATATTAAAACTATTTTTTGTAATTATTAAACTATTTTTATATATTAAAACTATTTTTTGTAATTATTAAACTATTTATATTTTGTGATTAAAAACTATTTATTGATTTTTTAAAATTTTAATTTATTAGAACTAATTTTTAAATATATTATTTTAATTTACAGGTCTTATGATGATGAGATCCGGTCTCGACAGCGTCGTAGTCGTGGTGGTACGGGGAGCCACTCTCGGGGTTCGTCCAGCCACATTCAGGATTCCGCATCGCCCCACAGCTCCTACCATACATCTCCCTCTCCATTTCCCGCTCCTGCTCTTCCCGCTCCCGTTGCTGCACCCGCTCCTGCTCCTGCTCCTGCTCCTCCGGGTCCTCCGGGAGTGATGAAGGTTGCGGAGTTTGTTCGACAGCCCGGTCGTGACAATCTTCCCTATCTCACTCCGTATCCACATGGACGGGGTCAAACATGGTAATTAAACGTATTTTTACATTAAAATTTGATTCATTGTTAATAATTTGTTCTTTTTTTAGGTTCAACCGATCCGGGAACGGGATCAGCGCATGGATCAACCGTATGATGTACTCGACCCTCGACAAGGGACTTCCGACTTTCACTGACTTCCCTACCGACAAGCAGCATATGTGGTTTCAACAGTTTGCGGTAAGTATTCTAATTTTTTACTTATATTTTTAATCTTTAATATAAATTTTCTACTAATTGTGGTTTTTTTTCAGCAAGAATTCAACTGGAATGCCGATGATACGATGTATATCTATCACCACTTCGTCCATAAAGTTATGGACAACTATGGGAAGCAGATCCCCGAGTGGAAGAAGAAGTGGGAAATAAACAAGGTTGTTTTTTATTTATTAAATAATTTTTTAATTTATTTAAATATTTTTTTGTTTATTTAACAATTTTTTTTATTTATTAAAAGGTCCCAAAGTCGATGAACCCCACGGTCTGGCTGGAGTTGTGTGTGCATTGGGATAAGGAACAGACGAAAGAAACTTCTTCCACCAACTCCACCAACCGCGGGGAGCGGCGTAAAGGAAGGCGTCTTCAAGCATAACTTGGGTGCTCAATCTATTGCCACTCTGGGGGATCGCATGGTAAGTTCAGTCGCTTTTTATTCTATTATTTAAGTTTTGAAATTTTATTTTTTGTGCATTTCTTCTAATTACTAATGTTTGTTTAATTTATGTTTTTTCAAGGCGGAAGAAAATGATGGCGAGCCGGTTGATGATCTCGCCCTAATGAAGAGGGCGTATACCAACAAGAAGACCGGCCAGATTGATGATGGTGTTGTGACGGATGTGGTCACCCTGATTGAGACTCAGGTGGTAGACGAAGAGTCTCAGCTTCAAACCGAGGATGACGATTGACGGCTTCGACCTACTTGCCTCGGTTCGATCAACGAAATCGTTGAATCGGTAAGTTCTTTTTAAAGTTCAATTCATCTTTTCTATTATTTAAATTTGGCTATTTTCTATTTCAGTCGGTTCCAAAGAAGAAGGGGCGTTTGGTCGGTTTGGGTCGCCGCCCCTGCCGTTCGTTTTCTCGCTGCACCACCGCCTTTGTTGATCCGAAGTACTTATGGGTCAGTTGAAGGACAACGATGATCGCATATCTGTGTTGGAGACCCAGATGGCGACTCAACATGAGGGCTTTGAGGCACAGAAGAAGCTGAACGAGCAAATGATGGAGATGATGAGGAGGTTGCACCCGAACGAGATGTTCCCGACCGTGCAAGACCCGAACGCACAAAACCCGTAGTTTTTTTTTTCAAAAACTCGGAATGTTTTATTTTTATTTTTATTTGTACGACTTTGAATATTATCTAATATGTTTTCAATTTTAATTTTAATTTTATATTTTCGAATTTAAATTTCAAAAAAATTTATTTTTTTTTTAAAAAAATAATTTTTTTGATATTCCGAGGAAGTGTTCCCTCGGAAATTTCCGACGATCATTGTCGTCGGAATATACCGAGGGATCTCTTCCTCGGAATTTTCCGAGGGCTAGTTTCTTCGGAATTTCCGAGGGATCACTTCCTCGGAACATTTCGTCGAACTTCCGAGGATTTGTCTGTCGAAATATCCTCGGAATATACCGAGGGAGTGCTTCTTCGGTATATTCCGAGGACTTTTCCGACGAACGGTGGTCCTCAGAATTTTCTCGGAAATACGGTTCCTCGGAATTCCGTCGGAAATTTCCGAGGGAATTCCGAGGAGAAATGAAATTCGAGGAGTTTTTCCGAGGATTTGTCTGTCGGAAATATCCCGAATATACCGAGGGATCTCTTCCTCGGAATTTTCCGAGGGCTAGTTTCTTCGGAATTTCCGAGGGATCACTTCCTCGGAACATTTCGTCAGAACTTCCGAGGATTTGTCTGTCGGAAATATCCTCGGAATATACCGAGGGAGTGCTTCTTCGGTATATTCCGAGGACTTTTCCGACGAACGGTGGTCCTCAGAATTTTCTCGGAAATACGGTTCCTCGGAATTCCGTCGGAAATTTCCGAGGGAATTCCGAGGAGAAATGAAATTCCGAGGAGTTTTTTCCGAGGACTTGTTTCGTCGGTATGTCGTCGGAATATGGTTATTCCAACGACATACCGACGATTTTTACCCTCGGAATAACGCTGTTTTTTGTAGTGTATGTTTTCTCGTAGTTAATTGAAAAAACAAACACAGTACTGAATCCAAAAGTTTATAATAGTTTAAGTTATACAAAAATGTTGTATATCTTCGGTTACACAGCATGTACGTATAGCAATCAAATATATATTAACTATACGTGTGTGTATATATATGTATTTTTTTATGAAATTTTAAATTTATTGATCTTCAGGAAAAGAATGTTATGTACAACCAATTGCTAAAAAAATTACCCCAACCAGAAAAAACCAAACAAAGCTCTAAAAAATGACTAGCGTGTACTAAACCAGCATTGCATCAGTCCCTGGAGTTTTGCCTTCTCACAGTACTTTGTAGAGAAGATCCTCTGCCTTATAGTCTTCTCAATGAACTTTGCCAACTGATCAACAGGCCTGGCGGGTTGGGATGACGTCTCCCATTCCGTTCCTTTATATATATATATATATATGCATTTTGATTTCGAAAGTGTGGATGGACGACTTTTGGAGAATGCCAAGAGTTTTTTTTTATTGAATTGTTAAATGTATTTATCAACAAAGAAAAAAATACCACAAAGTAGTGGTGGGAAAAAGAAGTGAAGACATTTTAAACAATCACGACAAGCCTAAGGAGAGATAGGAGGAGGCATGTAGAAAGATGGACGCTCAAACCAACGCTGCATCAGTTTGCTATAGAGCACCATGTTCTTATGGCAAAGTGACTAGAGGCGGTTCCGTATTGTTTTTTCAACGTATCCAACTAGCTGAGAGATGGACTGATACTCGTTCTTGTGCTTCCGTGTGTTCCTTTCAAGCCAAATGGTGTGAATTGTAGCTTGAAAAGCCAGACGCAAGATGGGGAGATCTAATGTTGGGACGTCGCTGGAAAGGAGGAAGGAGACTGTGTCAGTCCAGTCCGGAGTAGCCCTTGCGCCAAGAAAGTACCCCACCAGTTCTGTCCATAGCGTGTATGAGAATGGACACGCGGAAAAGAGGTGGTCGCTCGTCAAGTGTGATCACCAGTGGACAGTTTATCTTTGAAAGCTAGCCAAGTAATGAAGGAGAACCGCAGAAAAGCTTGGGTAAACCATACAAGCTTGCTCCAGGCCACACGGTGATGGTGTTCCCTCGTCAGGTTCCATGTCTACTTGGCAGAGAAAGTTGGTCGTAAATCGTCATCGCCATGATGCCATAGAGAACAGTCAGCTTCAGCTTCAGCGTCAGCTTCATCTACCGGTGGTGGAACAGAGTGGATTCGATCTATCATCTCCTGTAGGTGATAGTGTCGACTCCGACGAATGTTCAACTTTCCAGACGATGCTGCCTCTTTAACTATGGCGTAGCGGCGGATCCCCAGAACCAGATGGACCTCCAATGTCAAGTAATTTCCCCATATTTAGCCAATCGTCAAACCAAAACAGAGTTGATCTGCCATTCCCAATCCTTGCTCGAAGGAAGTGTGCTGCTATATCACGAAGCTTTAACAACTTTTGCCATATCCAGGAGCCAGCATACTTTTCATTTGCATCCCAGAAACTGTGTGTTCGAAGTAAATAAGCTCTTGTCCAAGCAACCCATAGGAAGCCAGAGTTTGTGAAAAGGCGCCATATCAGACTCAAGGCATATACTCGGGAAGACTCTTGCAGTCGACAAATGCCAAGACTGATGCGCCTCGGATCGTAGACCTGGGCCAGGATGATGCAACCATGGTCGAGTCAGAAGCTAACTTGGAAAAAGAAGGACTTAGTAGTGAGTGGATGCAACCCCGTGGATGCAACTATGTAGATGCAGAACCTCGTGGATGCAACCCTATGGATGGAACCCGTGGATGCATCTCTTTGGATGTCACACCTATGAAAGGAACTAATTGGAAGCAACAATCAATTGACCTTGAAGATATCATGGAGCTAGACACACATGAACACTTTGGACGAGCTGGACGAAGTACCTGCACATTCTAAATGCCAAGAGTTTACTCAAAACATTCTCATTTTAGATAATCATAGATAAATGCCATTTGATATTGTAAGTGAACTTCCAACTAATCTTTATATTTAGTTTTATAATTATATCTAGAGGTAAAATTATTCTTATACATCTCTATTCAAAAAAAAAATAGAAATTGCTATTTTTCCTTTATTTATAGAAGAAGAATAACATTCCCTTATATTTTACTTTATATTTAAAAATTATAAAAAATGTTTTCTCTATTAAAATTTTTATTTTAAAATAAAAATAGCAAAATACTTTAGAGATAGTTTTTAAAAATATATAATGGACTTCTTTTGTAAATTTAACAAGAATTTTGTTTGTTTATTTCATAAAATCAATATGGTTTTTCTTTCGAGATCATGAATCTCTTTCCAGCAAATTGAATATGGAAAAGATGTCAGAGAAAAATATATAAGCTTCGAATGTTTCTAACCGCACCGCATCGTAGTTAATAGTAACAAAAATCTATACATACATATATATGTTTTTATTCTACTAAAATCGCACCGAGTTACCTTGTATATTGCAATTCGGGTCCATAATATATATGAAGAACATACGAATTTACGGGTTGTACTTATGTGTCTCATCCAATATCACTATTTTCGAGCTATAAGAGTAAGATAACCTTTAAATTAAGAGTGATTAACACTCCGGGTCACTTTTCCACTTTTGGTTTAACTCTAGGGCAGTTACGTCGGGAGACACACTTTCTCTAACCAAATCACACGATTTTGAGGTTAAAAAGACACACTTTCTCTAACTAGGGTACTATTAATTTTACTAGTTTTGTACATAATCTAATGTTTAAGGATGACTTTCTTTCAAAAAGAATTATGCTTAGTTATTTGGATAATATGTATTTATAGATATGAAATGATGAGATCTGTTAACAACTTTTATTTTTGATATAATGTATTATATAATTTACTAATTTTTTGGGAAAAAAATTACCAAATTTAAACTGTGAGGGTAGATGCTACTTTTAGTTTATTTTTATTTTGTGATTTATAAAAATTATTTTGGAAATCAAAACTTAAATACGTTAGTAATGATTATATAATATTTATTCAACTCTGATCTTGAAAAACATTTAGTGTTTATTTTCATTAATATTTAGAAAAAATAATATAAAATTATTCAGTTTTTTCAAAAAAAAAATAATTTATAAGTATAAATGGAAAATGTAATTAATAAAAATAATTTTTTAAAACTTAATTAAAATTAAAAATTTGGTTTAGTTCAGACAATTTGCTAAAACCTAATATATTTAAGATATAAATAATCAAATTGATCTAAATTTCTATAGCTGAAACTATTAATAATTAAAATATTTAAATAATATTTTATTTATTTATATACATGCTGATTATCAAAAAATTTGAATTAAATTATGAATGAATAAAATAAAGAATTAATTAATTATTATAATTTAATTTTCTATATTTATCATCGTGATAATAGTATGTTATTTTATGTTCAAATGTCTTAGTTTACTTGATTTCAAGGATTTTTTTAGGGAAGTTAAATTTTGTTTTTGTATATTGAATATAGATTTTGGGCCAAGAGAAAAAAGGACCAATGTTTTAGAACTTAATAATAATAATAATAATAATAATAATAATAATAATAATAATAATAATAATAATAATAATAATAATAATAATAATAATAATAATAATAATAATAATAATAATAATATTTGTATTTGAACATTCGGTGACTTGGATGAACTATAGCATATTTCAAATACTGGTTTTGTTACTAATAAGAATGATGTGACTATTAATACAGAAAGGATCAGCAAAAAGGATATATAGATCTTCTAATTTTTTTAAAAAACCATCCATGGTAGGATCATAACTTTATTTTGATTGGTTGATCATTAAATTCATATACTTAAATAACTAAAAACAAAAACAATAATTACAGTGATATAAAACTAATAATGAAATTGGTCATACTAAATATGTATTTGAGTAAATGATATTTTCGATGTTTTCTAATGATGATTGTGATAACAGCATATGTAATAACTTTTATTTCTCAAATAATGTAGCAGTAAACAAAAAAAAAATAATTTTTTCCAATATATATATATATATATATATATGTACATATTGTATTTTCTATAGTAATGTAGGCACATTAGCTTTCCAAGCTTGAAGAAAACCAGCCATTTTGATAGGGAATTTCTTCCACATTCGATTATTTCCAATTTTACAAGAGTAGATAGAAATATATTAGTTGTTCAAAAAAAATGATAGAAATATATCAAAAATATGATATTTATAAGGATAATATCTTCATAAATGAAACCTTATAACAACTTGATCGAATATGAGATATATTATATTCCTACTTTATCACTGCCTTTAAATTAATATAACCCAAATTAAAGGCACTTCGCTTTCTTCTTCTTCTATCTTATTTTTTATTTCTTTATAGCCAAGAGGACGACAATGATTGAATTGAAATTATTTAGTCATGTCCTATTTACACTGATTTATAATATATAAAACACTGAAAATCATGGTATGGTTATTTCAATTGAAAGTCATATATAGACATTTGAAAAAAGAAACAACTACTAATAATCGTAGCTTAAATGTTTGGGTTGAACTGAAAATAATTGCTGTTGTGTGAATTAAATAAATATCCACATGTGTGTGTGAATAATGAAGGGAGATTTTATTTCTTGCCACATTTTTTTGGGGACAAAGATTCCCACCATTAAAGGAGTTTGGTGTCTCATCAAGTGTCAGCTAAAAAGTTAGTGTAAATATTTTAATATAGAAATATAACTTTGAGTTTGGTGTGTTAAACTGTAGATATAGGAAAATATGAATTTATAATCTTAGATTTGTATATAGTGTACATACAAACTTATAAGACCATGTGCATTGGTTTTTCAATTCAACATCCTGTTTTTAGTTCTATCTTTCCACACCATATTTACTTTCTTTTACCTAGTAATTTAACATATATTATTTTATTTTATTTTACAATAACTAAAGAAAATCATATTAAACTCATGTATTTTTATTTCACCAAAATGTCTGTTAAAATAAAATAATTATTTATGATTGTTAAAATACTATAAAAATTGTTGATAATTAAGAGTTAACTACTCTAAAAGAAGTAAAAGTTATTTTTTAAAGATTCTATTTATTTAAAAACATGTCTAAAGATATAAAGAAATTCGTTAAAATAGTTAAAATTATAATTAAAATTTTATATATCCAAATCAATGAAATAAGTTTCTATTTATAAACACACAAAAAATGAATTTTGATATAAATATCTAAATAAATAAATAAATAAACTTGTCATACAATAATTGATATGAAATAGTTAGGAAGATAAATATGTTTAGCACTTTCATTCACCAATTACCTAATGACATATCACCATTTTATGTTTTTAAGCATTTAACATGAATTAATCTATAATCTGTATAATCTTTTTTGCTTTTTCAACACCCTCGCTAAAAGAATTCAACAGCTGAAAAAAATTCAACTAGTCCATTACAAATGTTCTAATGGTGAAAGTAAGAATATAAAAACTAAAAATGTTTAATTAGGATACTACACATTTAAAAAATTGACCAAACATCTTTAGTTAATCTTTTATTCAAGTGTGTATTGAATAGTCATTATAAATCAGATTTGATATGTTTAGTCCATTTGTGAAGTACATGGTTCGTTACATATATAAATTGTAACTTGACTATCACAAAGAGATGTATCGTTGTTGTGGATAACTAGTTAGAAGCTGTTGAAGCCATCTAATTTTATGTACTAATTACATAAGCACTGTGTAGAGATGGATCAAACTCCGGAGGCTAATAATTACAGAGCTTCAGCATATGTACTCAATCATTAAATTACGGTCGCTCAATCTTGTATAATTAAAAATCTAAGATCAAGTTCTGTTTCCTTTCTCTTGTTTATTTTATGTTAGCAAGAAACAAGAGGACGTCCAGGATAAAATATTTCCAGATTTATTAAAAACTCCAATAGTTGGTTAAAATTTCACTCATTATTTTGAAGAAACGCAACTGGAATTTCTTGATGCTTGAGTTACTGTTTGATCAGTTTTTACTCTAGTTATCAAATATTATTTCTTCTGTTTTATATTGTATGGTATTTTACTTCATTACATACAATTAAAAATTTAAAAAAATCACTAAAATTATAATTTAAAATTAGTTTATTTAATTTAAAACTAAAACAATAAAAATGATACTATTGGTAATAAATAGTTTTATTGGTTGGTTAATTGGACATTATTTGAGGGTTGAAGCAGATCCACATCACCTCAAAAACAAATAAACAGTTTTTTATAAAGTTCCGGTCAGTTAGATATATGAAAACATTTTATATTATATGAAAGAGTAAAAATTTATAAAAACTTCATAAATGGAAGGAGTGCTGATTTTCGTACCTAAACCCCTGACGAGCAACGAGACAACTAGTGATGGTTATATGAAACAATTAATTGGGTTATAATAACAGCCGGACGGATAAATTGAAGCATCTTATTCTTATCTATGGCTAATTAATATAATTATTTGATATATTTTTGGCCCCCCAATAATATATATATATATATATATAAATTTTTTTTTTCCTGTTATTCCAAACCCTAGTTTAAGATGGCACGACAAATTTAATTTAAATGTTGTATATTTGGATGTTGTATAGTACTCTTTTTCTGTGTAGAGATCGGTCACGTGGTGGGTGAAGACAATTTTGATTCGTTTCACGTGAAGTGTCGGTTCCAAAACCTGGCTGAGAACTAAACCTATAAAGATCATGTACGATATATGCATATCTCTAATAAATACTACTTTTGTTTTTCTTGCTGCACAGGTTGTAGCTACATCCCATGTGTTGTAGAACATAGCATCGCAATGTAATGAGTTCTACTCGGTGCCGTCTCAAATGAACTCTGCTCAATAAAATATTAATAATATTATACAGTAGTTTTAAAAATTATAGCTTTATTTTTAAATATCTGACGTTTCTTTTAAAATTATAAATTATAAATTTAATAGTATATCTAAAAATTTAAGTTTTAGATCATGATTTGCATATTTATTTTTTAAAAATATTAACCTTTTCTTATTTTTAAATTCGAATCCGGTTACATTGTTCCACTTACTCGTAATATTACACGGTCATGATTCTATTGCATATAATTTTCTTTACTTAGTATATAATACTTTTTTTTGTAAATTTAGTATATAATAGTCTTCTTAATAGATATGTGCAGTCTATTGGTTAAATGTTTAAAGTATTACTATTGTATACATTGTTAGTCTAATCAGATTTTTCTTATTAGGACATTTCCATTCCCACTCTATAATTGACTCTAAAATGGTGTGAAAATAGAGTATAAACAAAAAATAAAAAAATCTCATTTTTAGAATAATTTATTTATTTATTTTTGTTTGTATTCCATTTTCCACTCTATTTCTAGAATAAATTATGGAATAGGGATTCATCTCTTACTGCAACCTATCTTATTATTAATATGAACCATGTGCAAATTTTTAGTCCTATGATAACAAATAAAACAGTTTTGTAAACTGAAACTTAAATTTTTGAAATCTTTAATTGTTATAAGAAATTATTCAAAGAAATTTGGATCTAATGCAAATTTTCGTTTTGCATATGCCTAGAGACACGACACTCAACATAAAATTGACCAACTATGAGATTATATTTGAGTCTTTGATTCAAGAAGCATGACCAATTAATAACAAACAAAGTATAATCGTGTAAACATGTTGACAGAAAATCATTTAAACATTTTTTAAACTTTAAAATTATAAAACAAGCTAGTAAAACACTAGAGCGATTTAAGTTGTATATGTATATGCGTCATAACAAGCGACATATCCTATCCATACATGTGAACATGTGGAATGCCGCTCTTTTTATTCTATTTTATGCAAAATATATCATCGTTTATTATTTTTTGAGAAGGACATATAACATAGTTTAAAGTTCAAAAATATAATAAAGCTTTTTTATAAAACTGTAACAAAGCTTTTATATTAAAATATAACACATCTTTTAATTTTTTTTTTAAAAAACAAAGGTTTTATATAAAAACGGTTGCTCTCATAGCTACTACAAAATACTTCAAAATGTATCTACTGCGAAATAAACACATTGGCTGCATCACTTTCAATTTTGTTCTTTATTAAGGTTTGATTGGTAAATATTTTAATGATGAATACAAACTCATCTACTTAGCAATCACCTAATAACCTCTTTGTTGACACCATTCAAAATATATAATAATAGGTCTGAATGACAATATGTAGAATAACTCGTTGCGAATCTAATAATGACAGAAATATATATAAATATATTTTTTTTTTGTTACTATTAACCGTGACATAAAGCGATTTATAAACATTTGAAACTAGAAACTAGTTGCAAAAGAATCAGAAAATAAAAGAAACTAATAACTAGTAAGTGTCAGCATCAAACCATCAGATGTAGATAAAAGACATCTGATGTTTGATCAAAAAAAAAAAGACATCTGAAGAGACAGGACCTCATCACGACCTCAGTCAAGACTAAGATCTGAATACCTCAAATCTCAACTAATCAACTTTGTTTTTTCGTTAGATCTCCAATGAGAAGAGACATGAACTATTAATAAGGGGATTTGCTTAGTTGCTTTTTCGGGGACTATGTGAGATGTTGACTGGACTGTAAATAGTTGTTAACTACCTAGCCATGTGGCATTTAGTGAATAACAACAGCTGTTATCACAGTGAGACCTAATAAAAACAAAAACGTGTTTGATTGTAGTTTGGTGATTCTTTTGTCTCGTTATAAAATTGCATGTTAAGGAAAATAAAATAAAAACAGTTGCATGTTAAGATGATTGGTTTAGAGCATCTCTACAAATAGAGCATCTCCGAAATATTATAAAAAAGTAAAGTAAAAAGGAGATTAGAGTATGTTTATTGGCGGGTTCTTAAGATGGGGTTCTTAATGGAATATAAGAACCCGTCTCTTAATTTTTAACTAAAAAAACTAAAAGCCGATTATTAAAGCTCTTATTTAAGAATCGGTTCTTAGCCTTTTTAATTAAAAATTAAGAGACGAGTTCTTATATTCCGCTAAGAACCCCACCCTAAGAACTCGCTAATAAATATGTTTTTAGATACAGGTTCTTATTAGGACTTTTGAGATCCTCTTTAGGAACCTATTATACATTGGTCAAGTTGGATCACTTGCTCTTTTTAAAATCTAAATTTAATTTATTAGTAAAAACAACATTAGAATAACATTACTTTATGGTTTAGATACTCAATGTGAGGTTCTGAGTATGGGGTTTGCTCTTATATTTTCTTTTTCTCAAAGAAGGGGTTGCTCTTATGTGTATTCCAAGTCTTATTGGCAACCTGCCAACCCCTTAAGATTAGGCAACGGTGGATACATTTTCGATTTCCTTTTTAATCAACCAGTTCCTAAAGGAAACCTTGATATAATTTTTAGATTTGCAAGAACCAATTCTGAATATTTTGTGTTTTTTAACTAGTTTTCGAATTACGTGTGTTGTGTGTATGAATATTTTATTAATATATCTTAAACTTTCTGTATATTATGGTAGATCTTGTGAAGTACACAGAAATGATTTCTCATCAATAAAAATGTGAAGCCTTATATATAATATGTATATACAAATATCAGTCAACACTTCTTCAAATGAAAAAAATGGATCAAGCGTTGTAGATCCAGCGGATCGAGTGGAACAAAAGTGGATCAAACAGATCCAACGGTACAAGAGTGAATCAAGCGGATATAGCAGTTCAAAACATATGTTTGAATAGTGAAAGTGGATAAAATGCGGTCCAAAATCTTATACAAAATTAAAATAATTTATATAAAAACTTATATTACTATTTCTATTCATAAATAAAATTATTTTTAATAATTTATAATTTCAGTTAATATAAATTCTCATTCAAAATATAACAGAAAATTAAATTTATATCACTATTTTGAGATTTTATAATTAAATATATATATATATATATATATATTTGGGATGACTTAAAATAGTTATAATTTTGGGTAAAATAGTATAATAATTCTGGGTTAACTTTTAGTATACCAATATGCATAATAAATATTTTATGTGATTGGTTTTATTAATTTAAATAATGATAAAATAGACAGTAGATAGTTTAAAATAAAAAAATATACAACATTAAAAATTATAATATTTCAATAGATAATCAAAAATAAAAGGAATTAGTGCCTTTTACACTCCCTTTTTGAAGTGTTTTTACTGTTAAAGGCAGTTTTTTAATTTATTACTCTTCTTGCTCCCATATTTGAAGCACTTGTGAATCAATTTTTTTTTTTAAGTGAAGCATACACATTTTGTTATTTGTTTCTTGAATGGTAAATTGTAGCTGGAGCATGAGCATCCACATTGGCATACTGTTTGGTCCCCCCTTCATTCAAAGTTTTAATGTAGGATTTGACGGTCTAATATATAAATATATAGTTCAAGAAAGACATATTCATTGGCAAATTTATACATGGCAACATGTTTAAGGTTAGATTTGTTATCACTGTATCAATGTTTATATCCAATCGTGAGGTCATCTTCATAGCATTTATATCATGATGTAGGATTGTTAATGGTGTATATATTCTACTGTAGAATTTTCAGTGTTTATATCTCACTATAAAATCGTTAATGGTATTTATACTCCACGTAGAATTATCAACGGTGTTTATATCCATCGTAGTTATGCATCTTCATCATCTAGTTGGATCTGAAAATTTTAGTTCAAGTTCACCATCACTCTACTAGATCAGTATAATATTTTCCGGAGTCTTTATCCATATATTATATTCGTAGAATAATTGCATACTTTATGAAAACAAATGAAAATTTATTTCTCGAATCTTAAATTTTAAACAAAATACAACATGGCGAATTGTGAGTTTTATACTTTGAATAGACGAGTAAAAAGTTCTTTATTCTTTTTCTTCTCTTGAGCACACATCTAGCTAATTTGAAAACGGATAAGTTGGCGTATGTAATACTACTTATTTACATTCATATGACATTTGTTTTGTAATTATACTTCACTGGTTTAGATGTTCGAACTATTTAGATAATATTACGTTGTAGAATAAATAATGTTTTGATTTTCTTTTAAATATAACATTTTCATATTTTTATACAAACTCCAAATTTATCAAAAACTATGTAAACAATGCTTTTTGCAGCTTCTGATGAATGATTGATTAAATTGCTTTGAATTAAAAAAAAATATGATATAGAAACTTATGTTTATACGGAATGTGTAAATATGTCGTGGTCAAAAATAAAAATTTATTTGATCCATTTCCAAAAATAAATATCTATTTATTCTGGTGTCAGCATGATCAATTTGGGCGGGACCACGTGACACTTGATGGGAACGCACCAGCGCCCAAATAAGTAATAACCAAAAGATATCCAAAGCAAGCCATCAAGGAAGTCACCTAAGGGACCCGGCTACACGTGTACAGTATAGTGGGACTCGCACTCGATGGTTTCGACTCGGACACAAAACAATATCTGAATTTTCATTTGTTTATAATATTACTTTTAAAAATGTTTTCTAACTTTCTTGCAGCTATAAAATCACTCCATCCCCTTACTCTCTATAAAATCACTCCATCCCCTTACTCTCTATAAAATCACTCCATCCCCTTACTCTCCAAAGCATACATTCAGTCTCATTTGATAACTTTAAATACAGGTTTAGATTTATATCCTAAATGGGTAAGTTTTTATGTTCTTGTTTTTGTCTTATAATGAAATTTTGGTTCTTGCAATGTATATAAACACACAAAATACACATGTTACTCATATGTTATCTTCTCTGTTTCAATCTTTATTTCGTCAGTGAGATTCATCGAAGAGAATATTACTAAAATGTTGGAGACAGAGATCATCTCTAAGTCGGAAGTTTTGTATCCCGGAGGAGACGACGGAGACACGTCGCCGGCGACCAAAGTTTTTCAAGATTTTCAGATCAACGAAGAAAAGGTCGGAGGAGGAGGGATAATAAGATCATGGGTTGATTCCATGAGAGCATGTTCTCCTACTCATCTCAAACCTTTCGACAACCAATCTTCTTGGATCGTAATGTCTTCTTGCTTACCTCTGTTTTTTTTTTTAATGATTGTTACATTAAATCACAAAGTATTTTATTAACGAGAGAATTGTGACTATGTAGAAAGAACATCCATCAGCTTTGAACATGTTCGAAGAAATACTTCATGAATCAGAAGGAAAACAAATCGTCATGTTTCTTGATTATGATGGTACTCTCTCCCCCATTGTTGCTGATCCCGATCGGGCTTTCATGTCTAACAAGGTATGTTTCCAGTTTCTTAATACACTTTTTTCAGAATTTTTAAAAAGTTTTTTCCTGTTAACCTTCAAGATTAGCAAAAGAAAAAACACAGTAAAAGGTGTATTTTTACGTTTGATTGTTCTAATAAAATATCATATAAAATAACCGGTAACGAGGTAAACTAACATAACATTTCCTAAAACGCATAACTGACGTAAAGAAACAAAGTTTCAGTTTCTTTTTTTTTTTGTTATGTTAAAAAATAGTCTTACCATTTCGGTAAAAAATTCACAAAAGTAACGTTCAAAACAAATCAACGCAAGAAATTGATAAATTTATGATAAATTTCTATTTTTTTTTTTTTTTTGCTAAAAATTTTTAATTTTTTTAAAAAATAATTGTGAAAATATTAGAAATTCTATCTTTAATGAGTGTGTAGTAAAAAAAACTCCTTTTATATAATTTATTGGATCCAATTTGTTGAGTTAATTTTTGTTTCCAATTTGTGTGAATTCTTTGTTTCAGATGCGAAACACTGTAAGGAAACTTGCAATGTGTTTTCCAACAGTCATAGTTAGTGGGCGATCTAGAGAGAAGGTATCATATAAGCTTTATCTTTTGAAAAAAACGTTAGTTCTTTTTTTTGGACAGAAATTCGTCAATTCTCTATTTTAACGTATTCACAATTAATTAACCAAAAGAAATTTATGTTTTTTTCAGGTTTATAGTTTTGTGAAATTAACTGAGTTGTACTATGCTGGAAGTCACGGTATGGACATCAAAGGACCAGAGCAAAATTCCAAATACAAAAAAGTATGAATGTCTAGATACTGGTCCACAGAAAGCATAGTCTATATAATAAAGTTTTTTTCTTCTAATTTTCATTTTCCCTCATTTCTTAAACACAATCCAGAAAACTCAATCTCTTCTATGTCAACCCGCGACGGAGTTCCTTCCGGTGATTAGCGAGGTGACATTCTAAATCAATCAACTATGATTTTTCTGTAAACTACATCAATATTTGTCAAATTAATTTGTTTTCTTATTTCTAGGTGTATACGAAACTAGTCGAGAAAACAAAATCGATTCAAGGAGCCAAAGTTGAAAACAACAAGTTTTGTGCTTCTGTTCACTTTCGATGCGTAGACGAAAATGTATGGACAAAATAAATCATATATGTTATATCAAATTTAATCATATAAGTAATAAGAGTTATGTTTGTAGCTTCGTTAGTTATGTTCAGATACACTCAAGTTGATTTCTTATGCCTGTAGCATCTATAGTATTAAAAACAACTCTCCACTAATTTATAAATGATGAACTAACAGAAATGGAGTGACTTGGCCCATCTAGTTCGATCAGTTCTGAAGAACTACCCCAAGCTCATGCTTACGCAAGGAAGAAAAGTAAGTTTAGTTCACAAATTAGAGAGAAAATATTGTTTTCATAAGCAGTGGATGTCTCTCAGCTAATTAAAATTATGTTTTAATCATGATGATTTACTTTTTCGGTCTGATTTAATTTCAGGTGTTGGAGATTCGTCCAATCATTAAATGGGACAAAGGCAAAGCACTTGAGTTCTTGTTAGAATCCCTCGGTAAAACTTTATGCATACCTAATTAATTGATTGTAGATTCATTGTTCACAAACTTCATATAGTGGTGGGGTATAAAATAGTCTAGTAGTTTAGATGTTAAAAATTCTCATTTTTTCACTAATTAAAATGAGCATTTGACATGTGTAGGATATCAGAATTGTGCTGATGTTTTCCCTATTTATATGGGAGATGATCGTACAGACGAAGATGCCTTTAAGGTATATAAATATTAAATGTCTTAACAAATAATTTATTCAAAGGTATTTAAATAGATAGTTTAGATTAATCTACATTAAATATTGACTGAAGTGACACTGTAACAGATTTTGAGAGATAAAAGACAAGGTCTTGGGATCCTTGTATCCAAATACGCAAAGGAGACCAATGCTTCTTATTCTTTGCAGGAGCCAGACGAGGCAAGCTCTCTAACTCTATACATATAACGCATAAATATTCTGTATTTTCTTAAACTAATGTGTATTTTGTAATTAATTTATCTTTTTTAACTTGTTTCAATAGGTTATGGATTTTTTGGAACGTCTGGTGGAATGGAAAAGCTTAACAAGTGGGGAATGAAGAGTTTACAAGTACATGAGAATCGTTTTCTTTCTTTTTGCCTTTTTGTTATTTATCAAGATTCTAACGTATCAAATGATTAAAACATAAACAAGAAGACAAATCGAGGTTCTTGATCCTTTTTCCATCTTGTGTTTGGTGACTAGCCCTGTGTTGCTATCAATGCGAATCTTCAAACTGTAAATATATTATTTCATGGAGAAATATATACTTCTCTGAAGTCCGAACAATATATTCGAACATAATCGATATTTTACATCAATTTTTCTTTTTTTTTCTTTTCTTGAATGCAACATCAAAATATGTACTATGTATATAGTTTTGAGATTTGAAATAAAACTTCCCATTTTAGTGGTAACATATCATATAGTATTTTTTAAAAGTCAGTTCGACAAAAAAAAAAGTGAAAGGCGAAATCTAAATATCATAATATCATATGATTATGTATCATTTGGAAACAATTTATATAACAAGTTCTTTTTGTTACCTCCGAAACTACAAAGAGATTTTTTCTTATTTCGAGCTTCTAAACTGTCAGAGCTGTGTGCTTGCGGGGTGATATCAAACACACTTTCGAAGAGAGAGAAAGCTCTGACTTCTCTCTAGAGCGTCTCACCGTGAGTAGCGTCGTCCGGCCGGCGGAGTGGGCTCCTATAGCCACCGTCGGTCAGGATCTTTCTAGTTTTCTTGTATTATCTACTTGCATGTTTTTTAGGGAGAGGATATCTGTGGCTTCTCCTGTTTTTTCAGATCGGCTCTTATAATTCCGGGAGATAGAGGCTTCCGTAGCTCTGTCGCCGCCGGCTTTGACTCCGGGGAGTGGAGGTGTTCTTTGCCTCACGCCGCCGGTTTTTGGTGACGACCCTTCCTATGGGTGTAACTTTTAGGTGACGAAGTTTTAAAACTCTCGGTTCGTTTAATATCGATGAGATCCCGATATGTTCGGTTTGAAGCTCTCGGACGAAGCGAAGCCGAGGAAGACAAAGAGATGGAGTTTGGGATTTGGACGGCTTGGTGGCTCTGGATGAGATCTCGATGGTGATCGATGAAGCTCTCCGTTCTCGAGCTCAGCCGTGGATGGTGAAGGAGTTAAGTCTGGCGCATTTCTGATGACGCGCCGCATGCTTTCTCCGATGGTGGGGAAAGGGTGAAGATTAGGGCGACACATTCCCCGTTTGGGCCTTCTAGGGCTTTGGTCTTGTTTCATTCTATGTTTGAATGAGCCTGTTTAGGCTTTGTTGTAATGGTTTATGGGTTTGAACCGTTTGGTCCTGATGGGCCTTTTATAAAATATCAGTTGGAAAAAAAAAAAACTGTCAGAGCTGTGTATGAGTAGATGCTACGACGTTTTGATCATTTGGCATGTATGACTACATCATGAGACAAAATCATACAGACAACATGAGCCATAATGGGAGCTATCTTATTAATTATAAATGGTAGGACAATTTAAACATTTTTTAGTATAATCGTATTAAGTAGGTGATGTAATAAAATATTGATTACTTAAACATTTTGTAGATTTCAGTAATGCATAAGTTAATATCCTAATTATGTATCTTCCAATGGAATCACATGTGAGGCAGCTACATATGTGTTTAATGTTTAATGTCTTGGAATTTTCAAAGAAATACAAATAAATTAAAGTGATCATTCAGACAGAACATTACAATATAAATATATATATAACTCGATCGTCGAAGTTGAAAAATAATGTGCATCGGTGTGTAGGCCTGAGAATAATCCGAGATCCGGATTCGATCCGAAATCCGATTCGGATCCGTTCCGAAAATCCGGATATCCGGAAGGGCCGAATCCGAATTCGGATATCTAAATTTTTCAGTCCGGATATCCGGATCCGTAATTTTTATTAATAATTATTTTAAAAATAGCAATACCTATATATAAAAACTAATTTTATTTATTATATTTTCATTTTTATAATAGTATATATAAATTTTATATAAAATTTGTAATAGCATACATAAAAATAATTAAGAACATTATATACATTTTTATTTTTAAATTATTGTTAATATTTTATATAATTTAATATTATTTTTTAATTTATTTTAAGGTTCCAAATCCGGATCCGGATATCCGCCGGATATTATAGTTTTTAGAAGGATATCCGACACCCGGATATCCGAGAACCCCAGATCCGGATAAAGATAGTAAAATCATGGATCCGCCGGATAAGGATCCAAATCCGAATACCTCGGAATATCCCGGATACCCGATCCGTTCCACCCCTATCGGTGTGTCACTTTTTTACTCCCTCGGTATATAAAATTATACAGATTGTTGTTTTAAGCTTTTTTACACATTAAAAAAATAATTACCTTTTATGTTATTAATTTTTGGTTTTAATTATAAAGTTTCCTATTCATATTTATACATTTTTATTTATATATAATTTTTAAACATATATTAATTATATTCTAAATTATTCATTTTCAAATATAATAATTAAATCTAAAACATCAATCATTTAAATCTGAAAATAATAATTATATACTTTCCAATGAAATTTCGTCGACACAACTTCATAAACTTTAACGTCTTGGGATTTTAAGAGAAAACAAATGATCCCTGCTTATATATATAGATGATATTTTAAGTTTTTTACTTGTATGTAAGAGATCGATATTTTAAATTAATAAAATAAATCATAATTTAAAATTATGGGAGGTGAAATTTTATTGTTATAACTATGTATCAGTTTTTTAAAAAATAGTTATATATATTATATTGTAATCTTCATCTATAATAATAAGTATTCACTAACAATACAAAAAAATATTTATAATTTATATACGTATACGTATATTTTAGTTCTCCAAAAGTAAAGTTTTGGTTGAGATGTCTAGGCCCTAGTAGTCATCTCTTACTATATATGTTCAATCCATCTTCGTAAAATGCTCTCCAATTTGTGAAGCTTCCAGTGACCGTGTGAAATGAGCAGATTTTTAATTGCCTTATCAATTAGTGTGTTCCAAGATTATTGATACATTCGAAAAATACTTCATGCTATCTGTAATACTATGGGTATGATTGGCAGAGCATTATCATAAGCATTATGCTCGTCATTATCCAATCAACATTTATCACAAAAGCATTTACAAGAGCATTTACAAGATGCTAATGCTCTCCAAATGCTCTTTACTCAATGCTCTCATATGGAGCTTTTGGTAGAAGCGTTCAGGTTAGAATATATAAAAATTTAAAATAATTATATATAATTAATATATTTTATTTAATAATATAAAAAATTATGTTCATAATAAAAAAAAAATTACATTTTAAAAAATAAAAGTTGTGATTAATTATTTTAACTTTTTAAAAAGAACAATATTTCACATTTGAAATATAATATAACTTATATAATTACACATATCATTCATTATTTTTAGTAAATAAAATAAAATAATATATATCTATATATTATATATTAGAAATTAAAAATATCTATATTATTTATAAAAAATAAATTGTATGTCACATATTAATTTTCTGATAATATTATATGAATCATTTACTGCTCTACCAATAGATAAATAATGATAATTTATATATAAATTATATATATAATTATTTTATTTTATTTAATAATATCAAAATTATTTTTATATCCAAAAATAAATTTATATTTTAAAATAATATTTACATTTATTTTTTAAATAATAATATTTTATATTTAAAATTTAATTTAATTTTATAATTAAATAAGATTCATTATTTTTTAATAAAACATATATTATTAATATATATTATAATTTAATATATATTATTTTAAAATAAATATATTATATACTAACTTTTATGTAAAATTGTATACTGCTACTGCTCTACCAATCACTTTATTAAAAAAATTAGTGAGAGCATAGCCTTACAAAGATACCGCTTCTACAAAGATAATCGCTATCGCTTCTTCATCTGCTGTACCAATCGAGGCCTATATCGTTGTGTTGTGTGTGAATAATTCTCTTTATAACCCCTGTGTATTTGAAATAATGATGTTTAAAGTCAACAATTATTCAAGAATAATTTTGTGCAAGCAATATTTAAATATAAAATGTACAGATTTCAAATAGTTTGAGAATAAAAAACTGTATATTTATTATTAGATTTTAAATCAAAATATCAAATAATTTCTTAAAATTCGAGTTAAGAAAATTTATCAACTCGGATGAAACCAATTAGAGATGCTAATTCACAACATAGATTGTCTAAAGCATAGATCCATAACAATCTATAGAAGTGATATTACTTTATTTTTTTGTTAATTTTGAGGATAAATATTTAAATTGTGAAAGTTTATACACATTTATGTTATATATAAATACTGCAAAACATCTAATATTACCAGCGTTAGTTATACCATTTATGTAGTTTACGTTTTTTAAATGATTGATAGATGGTTTATTGTTTTAGATCTTTGTTTTAGATAAATTTATGTTGTACATAAGCTATATGATACATATATATTTGTCTTGTAATAATTTATATGTCAATGAAAAGCTAAAAAAACATTTAATGGGTTTTATTAAGTAAATATTACAAAGATGTATCCAAAAATGAATCTTAGAAGGGTATATTGGTTTCATCCAATTTGATAAATTTTTTTAACTCGAACTTCAAAAAATTAATATATATTTGATTTGGAAACTTATATAAATAAAATAAAAATATATATTGGCGATCTTACAAACTCATAATAAAATATCATTTTTATTGTGATCTACATAAGTTTTTTTATAAATGATCTAAATATAGTTTTTTTATTATGACTCATTTATATATTTATAATGTGTATTAGCTTTTAAAAAATCTATAATAATAAAAAACTTATATTGATCATAATAAAAGCTCATACACATTGAGAAAATGACTGCGGAATAAAAAACTATAATTTAAAAGACTTATATTTCATCCAACTTGATAAAAATTTTAACTCAAATTTTAAGAAATTGATTGACATTCTGATTAAGAAATTTATAATAAAATATACTTTTTATTCTCTAATTATTTGAAATAAACACATTTAATATTCATTTATGTTTGCATAAAATTATTCTGAACTAATTATTGACTGCATAAAATTGGATTTGAAATAGTCAACTGCTAAAATTGGAAGAAAATCGTTAGTTTTCTTTATACTGTAACGGTTGACTATTTCATGCTCCATTTTACGCAGTCAAAAATAAGCAATACTTGAGTAAAATTCTTAAAAATAGAAAATTATATTAAATGTGCTGATTTTGAATGGTTAGAGAATAAAATACTCATTTTCCCTAAACAAATATCATGTATGATTTCTTAAAAGTGGAAAATTGTATCAGTTAACTTGTTTATGAATTATATTTTTGTATAAGTAGTAAATAGTTTCCTTCGTTAAAAAAAGTTAATCTCCTTCGTGTAATTGAGTGATGTTATATATATTTGCCAATAACATCTAAGTTAAACCAAATTAAAACAATTAAGCTATCAAACCGGTGGAAAAAAGTTATCAAACCGGTGTAAAATAATCGATATGAATTCTTAGATTATAAACTTTGCCTGCTATCTTGTTTGTTTTTGTGTTTATTGCATTTTATCTATATTTCTTTCAATGCAATTTTTTTGATAACTGTGACGATCCTAAAAAAAATTAGATTCAAAGACTAATTCCACGAGATTTTATATCTGGATACGCATTACTTCAATTAAGGTACGGTTAGATAATCAAGCCGAATCGAACCCAGATGTTGGATGTTCCAGCCGAAATTCTTTTACCATTTGAACTAACGTGACTTGGTTTCAAAGCAATTTTGTTTTTTTAAAAAAAGTCTTTTTTAAAAAAAAATCTTTTTTGTTTTGTTTTGTTTGTAATGATATTCGTTAGTAGAACATAAAATACTGGAGTGTTCATTTATAGCTAATGAAAATATAGGAAACAGTAATTGGTACAATATCTTTTTGGAAAACAAATGCAAGTGTGGATCTAAAATCCTAAAACAATATTTAATATAAAAACGGAAATGTATGTACTTCCAGAGTCCAGTTTGTCTGTATGTGATGCTTCAAACTGCTTGGTGACATGTGGATGCATGTGGTTCATATAGTCACATGCCCAAGTTATAAGGGGCAAAACTTGCTCACCAATCCTTTTACCTGAACAATTATCATATCTGACACGTCTAAACTAAAGATGGATTTTTAAACAAATTCTTTTTGAGAAATATAAATGTCTATTGAGTGGATGGTGAATTATCAGACGACAAATAAAACAAAATTTAAAGAAACCAATAAAGAACTTTTTATTTAGTGCCGCCAAGTGCGAAGAAAAGTAGACAAACATAAATAAGAGGCGCATCAGCGTGCGTTCCGACCAACAACCCATGTGAGATTGCATGAATACAAATAAAGATAGGTTTGTATTTTCAATTTTTATGAATAAATATTTATTTATTTATTTTACACTAATATGGGGTTTAATGGGGTTATATACTTATATGCATATCTTATAACAGATTGATAAAGTCACCATATCAGTTTAATTTTTATAATACATTTTATCAGAACTAAATATATGTATAATTCATGCATTCAACTCAAAGATAAATATGATGAATTACATATTTTAGAACATACATTGATTATAAATACAAAACAATTCTTCGATTGTAATGTTTTATTCTCTTCTCGCTCTAACTCATTTTTGTTTGCGAAAAAACAGTGTATCTTAGTCAAGTTATCCCAAGCTTTTGATTTCATTTTTGCATTAAATCAACATTCAAATTTTACTTCTTAAAAATGTTTTAAAATAGTGTCAGTCCGTTCTAATGAATAAAAAACACTTATGGAACTGCCATTTTCTGCCACCGAAGTGTAACATCTTTCCTTTCCTGAGTGAATTAGTTGAATGATCATAGTGGAGAAAAAAATGCAAAATAACTATGTAACGATTTGACAAAGATGTGAAAATTTAACACAAAGAAAACATTACAAATAATATAACATAATCTATGACAGAAACTAGCATAGTATATACAAGGAAATAGGAAAAAAATCAAACAACAACAAAAGAGATGGCAATTTTGATAGCAAATAAGGTGTTTTGAGAAAATGTTTCTAATGGGTGATATAAAATATAGATTTGGTTGATTTTTTAACTTCATAAAATATTATTTTCTATGGTTAGATATGCCTTATGAATAATATGAAACTATATGAACAACGTATAGTGTTCCAAGAAAAAGAACAATGTATAGTTATAAATTTTTCAAACCATCATTTTTGTGATAAAAATAAATTATTCTGTAAATTTTTATAACTATGTATTATTCTATAAAATTAATATATAATATAATTTGATGTCTTTGTTAGCAAAAATTATTTATTTTCTGAGTAATTTATATTTAGGAAATTGTACTGTATAGCACAATTTGTTAAATAATTCACTCTATGACAAAATACCTAAATTGTTCACATATACAGTGTATATTTAATAATGAAACTATATCCTTGTATGCGACTGGTGTAACCTGTAAAGAAAACAAACTTTAAGTAATAATTGGTGATTGTAAAAAGCAAAATGTGGCCTTTGTTACTCACACACCTCTCATAAAGTAAGTTTTTTATTGGTAAAAATTAGAAAGGTGAACTAGGTTCCTCCTTATATTTTAACCGCAAAGACACCACCAACTGCATTACCGGAGAAGTTTTGTGGAGGATATTTCTAAGGCTCTGTCGGAGACGAAGGGCGAGGCTTTTCGGATTCCAAAAGCGACTGTCGCGAGGACGCCAGAACAAGAGATGTGGCTTTGCTTCTTTTACTACCAAGCAAACCAGTTGAACATATTTGCAAAATCTGCATATGAACTTGTTAGTTGGAAAAATAACATCTAACGACAATAATAGAATAATACTCTTAACATTTAGACCAAAAAAAAAATAGAATAATACTTATTTGTGTCGAATATAATAGGTACATTGTATACCATGCGATGTACATAATATACTAATTTAAAATTTAAAATAGAATAAGCTCTGTATTTTTTAAATAGTGCATTCGTTTGTTTCCATGCATTTCATTACGGCTTACTTAACAACATTAAGTTAACTTTTGTGTCTTAGGTCTGTCATAGAAGATTTAGGGCTACCAAGGAGATTGTTTGAAACTAAATTCGAGAAAGTATTGCAGACTGGATCCCATAAAGCTTTTTGGTGTGCCGTCAACAGATACGTCTTAAATTATTTCTAGATCCTGTTCAAAAATATTAATGGTAGATTTAAAATATAATGAAATAGTTTTAAAAATTAGTAGTTATATTTGTATATGTTTAACGATTCTTTTAAAATTATAAACTCTGATTTAATTAGTATATATCTAAATTTTGAAGTTTTAGACTATAATTTGTATATATTTTGAAAAATTCTTAAATTTTTTTAAAAAATTTACTTTTGGACCCTGTTCAACCGCTCCACATGCACGTGCTATTAGACGGCCCTGGCCGTCAATAGAAAATAGACATATATAATTTACATTTAGCATGACATGTATTATGTTTGTTGTTATTTCGCCTTAATATCATCACTACCACTGGTTGTTTCATCGATGTCACTGCCCTCTCTTCTTCCACCTCGCCACCCATAGTCTCCTCCCCTCCTCTAACTGTTGCAATGTACTATTTGTTTTGTCATATTCTGTTTGATGAACATAAAATAAAAATGTAATTTACAATGAATAAGCATGAATTATGTTCTGATGGTGTATCACTGATATTAATCTTAGTTTATGCATATTGATTAAAACTAAATATTTACAAACTTGATTTTATCATTTTGTTAACTACATTCACACAAGAGATTTCATACTAATTTCTCTTATTTAATTTACAATTATTATAATTTATATTTGAATGTAGAATATTACACAATAATGAAAATAGTATATCATGATATTCTCTTTATTAAAAATTTTGTTATTTGACAAATTCATTATTAATACTTTTTAATTCATAAGTCTATTCTATTTTCCTTTTTATATATTTTAGTTATATTAATTCAAAATATTATATACTATTTTATTTATATTTAAAATATTATAAATATATATTATGATGTATATTTGAGTCTGGATTTAGTGATTATGGTTTAGTGTTCATTATTTACGGGTTGAAGTTGAATTTATGATACCACTCAATTCACCCTAGGAGTGATCTTAACTCTCTCAAATAAGAGGTTCAGATGTAGTACTTAAGGATCGAATCTACAAGGAGCTAGGGCACACAATAGATCCTAATCATCATTGATAAAGCTAGGTTCAGTATGATTAAAGTAATTAAGCAGGGTGAACGAAGCAGTTGTTCAGTTGATTGATTGAGGTTTGTAAACAATTAAAGAAAGCAATAGATCTAGGCTATTCAGGTAATCAAGATTATTGAGGTATGCTTAGGTTAATTAGTCCTAGAACTCAAAATATATATGAGAAAGAATCCCAGCATTGACTGGTGAATCAATCCTATTGACTAAGTCCGATACCTCAGCGGTGGCCTTTTTGGAACGGAGCGACGTCGATCGATGCTATGAGATTAGCATCGATCGATGGTCTCTTGGACAAGCTTTATCGAGCTGTTCGATAGGTTCCCGACGGTGACTAAACTAGTTTTCCTCTGCGTCTAACAACCTAGCTCAAGAGAATCAATTCTGGTGCAGAACCTGCGGTAGCAGTTGTCCACTATCCTAAGATCAATGTTTTAGTTAGCTACTCTAGAACACAGGTAATAAGAACAATTCTAGTGAAGGACTTCTAACACCTTAGCAGTTCTATATTTTGGACTAATCCCTCATACCCTTTTAAGAGCCCTAAATCTAACAAGAAGATTACTCAGACATAATCAAAGAGAACATGATAATAGTCTGAATAAATTGCATAAATAGAATAGGTGAAGAAACTGGAGTTCCAATCACAATCTCTGAATAAGTCTTGAATCTTCTCTCCAAATTACTAAAAATACTAAATATGTTTGCTGTGAAAATAAGAAAGTATGAAAAGCGTGTGTTGCCTAAAACAATGGCATAGTACATAAATATTAGGTTAAAACTCGATCAGGGGTAATCTCGTAATTAAGTGGAGTTTTGGGCTTTAGTCGGCTGAGACCAAGTCGGGCCTTGCGCGCTTCCCCGTCGATCGATAGCACACAGTGTGCATCGATCGATGATTGACTTTGAATGTTAACCTCCTGACCGGTCGATGGTCAGCTACAAATATCTTCTATCTTTATCTCTAAAATGCTCAAAAATCACTTCTTTCCTCCAAAACACGTCTGAATCTGTAAACATACTAAATAGATTCTAAAACATAATAAATCTATCATAAAATACCTATATACCATGGTTAAAATTTGGTAAAATCTATGGTATATCAGTTTAGTATTAGTATTTAGAGAGTGTAGAGATGTGGGTGGGTTCTTTAAATAAATAGCAGTTTGAACCATGTTAATATTGTAGTGACAACTCATTCTAGTATATAAAATGTAATGTTAGTACTATTTTATTTTATTAAATAGAATAAACAAAGTTTTTATATTACAAAACAAATCAAGAAATGCGACGCTAATATTAATTATAATGAATAAATTTGTGTTAAATAAGTGTGTGACACGAGCTTCATATACATGATTTGATAGTAAATGTGATTAACTCATTCTCCATAACAGAAAGCACTGACGTCATCCATTCTATCTCTTTGTAACCGAATATTTGCTACTGATGAAGATATAACCAGGCCAAAGTAAGTTAAATTTTAGTTTGTTAATAATTTTAAAATGAATGTTATATTTTTAATTTCACTTCAAAATTTGGATGACAAATTCTTCCTTTGTATGCGTTTTAAAAAGTTAGGTTATAGCACATATAAACAAAGTATGTATGTTTTTAACCAATATAATAATTTAATAAAATTGTATTTACCAGGGTCATAAAAAAAAATTGTATTTGGTAAAAATTATATATCAAATAAAATAATAGAAAAAAAGAAGAAGATGAGAAATGCGTGTAGTCAAACATTCTAAATGACTAAAGAGAACCAAAATAATAGTACATATAATATACATAATATATAAGCCACCTTGTTATAGAATGTTAGTGAACTTTTTTTTTTGTTACACGTTCTAATTTTCGTTTTTTTATGCATCAAGTATTTAGCTAATGGTTGTTTCTTTTACTTCAAAAAATTGTCTCATGTTATCTACTGCAATTTTCCATTCTGTTTTTTTTTTCCTTGTAAAAACAACTCCAATGATACTTCAAAATACTAAATTTAGTGTGATTTTATATCTAATAAAATAAAAAATTATACCATTTTAACACTACGTATCACACCAAATATCAAAATGTATTTTTTATTATGTTTCATTTTATAATATAGTTAAATTACTATCTTTAAACTGTTCAAAACTTTAACTGAAAATAAATAAATTCTTTTCTATATTTTTCATATTTACATTAATAATATATCTAAATCAGTATTATTAATAAATTCAAAAATTTAACTAAAAACAAATTTGTTTTTTATTTTGTAATTTTCAAATATAATAGTATACATTTTTAATTTTCAATTATATTTTAATTTAAAAATAATATATAAATTAGTTAAACAAAAACCATAAAATTTAAATACATATTAAAAACATAAAACTATAAATTTTTAACAAACAAACATGAAATGTAAATTTGACAAAATAATAATAATTGAATTACACATAGTTAAATATTGTAACATTACAATTATGTACAATAATAATATTTCGGTGTGAAATTTGGTGCTGTTATTGGAGATGAAAACTAAAATTTAATACTAAAATACTAAATTATTTCAACACCAAATTTGCTGTTATAGTTGGAGTTTCTCTAAACTATATTATAAAATTCTCAAATGAAAACGAATTTATAAATAATATTATACTAAATTTATTCTAAAACCATTTACAATGGAGGTGTCAATTAAAATTGAATAATACAATTTGATGATATATATTATCTGACTGATGTTAAATAAGGATGAAGTGGAGACCACCAATGCTATATGTGACCTTTTTTTTTAATATTTGCATATCATCCTCATTATTTAGAATCAATTATTTGATTATAAATAAAATAAAATATTTTATCTTTTATATTAAAATTTATTATTTTAGTCTTTATAAATAGAGATAAGTTTTATTTAGTTTTTTTTCATCAATTTAAAGCAGACTCATACTGATTCTGTAAACCACACATGTAACTCCGCATCCATGTGAACGACGAAAGACGGTTGTTTCCTAACACTTTGTGCTAGACTATCCACCCTCAAATTCTGCGTTCATGGTACATGAATGATCTCTGAGCTGAGGAAAATTTCTTGCATTGTTTTAATGTCTTCCAAATAACTTGCAAAAGCAGGTCATTTTTTTGGTTCCGAAACCATCTTCACCAATTGAGAACAATTGGTTAGAAACGTGACCCAAAACTGACGCAAATTCCTCATACACTTCATTGTCCAAAATAGCGCTTCTACCTCCGAGTGAAGAGGGGAAAGACTAGTCCTGATATTTCTTATCCCCATCAAACCATCAAAGTCTTCTAGAGTACTATATCAACCTTGTCTTGAAAAAAACTTATTATCTTTCGAAGAACCATCAATAAAACACCAACGTTCTTGAATTGATGGTAATTTTAAGTTTTATTTAGTTTGAACATAGAAAAATAATTATTAAATAGTAATATAGAACGTTGAACTTTATTAAACAAAACCATAATAACGAGTAAAAGTTGAATGTGTGTTAAATTATTAGGTGAAAAAGATGTAAAATGTAAAAGATGAAAAATATAATGTAGAAAATCTAAACCATTATAAATAGTTTAACACTGAACTATTCTTATTCCAAAATAGTCCTTTAAAAAGTGTATGCGTTATGGTATACTTAAATATTACGACTAAGCAGGAAGTTGATTAAGCTAGAAAACAAAATAAAAATAAATGCTAACATTTTAATAAAAGATTTTTTTTTAAGTTTTAAAATGATTGAAAAATTTCTATCAATACAGAAACTAAAAATTTCTATCAATATAGAAATTAAAGATAAAAGCTTATACTTTTTGAAATAAATTATTTTATCATTTGTGAAAACAAATATTTTATGATTTTTAAGAAAATTTTAATTATCACAGAGAAAAATAGGGTAAACAGGTTCTACATTCTAAAAATTGTGTTACTTAATCTTATATTGATTCACACTTAAAACTAGGGGTGAGTGTTCGAATACCCGTTCAGGTTCGGATAGGATATTTTGGATTTTTAAGTATTTCATTATAGGGTGATAGAACCCATTCGGGTATTTCGATATAGGGATATAGAACCCATCTGGGTTTTTCTGTACTTCAGGTTGAGCTCGGGTATTTTTAATTATGGTTCGGTTATTTCGGATCGGGCTCAGATATTTAGATTTAAAAAAAAAATTAAATTCTTTATTTCTCAAGTTTCTTGTATTTTTTTAAAAAATAATTTTCACTTAACTGATTTTTTATTTTTAATAGACTGAATGATTAATAGATTTGGAGATTTTTTTTTTTTTTAAAACACTAATTTGGTTCTAAATTTTGGATATACCTTTTGTTAATGCATTAAACAAAAAGCTTGATATGCATTTTAAGTGAGTGGTGTAAATCATTTTCTTCGTAATTATATGTATATTATATGATTTTAAAGTATGTGTAGGATCAATATAAATATTTTAAATAAAAATGAGAGAACTAAATTAGAAATATAAGGTTAAGTATACATATGTTCGGTTATCCATTCGAGTTCGGATATTATCCGTTCGGGTTCGGATATCCAATCTCTCCTAGTTCATTATTTGTTTGGATATTTTGCTACTTTAATTTAGATTTTGGTTCAGATTTTTCGGGTCAGATTCGGATACGAATTCGGTTATCAGGTAAAATGCCTAGACTTACTTTTTTTTTGACACATTGCCTAGACTTACTTAAAACAAGTTATTGTAGCCCCAATCGAAATATGGATGAATTTTCTCCCAAACTCACCCATTGATATATATATATATATATATTGAGATCATATTCAAATTAATCAGAATTATATATAACATTCGACAAAATAGATTCCAAAATGGGCAACAATAATGTTATCATGATTAAGAATGTGAAAGTTCTCCAAAGCTGCCCTGAATAAATAATTTAACCATCAAATAATTTAACCTATTTGTTTCACTTTCTAGTGGAATATCTTTATACACAATTATTGTTTCTCCACTTTGGTTTTGTGAAAATGACTACTCAACCTTTTCTTGGTACGTAGCAGTGGGTAAAGTAATATTTGATTCCTTACCTATTTTCGATAAACTAATACAGTTTACAGATTTTTTTTTTTTTTAAATCATAGGTAGATACTAATATAATATTTAATGTCTATAAAAAATCATAGACATTTAATATAATATTAGCTCACAAAATAAGCATTGTATTTTTTAATGTGCAGTGGAATTCAATAATCCACGGATTCTGTCTTTGTACTTATAAAAGACTAGTATTGGTTTTCTTCTTGAATAAAAATAACCTTCGTAATTGATTTAAAATTTGGGCTTATTTTGTCAATGGAATTATAATATTTAGAACCAAAATATTATATTAAACCGAAAATGTTTTATTTTATCTAACCATAGTGACACATAGCAGAAACGAAATGGAATGAGAATCTCGGGACTGTATAACAGTTTTGGCACCAAGTTAAGATGTGTTCTAGACTGCTTAATCATGAAAACAATACAAACATAATTGGATAAATTAATTAAAAGATACGGGATCGCACAAACACCAAACCGTTTGTCCTTGTGTATGTTGATATGGCTTAACCAGAGGACCTGTAGCCTGGTAGTGATTAATCTGAGAGAAAAAATTCAATACGGTAAAGCTATCAGGGCTCGAGTTCCGGCCACTGAAAAATTAACATTTTAACATTGCCATAGACAGAAGATCGACGTGGTAGCGTGGTAGTCTGGGCAGAACATGGAGCAGGGATAACCCTGTATAATTTAAAACAAAAAGGGTTGACTGCCTATTCCTTCTCTAGACACACTAACCCTATTTATTTCCTCCCAAACTATCAAGCTCTTCATAATCCCACCCCATCATATACTTTCTCTTTAAATATTTCCCTAAACTTTTTTAATCCCCCTCCCTAATCAATTCCGAAATCGTGATTAAAGAAATTAAAAAGTGTTTACAAAACACTGATTGCCCACTTAAAAAAGCCAGACCCGCCATTTAAAAAAAAAAACGACCCAAATTTATAACATTATCAATCCCAATTGAATTGAGGCTTAAGGTTTCTTCTATTTTCTCCTGACACAGAAACAACGAGAGAGGGATGATGAGGAACAGAGAAGAGAGAGACAGAAACGAAGAAGATGACAGAAATAGAGAGAGATATAGAATCGAGAGAAGAGAATGCAGAGGAGAGAGAAACAATGAAGATGTAGAAGAGAGAGAGACATTGAGGAACGATGAAGGGACTGTGGTTGCTAGGTATGGAGAATTTTTAAGCTTGTCTAACTTAGATTTCATATTTGTTTATGTCTGGGTTTGAGTTTGATTTTTTTTTACAGAGATGAAAGAGGATATGTGAGGTTTGGGTTTGGTTCTCGGGTCTGAATGTAATTGGAACGTGAGAGGTTGTGTGTTGTGTGATCTAAGATGTAACAAAAGCTTATGCACTGTTTTGATATTCTTTCTCCTTATTTTTACTTTAATTATTTTCCAAGTAATTTATGGAACCGTTGAGCATCTCTGTGAGTTCTGACATACGTGTACTGAGTTCCAAAGTTCAAAAAACAAATTAGTTGATCTTTCTAATTACCTCTGCACCATTCAATACAAGTATATATGCTTATCACGGCTTCATATCAACTGCATAAGATTTGTACAGTACTCCTTGTGCCACTTAATTTTTGTAAAGGAAAGCAACGTGGTTATTATGTGAAATAGACTGTATGTAGACAACTACAAAAGACAGATTCATGTTCCACATAACTCAAAAACATCTTACACAAGACGACTACAACAAATGAGAAATTCATGTTCCACCAAACTCCAACACATCTTACATAATTCATAAAGACAAACAAACCACATCTATGTTATGAAGTCATGCCATAGCTCCTAAGGCAACAACAACCACAACTATGTTATGAAGTCTACCATTACCGCCCATATGCATCGTCTTTATCTTCTCATTCGTCTTCCCTTGCATCTCTTCATTCATCATCCTTACCTTCTCATTAACCCATGATTTCATCTCTTCATTCCTCTTCCTTCCATTCTCATCAATCTTACTTCTCATATCTCTCTCAAGCCATTCTTTATGCAACTCAAACTGCTCCATTATCATCTTTCTCAGACCTCGCACATCCTCTTTCATCTCTGTAAAAAAAAAATTCAAACTCAAACCCAGACATAAACAAATACGAAATCTAAGTTAGACAAGCTTAAAAATTCTCCATACCTAGCAACCACAGCCCCTTCATCATTCCTCAATGTCTCTCTCTCCTCTGCATCTTCATCCTTCTTCACTGTCTCTCTCTCCTCTGCATTCTCTTCTCTCGATTATGTCTCTCTCTCTCTATCTTTGTGATATACCATGGATTTTACCCGCTTTTACCCATGGTATATGAGTGTTTTTACTACTATTGGAGTCTATTAGGTATGTTCTCAGGTTCAGAAGCATTTTGGAGAAAAGTGATGTTTTAGGTGCCTTTTTGGAGCTTAAAGAAGAGTTCACCCGTGATCAAGACCAGAGGTCGACACGAGTTACACATCGATCGATGCACACTATGTGCTATCGATCGACACACATTAGAAGGACGATACATCGAGATCATAATCGATCGATGTACACCTGTACTATCGATCGATCTTGGCGGCGAGAAAGACAAGTTGGACTGGCGAACTTGAAGCCCATGACATCATATTTTACAAGATTGCCCCTGACGAGTTTTTAACCTAATGAACTCATATTTATATGTGCCTAAGTGTTTTGGCACCAATACAAGTTTTTACAAGTTTATACAAGTTATACAAGTCATACAAGTTTTTAATAGTTTCTGAGTTTTAGAGGGTTTTACCTCCTTCTTCTTCCACCCATTTCTTTTACTGCTTTCATTACTTTGCAAATTCTCAGTAAAGTTCTATTCAGTTCTTTATTTGTTTAAAAAGGTTATAGGATTCTAGATCTAGAGAAGAGATCCAAAGATATTTGTGATTGGGACCTAAGTGTTCACCCTCTAATAGATCTATGAACTCCTATTATTACCTTGTTGCTATGAACTACTCAGCCATGTCTGAGTAGATTCATTTGTTAGATTTAGGGTTTAAATAGGATATGAGGAATTAGCCCTAGCCTATAATTGCTATAGTTGTGATATTTATTGTTAGGATTGTTCATAAAGCTTTTCTAGCTTAGCTACGTAGAACATGAACTTGGATTGCATTGTTTATTACATGCAATACCTGATAACATCCTAAACATGCTATGACCCTCTTGAGATATGCGAAAGCTGATCTAAGATCATGGTGAGCATTGTATCAACTCGCGCATAAAGCTTGCTTAGAGCCGTATCGATTGATACTCCTATAGAGTAATCGATCGACGTAGCTAGAGGTGTATCGGTCGATATTTCTATCGAATCATCGATCGATACTATTAGCAAGATAGCTGATCGCAAACACCATTTAGCATCTAAGTAATAGATGGTCTAAACAATGCGAGAGCTGATGGATTCATTTAATAAGTGTTGAGCTCTGACATATCATGCAAGCAACTTGTTAGCCTTTATAGTAATTATAATCACAATTCACGAATACTTACCACGAATCTAACTTCTTTTCTTTATTGCTTTAAAACCAAATCCTTTCAACCGAGTAATCTTACCATTACCCAGCAAACACGCAATTTACTTTAAACCATTTTCAACTAGCATAGTCACTAAGATTGCATCTTATTTGTACACTAGCTCTCTGTGGATTCGATCCTAAGTACTACAACTGAACCTCTTATTTGAGAGTAAAGTCACTCCTTAGGGTAATTTGAGTGATATCAAATTTGGCCGTTCTGGGAGCTTTGATACAATAGGATCTAATCGATTATGTCTAGGTTATTTCTTTTATTTTGATTTGTTTTCGACACAAAATTTTTCTTGTCCTTTCGGTACATGCCCAGCAGCATTCGAAGCAACAAGGAATCTCAGCTTTGTTCTCGAGAGACCTGCTAGCTTGGAGCGTTCAATCCGCAGGAAATCCGTTCCACATCGATCGACACCATCAATGCGTCGGCCGATACCGGCGCACCCTGCCGGCCGAGACACTGTCTTCGTCGACCGATACTCGCACCCTCACGTAGGCCGACACTACTTCACCGTCGGCCGACACCTTTCATCCGACATCGATCGATACACCTAACCTTATATTGATCGATCTTGTTCGCGAGTCATGGTTGCCTATTATTCTCATCACGAGATGAGAATGGAAACTTCAGCGTGACCAATAAGGTCACCTTCGTAATGAAGCATGTCAGAAACTCAATGCTCGAATGAAGTAATCCACGAGCCGAAACTGCACCTCTGAGGAGCTGTTCAACTGTAGGAGAGGCTGCTCGATCACTAGCCGACTACAACCGCCCGGATCAGTTCTACACCAACAGATCAGCCATTAGTCCCTGCTATTGAGGCGATTTGAGCTTAAGCAGCGATTACTACACCCTTGTGGGATAGATACCCTACGTGGGCTGTCAATGAGTATCACATGGACCATCACGGAGGTTCGAGGATCTCATATCTACTATCAAAGCCAATGGAGTCCTGTGGACTACATTCTCTGTAAGCTCTTCAAACATTCTTTATCCGGAGAAGCTTTACGATTGGCTTAAGCAGCTACCACCGGGATTTCTTACATCTTGGGCGACATCAAAATGCATTCTTGCGTAACCGTTGATGATCTGGCTGAAGACTTAAGGAGGAAAATTGCCACATTCAACCGAGTCGGAGAGTCATTCAAGGATACCGGATCAGATTCAAATCTTACCGTGAGATTGTCCACACCATGGATTCAACAAGGTGCAAGCTGCTTTGCACTTTCTTGAGGCATCGCACCGAAATATCGGATGGCTCACGGACAGCTGCGAGTGAAGGCAACTTCACCACAAGGAATCTGAAGATGCTGTGAAGCTAATAGACAACCTAGCATCCAAAGAACAAAGACGAAGAACATTGTAAGAGCAAGATCTGCGGCGTTCTAGGAAAGGATTAGATAAATGAGGTACAAGCTACACTTGACAATGTTGAAGGCGCTAAACAAGCAAATCTGCTCGATGGAGGATCACGAGAAGCGATGAAGAAGATGATTACATAGAAGCGAAGTCAAGCTGGATCGGTGGAACCGGTTCGAGATCTGGAAACCAAGGAAGCGAAACTTCTCGGAGACGAGAGGCAACTTCAACAGCAGCAACCCCAACAACAACGGAGTTATGGAAACTCATCTTACATGAAGCCACCCACACCAACCCGAAGGAAAGCTAGAAGACATGCTCAGCAAAGTTCTTGAAAGCCAGCAACAGTTAGAGGTGAACTTCAATGGAAAAATCGACGCTGTCTACACCACTTTGAACACAAAGCTTGATGCTTTGAGTACTCATATGAAGAAATTAGAGGCTAAAGTGATTCAGACAGGAGAAGCTGTTAAGAAGCAGGAAGCTTTAGGAAAAGGGACTGGAGAAGAAGCAACAGGCCACAACATCAATGCTATCATAGAAGATGATTTTTGGAGAGTGGTTAAGCAAGAAAAGCTGCAAGAGGGAGACTTCCAGATCGAAAGTTCCATGAGTATTGGCGGCAACCACTAGAATCGACCGATGTCAGCACATGCACATCGATCGATGTACGCCAACACCAGTCGATCGATGGACTCATACGAGCATCGACTGATGGATCTCGAAGAATACGCCCACGAGTGCAACGCCGTGAAGATACTTACTCACGAGGAGTTCGCAGCAAAGCACCCATATCCGCCCAGCCCTTACAACATCGACCGACAAGACAGACGTTCCATCGATCGACCGAAGGATAATGAAATCGATTGACACACTCCAGAACCTGTCGATCGATCTTCAGTTATCACACGCCGAGTGCAACTTCCCAAGATAGATATTGCACGACTTAGCACTCCGGGAGTAGTCTAAACCTCCCAGAAACCCACCAACCGCCATATTAAAGAAGCCCACGGATATTATTGATCCAATGGAGATAGAAAAGGAAAAAGATGGCAGAGTTCTCATAAAAAGGAAAGAGAAGGTTCCTAAACACCTTAAAAGAGGAGTTAATGAGAAGGAGTTGACAAGTTTCAGAAAGAGAGTTCTAAGGATACCTACAGAGAAACCCTTTGAAGAAGCCTACTTTTCACAGATTGAGGATGTTTTTCAGAGAAACTAAGGAGACAGAAGAAGACATCAAGAGAATGTTCAACCAAGTCAGAGAAAGTATGAATAAGAGGATCAAACTTGAGAAGAAGGGTGATCCAGGGAAGTTTGTTGTTCCTTGCTCAGTACATGGGATCAACTTCCCACGTGCCCTATGTGACACAGGATCTGGAGTTAGCATCCTACCCAAGGTGATAGCAGACCATCTAGGTCTGAAGATAGAGCCCAGCGAAGAATCGTTCATCTTTGTGGATTGTTCTCAGCAGAAATCTGGAGGAATTGTGAGAAACCTTAAGGTTACAATAGGAGAAGCCCTAATACCAGTAGACTTCCATGTCTTGGACGTCAAGGTAACCCTACCTACTTCTTTGCTACTTGGAAGAGCCTTCTAGCCACGGTTGGAGCGATCGCAACCTTGGACAAACAAGCGTGCCTAACCTGATCAATCCTACGGTCTACTATAATCAAGTACGAGTCATCAAGGTCCCTAAGAAGATCCAAGACGGCTCAGACCTTGTAGTTGTTTGCTATTGTGGAGATGAATACGATTCACAAGGCACATACGAGACGGAGACCGCAGAATCAATCGATAGTAGTACTGTCTCATCGATCATCTCTGGTGAACTGACATCGATCGATAGCCACACATGGACATCGATCGATCCACTATTCAATCAGATCGAAGAGGAGTTTCCAGATGGTGATTTCGAAGTAAACGAGTGGGAGAACGACTACTACATCCCACCACATGCTGAAAATACTGCTCACATTGAGGAGTATACTGATGATTACGAGGAGTAGAGAGCTATAGAGTGTCACAACCTTCGAGAAGATGAAGATCGACTTCTCCACCATAACCTTAGAATCACGACATCGATCAACAGGGCCTTCTCCCCATCGATCGATATTACTTGCCTCACACCATTCGACTACACAGTTAACAACAAGCGAGATGGAGACTACTTAATCGGGAGCTGGGAAATCGATTACCAGTACGAGAGCTTTGCGGTCGAGACCGCCACACCAACATACATCACCCAACCCGAGGAAGTCTCATCGATCGACACGGCACCAACACAATTGACCGATAGGCCTGAACAACCATCGACCGATTCAGGACTGTGCCATCGACCGATACATACATCCAACCATCGGGTAACAAATTCAAATGTACTTAATTTGAATCTAATCCGAATGAGTTTGGTATTTTCAGAGATTCAAAAGGTTTTGCCGCTCAATGGATGGGCGAACACTCTACATATCTAGAGAGGACATTGCGGGCGTCCTGATTAATAGCGGATCCCAAAACCTATTCCAGCAACAACGCTACGGACCAGACCACCATCATCAGCACCGGGGAGGCGGACATAACGGCCGAGCCAAAGGAAGCTGAGGATAATCATCTCAACACGAAGGACCCAGATTTTCAGCGAATCGATCGATCACGAGTGTATGGCATCGATCGATAGGTGTCACGAATTGGAAGAGAGCCTTCGATATGGAGTTCGAAAATTCTTGGGAGCGAGAGATGAGTATGGGGTCTACAGAGACGAAAAGGTTTGCTAGAGGAATAGATGGCGGCGTCATCGAGTTTCTAAAGGCGACATTAAGAAAGCGCTTCAAAGAAATTCAATGGACGAAGCTCTTACATGCAATACGAGCATGCTAGTTCATTCACAAGAAGAGAATTGGTGCAAGAAATATACACCAGGGCGAGATCAGCGAGATGTTCACTGGTACTTGGAGAAGCATAAATGGGAAAAGCTCTCCGTGGAAAAGAGTCTAGAGGAGGCCACGGACAAGCAGCGGTGAGATGAAATGGATGTTCAATGCAGACCAGGGATTACTCAAGAAAGTCCAACGTCTTGAGCTGGAACTTGAAGATCTTACATAGCGCCGCAGAACCATAGCGGATAAGTTCAATATCGATCGATGGAGTAACATCCACATCGATCGATCTGGCTTTACACCATCGACCACCTACTCAAAACATGAGGTCGATGAGTCTCTTGGAGATATCTGGAAGGAATTGAAGAAAGCGAAGCTCGTCTCAGCAGCAAACTCACCAAGACCGTGAATTTATCTTTCACAACCTGGGGATCTAAGCATCGCAGCGAAGAGATGAAGAGATCTATCCGCCAATCATTGAGGCACATGAAGATATGAACCCAGCGGCACCTTGCAATCCTTTTGGAGGATTGACTCGTCTGGCAGTGAGAGGAAACTTGCTGATATACACTTTAGTAGACAAAGAAGTGGAGGAACTCGCACTACGCATGGATACTATGCGCAGAGGCTGAGAAGTTCCAACGTCAACTTCGATTATCAGGCTGCATCAATCGCGTCGATCGATGAGCTCAACCTCACGTCGATCGATGGCGATTATCGAAATCGATGGCGGATGAAGCTTCACGAGAATCTGCGAAGCAAAATCGAGATGAACAACATGTTACATCGATCGATATCTGAACCGAGATCTGCACGAGCTGATTTGGATAAGTTAGCTGATGAAGTCTACACGGCAATCACAAGCGTGGATGATTCATAAGACGACGCCTGAAGCACGTATTTCCGCCATTAACGAGGTTGGAAGCATGGAATCTAGCATAAAGGGATGCTGAAAAATATCGAGCCTTACAGAGGCAACTTGCGAGCAGACCTGCACCCTTAGCATCGATCGACAGAACAACCAGCGCATCGATCGATGGACTTCCACAACCATCGACCGACATTTCAACAAAGGAATCGATCGATACCAGCTCCATCCACGACAAAATGATCCAACGCCTTGATTCAATGCAAGCGGAGTTCAGTGATCTTTCAGAACATGCCTACGAGAAATTAGGATGGCACGAGCTCAGCATTGAATGACATGAAGAAAGGATTCAAAGGATCAATGATGAGTTGATTGAGATTAAGAAGAAACGAACCAGAGAATATGAAGCCACAAGAAGCCTATTTGACGCATGGTTCAGTGAGAAAAAGGATACAGAGGATACTTGTCTTCCAACAAGTACCTGGACTTCATCTCAGTAGCTCATTCCATCCATTTTCAAGCTAGATGACTATAATCAAAGCGCTGAGTGGGAGGCAACCCACTGTTAGGTAATTTTTCATTTAGTTTTTATTTTTAGGATTTTATTTTTCGTATTTGTTTTCTTTGCAGTTACGATTAGACGATTACCACTGAAATCGACCAACATGACACTGTCGATATCGATCGACATGGACTAACCAAAAGCGATCGACGAATGCGACTCAACATCGATCGATACGCATCACGGTCAGGTATATCGCTCTAACTTTTTCGATATCAGTGTATTTATTATTGCTTATGCCTTCACTGGACTGATTATACACTTGGGACAGTGTATGATTTAAGTCTGGGGGGATGATTACTGATGCTGTTTACCTTTTGATTTCATCTAAAATATTTTCAAAATGGTTTTTATTGAGTCAAGAAAGGGATAATGATAATTTAATTTTTTACTTTTTATCTAACCAATCTTTTAGGCACTATTCTTAGATTTGTTGATGCAGAATGCACTATAGATACTAAAGTTGATCACCTATCAGCTATGACAACGCTTTTATTGATTGTATGGAGGAACCAAAGCTGATTTCCAACCTAACCTGACATTCTCTTCTTGTCTTGGGGCTTGGTATACATGGGATCGGATGCTTCAAACAAGTCTGGAAGGTAAAGCCTTGTGTAGATAGTTTTATCACCCTCTCTCTCTCTTATTTTCGAATTTAGATTTAATTTTATTTAGTTCCTAAAAAAAATAAAAAAAAAATTGAAAATTAGCTTAAATATATGTTCTAGGACTAGTTAGTTATTAATTAGGAAGGAATTCGAACAGGGCTTCGCGGTTACCCCCCTCAAGACTTGATTCATAAGAGTTCTATAGGTAAAGGGTTCAAACAGGGCTTGGTGGTTACCCCCTTCAAGACTTGCTTCGCAATGAATCCTAGGATATAGGTCAAAAAGAAGTGAACAGGACTTGGTGGCTGCAACCATTAAGGCTTGATTCATGGAAGCCTGTCCAATCTTGGCCAATCTCTTGCAACTGAAAGCAGACTTGACTAGGAGAGAAATAATAGAGAGAGAGGATATGAACTAATTTTTACCTGCATGTCCAGATACTTGTTTGAGCAACCTTGCATCCTGTGATCGATACTCCCAAGGTAAAACCTGCACTTTTTTTATGTACGTAAATGAAATCAGTAGAGGGTTAGTGGGGCATGATTGCTAAGTTGTTGGCTAGATGATCAAGGTTGTTTAATTAGGATATTGCATAATGTGCTTCTGTGATTTACAGACTCTTAGATGTGGTTTGCAACAAAGTAGAGGTTATGATTCTAAGTTTGAATTTGATTTAGTCCCCGCTTTTCAAAACCTCTTTCATTAAGATTGCCTATGTGTTTGCTTGAGGACAAGCAAAAGGTTAAGTCTGGGGGAGTTAATATACCATGGATTTTACCCGCTTTTATCCATGATATATGAGTATTTTTACTACTATTATCTATGTTTTCGAGTCTATTAGGTATGTTTTCAGGTTCAGAAGCATTTTGGAGAAAAGTGATGTTTTAGGTGCCTTTTTGGAGTTTAAAGAAGAGTCCACCCGTGATCAAGACCAGAGGTCGACACCAGAGTTGCACATCGATCGATGCACACTCTGTGCTATCGATTGACACACATTAGCCGAAGGACGATACATCGAGATCATAATCGATCGATGTACACCCTGTACTATCGATCGATCTTGAAGCGGCGAAAGACCAGTTGGACTGGCGAACTTGAAGCCCAAGACATCACATTTTACAAGATTGCCCCTGACGAGTTTTTAACCTAATGAACTCATATTTATATGTGCCTAAGTGTTTTGGCACCAATACAAGTTTTTACAAGTTTTTACAAGTTTATACAAGTTATACAAGTCATACAAGTTTTTAATAGTTTCTGAGTTTTAGAGGGTTTTACCTCCTTCTTCTTCCACCCATTTCTTTTACTGCTTTCATTACTTTGCAAGTTCTCAATAAAGTTCTATTCAGTTTTTTATTTGTTTAAAAAGGTTATAGGATTCTAGATCTAGAGAAGAGATCCAAAGATATTTGTGATTGGGACCTAAGTGTTCACCCTCTAATAGATCTATGAACTCCTATTATTACCTTGTTTCTATGAACTACTTGGCCATGTCTGAGTACATTCATTTGTTAGATTTAGGGTTTAAATAGGATATGAGGGATTAGCCCTAGCCTATAATTGCTATAGTTGTGATATTTATTGTTAGGATTGTTCATAAAGCTTTTCTAGCTTAGCTACCTAGAACATGAACTTGGATTGCATTGTTTATTACATGCAATACGATAACATCTAAACATGCTATGACCCTCTTGAGATATGCGAAAGCTGATCTAAGATCATGGTGAGTATTGTATCAACTCGCGCATAAAGCTTGCTTAGAGCCGTATCAATCGATACTCCTATAGAGTAATCGATCTACGTAGCTAGAGGTGTATCGGTCGGTATTCCTATCGAATCATCGATCGATACTGTTAGCAAGATAGCTGACCGCAAACACCATTTAGCATCTAAGTAATAGATGGTCTAAACAATGCGAGAGCTGATGGATTCATTTAATAAGTGTTGAGCTCTGACATATCATGCAAGCAACTTGTTAGCCTTTGTAGTAATTATAATCCTGAATTTCTGAATACTTACCCTGAATCTAACTTCTTTTCTTTATTGCTTTAAAACCAAATCCTTTCAACTGAGTAATCTTACCATTACCCAGCAAACCTGCAATTTACTTTAAACCATTTTCAACCTATCATAGTCACTAAGATTGCATCTTATTTGTACATTAGCTCTCTCTCTCTCTCTCTCTCTCTCTCTCTCTCTCTCTCTCTCTCTCTCTCTCTCTCTCTCTCTCTCTCTCTCTCTCTCTCTCTCTCTCTCTCTCTCTCTCTCTCTCTCTCTCTCTCTCTCTCTCTCTCTCTCTCTCTCTCTCTCTCTCTCTCTCTCTCTCTCTCTCTCTCTCTCTCTCTCTCTCTCTCTCTCTCTCTCTCTCTCTCTCTCTCTCTCTCGGGGTCTCTTTGTCGGAAGAAAATAGAAGAAACCTTAATCCCCAATTCAATTGGGATTGATAACTTTATAAATCTGGGTCGTTTTTTTTTAAATGCCGGGTCTACTTTTTTTTACGTGGGCAATCAGTGTTTTCTAAACGCTTTTTTAATTTTTTTTATCACGATTTTGAAATTGATTAGGGAGGGAGGTTAAAAAAGTTTAGGGGGAGATTTAAAGAGAAAGTATATGATCGGGTGGGATTATGAAGTGTTGGGATTGTGAAATACCATGTCCAACTCTTTATTATCCGATTAGTACGATATTGTCCACTTTGGACCCAAAAGAAAAGCCCGCATGTATTTGGTTTTGGGCTCCTTCTCAAAAGGCCTCGTACTAATTAGAGTTGCATAAGTTGGAGAAGATGCTCACGAGAGTGATGAAGAAGCAACTGAACAAGTTGTTTTGAGAAGATCAACTCGTGAAAGTAAGAAACCAAGCTATCTAGAGGATTACATACTACTGGCAGAGTATGATAACGAGAGCGAGCAGCTGTTAATCTCGATGAACGATGAGCCTTGGAGTTATAGTGAAGTGAGGGAAGAGAAGGTGTGGAGAGATGCCTGTGATGATGAGGTTAACTCTATCAAGAAGAATAAACATGGGATCGTGTGGATCTTCCCAGTGGAGCTAAAGCGATAGGCTTAAAATGGGTTTTCAAGATAAAGAGAAACTCTGATGGGAGCATTAACAAGTTCAAAGCTAGACTCGTGGCAAAGGGATACATACAGAGGCATGGCATCGATTATGAGGAGGTATTTGCGCCAGTCGCACGCATTGAGACCATTCGTTTTATCCTAGCACTAGTAGCGTCCAACGGGTGGGAAGTACATCACCTAGATGTAAAAACAGCATTCCTTCATGGTGACCTCAAGGAGATTGTTTATGTTGCTCAACAAGAAGGCTACGTTATCAAAGGGAAGGAGGATTAGGTGTATAAGTTAAACAAGGCTCTCTATGGCTTGAAACAAGCACCGAGGGCTTGGAATGAGAAGCTAAACAAGGTTCTTGAGCAACTCGGATTTGTTAAATGTTCCAAGGAGGCTGCGGTATCTGAAGTAGAAAGCAACCAACTCCTTCTTGTAGATGTGTATGTGGGCGATCCTTTGGTCCTTTGGGACAAGCATGGAAGCTGTACAAGAGTTCAAGAGGAGAATGTCGAATAAATTCGAAATGAGTGACTTAGGGAAGCTAACATATTATCTTGGGATTGAGGTGTGTCAACACGAATGAGGGATCACTTTGGTACAAGAAAGGTATGCAAAGAAGATCCTAAGTGAAACCAAGATGGAGGACTGCAATGCAGTTCATGCGCCGATGGACCCGGGTATGCAATTCTCGAAGAAAAGTGAGGAGAAGAACATCGATGAGAAAGAGTATAGGAGAAATATTGGATGCCTTAGGTATTTACTTCACACTCGACCTGATATTTCATACTCTGTTGGTGTCTTGAGCAGATACATGCAACAACCTAAGGTATCACATGGAGCAGCACTGAAACAGATACTTAGGTACCTGCATGGATCTTCATCGTATGGTCTGTTTTTCAGAAGAGGAACCAAAGGTGACTTGGTTGGATTTAGTGACAGTTCTCATGCCGTAGATGAAGATGATGGCCGTAGTACTGCAAGCCACGTTTTCTATCTCGAAGACAGTCCAATAACATGGTGTTCCCAAAAGCGAGGAGACGATGGCTATCCTCGTATGAAGCAAAATTTATGGCAGCTACAGAAGCAGCTAAACAAGCAATTTGGCTTCAAGACTTATACGAAGAGATCACTGGCCAAACGCGTGAGAAGGTGGTAGTGCTAGTGGACAACAAATCGGCTCTAGCTCTAACAAAGAACCCTGTGTTTCATGGGGGCAGAAAACACATTCACAAGCGATATCATTTCATTAGAGAATGTGTTGAGAAAGACTTGATAGAGGTTCAGCATGTACCGGGAGAAAAGCAAAGAGGCGACATTTTGACAAAAGCACTTGCGAAGACTAAATACAAGGACATGAGAGGTCTAATATGAGTTCAAGATGTCACTCAAGTTAACTTCAAGTTTAAAGAGGAGAATGTTGGAGATAAATTTGAAAGTAACTTGATTGGCAAGTTATCTAAATCCTAGTTAGATTTGGAGTTATCTAATATTGTGTATATCCTAAAGAGTTTTAGGATTAATATATATAGTTGTGCAAGCGTGTTGCACAAGTGTGAGAGTTTTATGAGTTTGTGGTTTTGAGGTTTTGAGTGATTTTCCTCAAGAGTTTAATAAGAAGAGTTTCTTAGTTGTGTTTTAATATTGTGTTCTTGAGATTTGATAACAACAACTGGTATCAGAGCACCAGGTTGACGAGAAATCTGCAAGAAGTATTAAATACCCTTCGAGAGATGAATGGTATATCCTATGAGTTAGGAATGAGAGGTGTGTGTGTGGCAGAGATCAAGTCAGAAGATCCTGGAAATTCAGTTGTGGGACTCGAGATGAATGTGATCCTTAGTTTGAAGGGGAGAATGTGAGATATCAAACTAAGTCCCACATAGGAAAAGTAGACAAGGAGTGTCTAACATATAAAGAGATATCCAACTCTAATTAGTACGAGGCCTTTTGGGAAGGAGCCCAAAACCAAATCCGTGCGGGCTTTGCTTTTGGGCCCAAAGTGGACAATCGTACTAATCGGATAATAAAGAGTTGGACATGGGATTTCAAAATCCCAACATGAAGAACTTGATAGTTTGGGGGGGGGGGGGGGAATTAGTGTGTCTAGAGGGGAATAGGCAGCCAACCCAAAAAAAAAAGATATAGCTTTTTCTTGATATGACTTGTCAAATAAAAAATCATAAATTAAGTACACTTCAATTTCCAAGTACATATAAACATGTAATTTTCTAGCATATGATCCATAAAATTATTAAGTTTGGACCGGAAAATGTGTATTTCTACTTAGCGTGATAACCCGACTTGACTACAAATGTCCCAACATTATGAGATGTCATTTTAATGTATATGGTTCAAAAGTACTACCTACATAAGTGTAAAACATCTGTTAAATCAATAATTGCACTTATTATTGTTCTATGTTTGTGTAAATGGATTAATCAAACAGATATTTATAAAGATTGACTGATAGTTATACGCTTTAGAGGGTGCAATCATATCAGCCCTACTACACTATATGATCCATCAAAACTTTCAACATAGGCAGCTTGAGACAGAGACCGCATAAGAGCAAACCTAGCCTGGATTTTCTCTGGTCCTTCACCTCCAACTCAGACAAGTGGATCAAGGATCCACGATTTCGCCAGCTCTTCCTTGATGGTAGAAGCCTTTGGTGCAGTCAGGACTCTGCATAGCAGTTACTCTTGACCTCCCAGTTTTTAGGGTTTGTTCCGACAACTTAACGTTCATAAGAACTATAAAAAGGAAACTGCAAAAAAGATCCTCAGAATAGTCTCCAATATCATCTCTCTCTCTCTCTCTCTCTCTCTCTCTCTCTCTCTCTCTCTCTCTCTCTCTCTCTCTCTCTCTCTCTCTCTCTCTCTCTCTCCCCTGTGCCTTTGTCGCCATCTCTTTTTTTCACATCTCTCGCCCATAGTCTGAAAAGCTGAATTTTTTACTTTAAAAGAATTCTAAAAGACCAATCTTGTAGTGGATTTTCTTGGGCCTAACTTCTTCGACCCAAGATTTATTTTAAAAAAATGAAATTTATTGTGTTATAAAAAAGCGATGAATGATCTATATCAGTACCAATACACTAGATTTTGTCAATATTTTGTAGTTAAACATATTTGAACGAAAATAGTAATAAGATGAGTGACTTTCTGGAAAGTTTTAGTGTTACATTTCTTCGAAAAATCTGTTCCATTTTTGTGTACAAAAAAGTTGTCCGTTTTGCATTTTGTTGAAAATTAGTTGACATTTAACAATCACTTCATATTGAAGAAAATGCAAAACTCACTCAATTAACTTTTTAACTAGAGGTCTATCAAAATCTACTGTATTTCTTACATAAGAAGAAGAGTACAATTTAATCAATTCTTAAGAGTCTGTTTTCCAGAATATAATTATAAGTTTAGAGAAGAAAATCAACCAAAATATCAAAATTTGAATTTAGAAATTTTATTTTCGATGATAAAAATTGATTTTCAACTATATAATATACAAATACCTTTATTTTATGTATATTTAGTTTCATTTAATACATAGCATTTTCACTACTCACTGACCCGGTCGATGTCAAGAACCTTTTACAATCATAAGAAACAAGTTATCAAATTCAAAACATATCTTGTAGATCTATAATGAATCCAATGCATAAATGAGAAAAAGAGTTGTCTCCAATTTTACAGACACTTTGTTTCTGAGTACTAATATTACGCGTATACGTACACCAATTAACCTAATCTTCACACTACCACAATCGAATGGTATGTCGATGTAGCACTTTAGGATCGAATCTACAGAGGCCAACGGTTACACTACGGTTCTTTTAGAGTGAAGTAAATTAGCTAAGACAAAACGATTTGGTTGATGATTTATATAACTGAAGTAACTAAATAGCAGGATGAAAATGACGTAAAATCAGAGAGATAAAGTGCTAGGTCTAGGGTGATGATTTTGGGAATTTAATGATTATGAGCCAAAAATCTATTCAAGGAACTAAAAAATCAGTCACGAACTCAAATAACAAAGCAAGATTAACCCACTTTCGTGGCATCAATCCATTTATCAAGCATACCTAATATCTGAACTTTCGTTTGAATCAGAGAATGAAGATAAGCATTATGATCAGATTCGATATGTTCACAGTTTGCCTTAATATCGACTTTCGTTGGTTAATGACAAACTGCCCATCTATGTTCTTTCTAGCAACCTAAAGCACTTTTGGTGAATAGATTCAACCTAAAATCAGAGACTAAGTTGTCAATTTATTCTCAGCATTAAGGTCAACTATAGATTGAGACATCAAAATATAAATCCTTATTTGTGTTTAGCCCATAAATCTACAATTCCCTAGCACCCTCGACCTAACAATTGACTACTCAGCCATAGCCACAGAGAACACAAAAAATAAGAGATGAAGAAAACATGATAATAAATTGTAGAATAGTAAAATAGGGTTTAGGATTCTTCTCGAGAGTGTGTAGAGATCCTTTCCCTTAACAAGATTACAAGTTTTATCTCTCTAAAACCTCTCTAAAAAGTGGCTTAGTCTGAGAAAAATAATAAGAAAATATATATTTGCAGGTCTGTGGCGGACCAGAAGGAAAAAGAGGGATCTCTAGGTAAAATTCTGAAATATTAGAAATTTCCTTAAAATCTCAAGCAGCTGGAGCAGGCACTCGGGTGCTCTGCTCGGCTTGGGATCACCCACCAGACTGCTCCACATAGAAATCTCTAATTTGGACTCTTTTCTGGTTCTTTTTCTCCAAGTGACCCATCTTCCCTCAAAGCCAATTACAGACCTGTAATGACTCGAAAAAGACTAGAGCTCGATAAAGATTCAAAAACACTTTAGAAAACATTATTAGAATATATCAAAAACACCATATATCAAGTACCACTTACAATTCCATGCAATTTAGGTTTAGCTCAACCATATATACAAAAAAAAAAATAGAAGCGCTAACTAAATAACATCCCACCAAGTTCTTTGAAATATGGATACCTGTATTTGTAACATTATGATCTGAGCAAAGAATTAGGAGTCAGGCTTTAACATAATAAATTCAGGCCCAGTTATATTGAGATTGACTCATCTAGAGGGGAAAAACACCTTGTTTCTTCTGAATAGCAGACGATGTCAATAGTTGACTGACTATAAGATCTAAATAATCTCATTTTATATGTAGTCTCCAAAATAAAAATACATCATAAAAGAAACAAGAACTTCTGTCTATTGTGTCCTTCCTCACGTTTTCTTTTGTCGCTCAACAATAGTGTAAAAACAAAGACATTTGGAGAATAAATAAAAAATAAACAATTGAACATTACATCATAAGTATAAATCATTAAAGCACACTGTAACTCTAACGACACAATCACCTTATATAAAATAGACTGTCAGTTCTTGAACTCACTCTCACAATTCTCCGACACAATCTCGACCTTCTTGGCATCTAATAATCCCTTAACCTTAACATCACAAGTCACCACCACTTCCTTATTCTTTTTCACTGGTCCTGCTTCATAGTCTGCCTTTAGCTCCATCATCAGCACCAAACTCACTGGTTGCTTCGATCCCCGAGGTAGCATAACCAAGTTCTTGGTCGACCCAACGAGCTTTACATTGATGTTGTCGGATCCAGACGCGGCTTGGGACATCTTTGGGAATTTCCCGCGTCCTAGGTTCTTGTTCTTGTACGTCAAGGAAACCACACCGTTATTTTTCATCATATAGCTTACCCCCATGTTAGACGTCGGATTCTCGGCTCTTAACGTGACCTCGATATTACTAGGTTTTACCGTTAATCTCTCGACCGTGAAAACTGGAAGAGTGGGGTTGAAAACGAAATGAAGGATAAGGGTGATTGCACCAATGATGAATCCAAAAAAGATCAAGACGAAAAAGAACCACATAAGACGTTTAGAACACCCATTCCTTTTGTTTTTCTCAGGGTTATTACGGCGTTCTTCGACGTATTTTGCGTGTTCAGGAGGAGGAGTCCAATAGACTTGATCTCTCGGTACCTGTACAACGTAGGTCTCTAGCTCAGGGATTGAATGGGGAGGAGGGAGAGACCGGGGAGGCGTTGCCAGGATTGGAGAGAGATTAAGAGAATGATTACGCCAATGGTGTGGTGGAGGATCTTGAGAGGGCAATGCTGAGAGACTCGAGGTTGGACGGTGCCAGGTGGAAGGGGGATCATCGGATTTGTCATCGTCAGATACGTGGAAGGTGGCGGAAGGAGGAAGCCGTGGCCCCTCCATCGGAGAAAGGTGGGAGTTACAGAATGTGTGGTGGAGATTGGCTTAGAGGGAGCACGAAAGAGAGAGAGAATTGAGAGATGATGCGAAAATTAGGGTTTGCATGGAAAAAGTAAGTGGTTGTTGTTGCATTACTCAAACTTTTGGTTGGTTTGGAGAAGATTTTCTATTTAGAGTTAGCCAACTCACCTTCGGTTTTTCTCTTTCTGTTATGATAAACTATAATCTAGTTTCATGATTACTAATGAAGACGTTATTAACGAGACCGGTTCTTTTCTTTTTTTTTTTTTTGAACTGAGACCGGTTCTTTTCGCAACCAATATTTTGAGACGAACCAATCATCTCCTTCTTACAACCAGACTTTTGGGGTATCTGCATCACTTGGTACACAGTTTCTCATGATTAAAATAAATAAAAAAATTAAGACAGTGAAGGACAAATCAGAATACTCGTGAAGGGTAAATTGAGAAGAGTGAAAGACAAATAAGAATACTCATGCTCGTTAAGAATGCTTTCTTTGTAATCGATTACAAAAATGTTCATAATCAAAGAACGACTGGTTGGTTTGTTTATTTTTCCATATTAAAAACAAAACAGAGACTAATTTTAAAATATCAATAAATCAATCATTAATTGTACGTAATATATTATAAAACAAATTATATACAACTATTCAGTTTTTTAACACAATACAACTATACTTTTTCTTTTTTTTTTCTAACTCTGAGGTATTTCCGATTCATGGTGAGACTCATACTAATCTTCAAAGGAGTGATGCGGTCCACGAATGAATTCTCGATCTAGATTTTCAAATGGACTGTAAAATAAATCTATATCCACGTGACCACAAAGTTAAATATAGTGAAGTACCTTCAAACCCGAATTGCTTAACAATCCCAAAAGTCCATCTACCACTAAACTACCACCTTATGGTTAAATACAACTATACATCCATCAAACAAAACAACACCATCATGTAAATTGCATGAGTAATATCAAAATAACACTATATTTTTAGGAAAATTATTCTTACGGATAGAGAGAAATATTTTTAAATAGAAATAATTTAATATCTTCAAATTTATTTTTGAATTTAATGTTGCTATAGATAAATTTTTATATATTTATTCTTAAAAATGAAAATTAATATTAAATTTAATGTTCAGGAAAAAGAAATATTATTCTGCTATTTATTGAGTAGCTAGGTTTCATTTCCAAAATAGTCATTTAATTTTTAAATTTTCTTAATTATGATAAAAATAAAAAAATCTTGTTAATTACTTTAAAGTCTGACATAGTTTATGTAAAAAATTGGTGTTGTGACTTGTAAATTCAGGTCTGGCCTTGGGCTAAAGCTCATAAAGCCAAGCTTTAGGCGCCAATTATTACAATTTTATGGCGCTCATTTTGCAGGAAAATCTCTTTGGTACAATGGTTTCCTAATATATCTTGTTTTCCTAAAGGTGGAAGAGTTCGAATTTCGATCAAGCTTCCTTTCGCATCCCATTATTAAATCTTCCTTTAATAATGATTGCAAGTAAATGAGCTGTAACAAGAATACAAGATATGATTGCTTTTAAAAGAACCTTATTTATCTAGTGATTTTCCAGCACGGATATAAATATATATAAAGTAAATATATATTATAATAATTTATTACTAATTATTCTTAATTTTAAATAAATTTATAATTTTTAGGTATTATATATATATTAATAATATTATATTACTTTAATTAGACATCTGATTTTAGATAAGTTATATCTAGTAGACTTTGTTGTTTTTACAGTCGACTTAGTTATCATTTGGGTATATTGGATTGTATCTATTTCTCTAAATTCAACTATAATATTTTTTATTCTAAATATATTAAAATTTTGATTAACTTTCTTATTTGCATTAAGGTTGGTTGTTGTCTTCGATATGTAAATATATTTTAGAAAATTATGTATGATTTAAGATATATTGTACTTAGAATAAAATAAAAAAATAAACTAAAGTGTTTGATTCCAAATTGCGTACATTAATATAACAATAATATTCTGAACTCTCATGCATATATATAAATTTTACAAAAGAACTAAACTGCAACAGTTGTTTAATATTTTAATATTCATTTGTTAATGTGTTTTGAGTTATCCTATAATTTATATTTATAAAAAAATTATTATTATCATAAAATTATATTTTCTTATTGTAGTTAAATCTATGATTTTAGATATAAGTTGGATTAGTAGAATAACTCTTATTATGAGTATATTGAATTACATATTTTCTTTCAAATTCAAACTGAAGTATAATTATTTTTATTATAATGAAGTCAAGTCAAATTAATTTTCTTTATCGTTAAATGTTCATGTATTTTCATAATATATATATCAAATTAAATGTTGTCTTTTTTAAAGATATTAGAAAATAAAGCGATGATCTATAGGAAGTTAAATACATAAGTAACTGATATTTTTTGGAAGGTCATGAATACTTATCAATTTACTATAATTAAAATATTTTTATAAATTCTAAATAATTTTATGCCATTTGATTATAGTTATATTAAGTTCCACAAGCATAAAAACATAAAACTTAAAAGCAAATTTAATATTAAGAAAACATACAATTTTAATAATGATAAAATATAATATTTCTACCTCGTTAAAGTATATAGTGTGATGTTATAAATATTTTGTAATTATTTGATCAAAAGATGTTTATTGTTAAAATTTATTTTTAGTTTTTAATATCTCTTAAAAATAATTTAAAATAATCGTGATTTTATTTGAGAAATCATATTATATAAGTAAAATATAATTTGTAGATATTTTTGCCGTAAATTAACTGAAAAATATTATAATTAACTAAATATAAGAAAAACAAATAACATTTCAATAGTACTAATTATAAACTATTTTTAGTCAACTAAACATATATCAGTTTATGTTACTTAATTATTGTATGTAATCAACTAAAACAATAGATAGATATATAAAAAATATTTATGTTATTTTGAAAACATATTGTTGTACTGTTTAAAATTATGTTTTATAAGAAACAAAATTTATTTTTTCTAATATCAAAATTATCTGTGAAAATATAAATATAAAGAAAGTATTTATTTGTATAATTTATGTTATTAAAAAATTTATTGGAATATTACTATTTTGTGAACTTTCCTTTTTAATGAAATCATATTATGTATACATATATTTTTGTTTTTAAATTTGCTTTTTACACTTTATAAATATTTCTTTTTTTATTATATATGTTATTTGGAAAATTTTAAAAAGGAACTAAATAAAAATCAATAATAGTATTTAAATTTAATATTTTAAATTCATTAAGGGTATCAGTGTAATCAACCATCGTGAGAGTTATCGTGAACGCGACACATAGGAAACTGACTTTTCAAATAATATTATAGAGATTCTTTTTTTTGTCAACTTATCTACTGTATTCTACTATTTCAAAATTGACCATTTTTAAATAATCTATGTTCTCCACTGTTAACTCCATTGTTAACTGACTGTTGCTGGAGTTGATGTATATATCAGTTTAAATTTATGTAATTTTATCTTCTTTATCTTTTGTCATATATTTTATAAAATGTTAATAATTTAAAATGTAAACAAACATAAAACTAGAATAAATTATTTTTTCTCTTTGAAATTCTCAACAAAAATACTCAGTAACATTTTATAATTGGATTCAATTTAAAATGATTTGATTAAATTATAATTATTCTTCAATATCGACAAAACATATATATAGAACTTTACTACTTGATAAAAGTTGCAAAGAAAACTGTGAAAATAGTTGAGATGCTATTTTCTTTTTTTAGAAAAAAAATGAATGGTTATAATCATGGGAAAATTTGGAAAAATACCTTCAAATAAGATTGTATTGTGAAAATTACACCATTTATTATTATTTTTGAAATCTACACTTAATTATTTGTGAAATGACTTAATTAACCTAATTAGCAATTTTACACTAATTTTAATATTCAAATTGAAATTAATATTTAAACTGGAATTATTTTTTATAAAAATAAAAAATAGATACATTTCATAAATGAATGATATTCAATAATAAATAAATTACTTATATCTATCTATCTCTTCCCCAATCTAGAGAAGTTTAGTGGTTCTTTTTCTCTTTGCATCTATCGACTCCGGTTGATTTGTAGTGGACATGTTTATCTTTTTCTTTTTTTTTTTCTTGAAAAATGGCTTGTTTATCTATTTTGTTACTACGTAAAATTTTCATGGTCGTCGTTTTTAGTTTTTTCGAGATTCAATAGTTTGATTCCGCATAGTGTTTTTCTTAAGTAGAAGTCACATGCTTATCTTCTCTATTCTAACTTTTTAATATATGTAAATTCATATCTTTCTGTTTCCTTGCCACACAGCTGTTCAAGAGAATGTTGCATACAGTTGTGGTGTATCATATATTCATATCCGATCAGTTGAAAAGAAAATATAAATTCATATCTCTACTCACTTGAAGAAAACTCTCAAAGCAGAACGATCTTCCTATTTCTCCAATACCTGCTTAGAAAGCAAGGAAAATGGAACCCTCTTCCCAGAAAAAAACAAGTGATGAACAAAAAACAAACATGCTCCTCTTTACATTTTTACCAAAAAAACGTGCTCATCACAAGTTTAACCAAAACATCGAATAAAAGAAACAAGTCTTTGAGATCGGAAAGGAAGGATCGCCATTAGCAGCTGCCATGACTTTGGACCAAAAGCATGAGGAATCTTCGTAGGAGAAAACAAAAGAAAGATTGATGAAGCAAATAATTCAGTAGAAAGTAATTAGCCTCCCTCAGTTCGTGGTGTCGACATTATTTAGAAATGGTTAAAATTCTACGTAGAAAGATGCCAACAGAAATCTTATATATATATATATATATATATATAACAGATTTCACTTGAAAATAATTTTCAAATAATTCAAAAGTTATGCAATTATAAATTTAAGTATGCTTAATAACTATTTTGTCTCAAATAAATTAATATAATAAGAATATTAATGCTTTCGGATTTTATTGTTATTTATTAATTGTGTGTCAAAATTGTCTCATCACATATAATTAAGTATAGTTTTCAAATTTATTTAAAGACAGTGTATTCCCCAAATTTCAAAACCTAAATACGATATTTTGCAAAATATCCCATTAATCATATTCCCTCTGTTTCTAAAAGATCCATGTTTTAGAAAAAAAATTTGTTTCAAAAATAATCATTTTTTACATTTTCAATACATTAATTAATGAAAAATTGTACATTTCCAAAAATATAATTGTATTTACTAAAATCTTATTGGTTCAAAATTATGAGAAATTGTTAATTAAGAAAAACAATATATTGGTAAATAAAGTTTTATGTTTTTTCTTAATAAGTGTAAAAAATCTAAAACATGGATCTTTTAGAAACAGAGGGAGTATATCAGTAAGAAAAATTTGTTTTAATTTTTGTTTTGTTCTAAACTAAAATTCAAAATAAATTATTCACATTAGAATATTTTTCATAAGTTATTAAGCATATTGTCGATAATACTAATAGAACATAAACTAGTTAAAACACTTGATTATTCAAAATTTAAGATTAACTTTGAATGAAAATTTAAAAAATATATTGATATTTCTGTACTTTATTTAAAATTTTAAGGGAAATTGTCACTAATACCACTTTTATGATACCACTTTTCAAAAATACACTAACCAACTTTACCATTAAATTTTAAGGAGTAGAAAGACGATTATACCCTTACATACACAACATATTATCTTCTCTTCCCCTCTCCAAATCTCATCGTCGATCAAGCAACCTTCTCTCCGGTGAAAAAGTTCGACGACTTCTCTCCGGTTACCAATTTCGACGATATCAAAGACGTTTCGGCGACCAAATCTAAGTGATAATCGGACGAAATCAACGACTCTCTGTTGAGTAAATCTAATTACTCCGACAAAATCCGGCGAGATCGACGATGCTCCGGTGAACACTTACAAGCTCCGGTGAACGTAATCGACATCAGAGATAGATTAGTAAGTTTGTTTGAATTCCGACTTTAATTTAATCTATTTAAAGCCCTAAATCTAATTGATGTGTTTGAAGTAGCGAGATGAAATTATATGTGGCTGGTTTGCGTTCAGATTTTGAAGATCAAAGAGGTTGGTGAGCTGTTTGAAGAAGCAAGAGGGACTCTGAACAAGAAGTGGTTTGTGCTATCAAAGAATTACAGATTTATAAAGCTTTATAAAAGTTGCGGAGTTGGCTTCTTAACACCATCTTTTCTATCATCTTCTTTAGACGTCTCTTATACTTGAAAAGGTTAGTTGTACATCTAAGTGAGTTTGACTGCAATCATTTTGATGTTGATCCCTATTTTTCTTATAATCAGGTTATAATGATTGAAGTGTGTTCTGTATGTGGAGAATGGAAGCTAATAAATGGAATTCATTGGGATTTCACAATCGATGTTGATCGAGGATGTTCTTTTAGTATGATTCATGAAGATGTCAGCTACAATGATTTGATTGGGGTTGTTTTAGAAGATTTTGGGATCGATGACAACAAAAACAACGTAAATCTTAGCTATGTCTCACCTTCCAAATTAAACTTTGATACAAAAGAGCTTCCTCCAGTTTTTATTAGGAATGATCGTCAAGTAACGTCATATATGAACAAACTTCAAGAGAATGCAGACATTCATCTATGTGTAACTATTAAGGTAACCACATGAAATTCTTTTGCTAGCGTTTTTTGTTTATAAGCGTTATCAGTTATTCTTCAAGGTAGTATGTAGTACTCATGAATATAGAGATTCACTATTACATTCATGTTTTTTTTCTTTTTATGTTTCAGAGAAAAGCACAAATATCGCCATTGATTATATCAAACATGATGCGAACCGGGATGAAATTTCCAAGACTCATGATTCACCTATTGCTGGAAGTAGTAGCATTTGAGGTACTTTTCAAAGTCTTACCTTAACGTTCGTAATTATAAGGCCTTATATATTGTTTTAGACATTAGGATTTAATGGAGTACTACAAAGAGGTATTGCTACTAGTGAGCTAATTTTGTATTTCGAGCTAATTTTGGTTGTGATGATTTTTTTAAATAAAAATTTTATTTTATAATGCTTTATAAAACTTAATAGATCCATGCTTACTTTTGCAGAGAGGAACACACACACACCCCGAGAGTGAATGGAACAACATTCATAGAGTTGACGAAGTCTCTGGTATAGAACATACTCGTATAAGAGATACTCCTATTTCTCCTTCTAGTGGTGTTATTGGCAATAAGGTACATATAACTTTCTGTTGATGTGAATATATCAGTATCTTATAATGGGTTATAAATTATATTTTCTAACTGTTTTTCTAATTGTTTTTGTTTTAGAGAGGATTGCACTCAATGGGACCTGATGTATATGGATCTGAAAAGTCAAAATTGTCATCTTTTTCTAGTAAACGTGGTAGAGAAAGCATGAGAGAGGATTCACATTCCCATTCAGAAATCTTGTCACCAATTTGTTTTGCAAATCAGCGATGATGATAATGATTTGTTCTGGGAAGTTTTCAAGGATAAAAAGGAAATGAGCACAAAGTTGAAGCTGCATGCTGTTAGTCAAGGCTTTGAGTTCTCCACACAGTATTCAGACAAACAATGTTATATTCTTAAGTGTGTGGATGAAAAATGCAGTTGGGATTTTCGTGCGAAATCAGTTAAAGAATCTGAGAGTTTTGTTGTGCGCCATTATGTATCTAAGCATACATGTGACACTTCTCTGAGACGTGTTAGCCATCGGCAAGCTACTGCAAAAAATGTTGGGAAGTATGGTCAGCAATAGTTATAAAGGAGGAAAGATTGGGTTGAAGCCTAAACAGATCATAGACAAAGCTAGAGATGATCATGGTGTTGTGATTTCATATTCAAAGGCTTGGAGGTGTTAAGAGCATGCCCAAGATCTGGCTAGGGATACTCCTGATGACAGTTTTCAAGCTTTGCCCAGCTGGTTTCACATGTTTAAAGAGAAAAATCAAGCGATAAAGTTTTTGTTCATTCTCACATTAGTACTCATTGTAATTATGAGAAGATATCAACCGCCAACTTTTCTCTGATGAATGCAATTTTTTCTTCACTCAGCTTTGTGAAGTCTACTATACGCATTGCATGGCACTCTATCAGCTTCAATGCATAAACTCCACTGTCTTCTATTTTAAGAACCTGAAAACAAAAAGTTGTTAGTAAGAATGAGGATATAACTTATAGTACACCCTTTTTATCTATAATACAAATGTAACATTTTAAGTTCAAAGATTTATAAGCTATTATAAATCATGTTACCTGTGGGTAATCTTCAGATACAATATTTATATCGAATTTACTTGTATCCACGTTGAAATCTTTGATGATGTTGCAAAGCATGAATGGGAGAACCATTGCATATGCATTGACATATGCTCCAACGTTCGCATCTGTGAACTTCACTGCTGCGCTATTGAATGCTGTGACGCTTCTCTTCTCCAGATTGACCACAATTCCAAGCCAATACTTTTTTCAATTTCAATTGCCGAATACAGAACGCTGATATTCTTCTCTATGTTGTACTTGCCAAAGCCACTTTCAAACTGGAAACCTTCCTTGTCATCTAAAAACTCATCATAAAGTTCATCTATTTCTTCAAGGAATTTCACTCCAACAACTAAGGCAGTTTTGTTCAGAAACAAATCTGGATTGTTTCTCTTTCTCGTTTTCAACAGCTCCAAACCTGCTTCAATATGCTGAGGCAAACATAAAATAAAAAATACTCATAAAAAGTGATCATCTAATAATATAGAGAAGAATAAGATAAATTTATAAGCAATTATAAAGATGATTTTTCACATATAGTCTAACCGTTTTCAAAAGCTTTCTTCCTGGAGTTTCAAGATCTGAAAACCACTTTGCGTTTACTCTCACATTGTTGATTATCAGTGTGTGTTTCCTACGTTGAAACACACATAATTATAAAATACTATGCAGGTATATAATTGGAACACTACATTAAATATATAATACGTTATAAAATAAAAACTCACTTGTTTTTGTTTGACATTTTCCATTATGTCATTTTTTTCTTTCTGCTCTTATCAACTGGCTCAAAGGGATGAATTATTGGATGTTTCTTCCTTGCTCCCGTAAATGGTGGCTGTGTATGAATGGATGGTATTTGACCTCTTTCACTTCTTCTTAGTGCAACGTCACCTATATCACCTTTATTCTTCTTTTTAAGTGGAGGCTCAGCATCATCATTTACCTATACAACAAATAAAACAGTTTTTTACAAAGAGATATGTTTATAAAACTAAAAAAACATTCATAAACTAAACAAACCTGGTTGTCTTGTTCTACTGATCTCTTTTTAGTTTTCATTAAAGGTTGGAACTCAGACTTCTCACCAACATCTCTCATAAGAACCTGAATCATGTAAATCTTTTTTGATGAAATTGTTTAAGAGACCTTATCAAATATGAAATAGATTTATAAGGCTTTATAAAATACCTCAGTTGCACTCTTTACACTACTACGACTTTCTTGAGAAAGAAGATCAAACTTAGGAGTGGTATATGTTGGAGTAGGCGATGTACCTGGATACAAAATATTTTCTGGAACCATAAGTTTAAGCTTTATACATTAAAATCTTCAAGGCGTTGTAAAATAGATAGAAATTTGTTACCCTTGTATCAAAGTTTGGAGTAGTGAATGTTTGAGAAGACGACGTCAACTGCAAAAGATAAGATTAGTCAAGTTTTATATCAAAAAACTTATAAACCTTTATATTTCTATTTTAGATTTTGTATTTGTGACTTTTGTTTCTTGCAGCTTTCGTTTTCCATTTTTTCAGCCTCTTCGTCTTGAGTGATTTTCTCTGTAATCTCATTTCCCCCAATAGTATTCACTTCCGTTAGTTGCTGCGTAGCAGAAATTGCTTCTTCATCAATTATCTCTTCATCATTTCCATCATCTGCTGCATTTCTTTTATCAACAAGATTTGCTTCTTCTTCATTTTCATCATTGGGTGCACCTTTTGTATCATCAAAGAAGTTGGCTGCATTCTCATAATCTTGTTTAGTTGATGAACCGTCAGGTACCTTCAAGAAATCATGTCATATTAGTTAAAGAAAAAAACATGTGAAAGTTTTTATAAGTGCTTGGAAAAGTTATTTGCTTACCTTAACTCCTAAGACATTCTGGATTACTTCTACTCGTTTACCCAAATCATAAACCATTTGGATTAGCTTATCGAGTTTCTCACTGTTAGACATAGAACCATCTTCATCTTGATTTTTCTTCTTATCTTTCTCATGCGCTTCATCTTTTCTTTTCTCTCCACTCTTCTTCTGCTCCTGCTCATTCACATATTTATAATTTTGAAAAACGATAACCTTATTATACATTTGCTATATAAACATATTCATCCTCCAATTTTGATAACACAATAAGAAAATAACTTTTATAAACCTTTATAAAGAGAGTTCTTTACCTTATTTCTTCTTCCTTCTTTCTGCCTTTCAACTACCACGGGGTCCTCGAGTCCTGCATCAGCTTCCATTTTTTCTTCTTCCTCCTCAAGCGTCTGCCCCTATTTCAAGAAGGAAAAACAATAACAGATTTTACGATGACTTATAATTTCCTCAAGTAGTCTAAGTTTATAATAGCTTATAAATTATCTTACTTCATTGACTTCGCCATCATCTCCCAAATGTGGTTCTTCATCATCTTGTGTCTGCTCCTATTTCCAAAAGAAAAAAAAAACAGTAACAGAAATGATGATATGTAAACATATTAAATTTTATAAACCGTTATAAAGAGAGTTCTTTACCTTATTTCCTCTTCCTTCTTTCTTCCTTTCAACTACCACGGGATCCTCGAGTCCTGCATCAGCTTCCATTTTTTCTTCTTCCTCCTCAAGTGTCTGCCCCTATTTCAAGAAGGAAAAACAATAACAGATTTTACGATGGCTTATAATTTCCTCAAGTAGTCAAAGTTTATAATAGCTTGACTTCGCCATCAGCTCCCACCTGTGGTTCTTCATCATCTTGTGTCTGCTCATATTTCCAAAAGAAAAAAAAAACAGTAACTGAAATGCTGATATGTAAACATATTAATCTTTAAATTTTATAAACCGTTATAAAGAGAGTTCTTTACCTTATTTCCTCTTCCTTCTTTCTGCCTTTCAACTACCACGGGGTCCTCGAGTCCTGCATCAGCTTCCATTTGTTCTTCTTCTTCCTCAAGTGTCTGCCCCTATTTCAAGAAGGAAAAAAAAACAATAACAGATTTTACGATGGCTTATAATTCCCTCAAGTAGTCTAAGTTTATAATAGCTTATAAATTATCTTACTTCATTGACTTCGCTATCAACTCCCACCTGTTGTTCTTCATCATCTTGTGTCTGCTCCTATTTCCAAAAGAAAAACGATGTAAATGCTGATAGTATGTAAACATATTAATCTTTAAATTTTATAAACCGTTATAAAGAGAGTTCTTTACCTTGTAAAGAGGATCCTCGAGTCCTGCATCAGCTTCCGTTTGTTATTCTTCCTCCTCAAGTGTCTGCCCCTATTTCAAGAAGGAAAAAAAAACAATAACAGATTTTACGATGGCTTATAATTCCCTCAAGTAGTCTAAGTTTATAATATCTTATAAATTATCTTACTTCATTGACTTCGCTATCAACTCCCACCTGTTGTTCTTCATCATCTTGAGTCTGCTCCTATTTCCAAAAAAAAAAATAGTAACAGAAATGCTGATGGTATGTAAACATATTAATCTTTAAATTTTATAAACCGTTGTAAAGAGAGTTCTTTACCTTGTAAAGAGGATCCTCGAGTCCTGCATCAGCTTCCATTTGTTCTTCTTCCTCCTCAAGTGTCTGCCCCTATTTCAAGAAGGAAAAAAAAACAATAACAGATTTTAGGATGACTTATAATTTCCTCAAGTAGTCTAAGTTTATAATAGCTTATAAATTATCTTACTTCATTGACTTCGCCATCAGCTCTCACCTGTGGTTCTTCATCATCTTGTGTCTGCTCCTATTTCCAAAAGAAAAAAAAACAGTAACAGAAATGCTGATATGTAACATATTAATCTTTAAATTTTATAAACCGTTATAAAGAGAGTTCTTTACGTTATAAAGAGGGTCTTCGAGTCCTGCATCAGCTTCCATTTTTTCTTCTTCCTCCTCAAGTGTCTGCCCCTATTTCAAGAAGGAAAGAAAAAACAATAACAGAAATGCTGATGGTATGTGAACATATTAATCTTTAAATTTTATAAACCATTATAAAGAGAGTTCTTTACCTTATAAAGAGGGTCCTCGAGTCCTGCATCAGCTTCCATTTGTTCTTCTTCTTCTTTCTCAAGTGTCTGCTCCTATTTCAAGAAGAGAAAAAAAACAATAACAAACATATGATGGTTTATAATTTTTAAATAAATGATACTTCAATTTTATAAAGGTTTTTAAATTAGCTTACTTCATTGGCTTTTGAAGTTTCTCTTTCTTTATCAACGTCGCCCAATTCAGCATCAACTTCCACTAGTTGTTCTTCTTCATCTTGTGTTTGCTCCTATTTCGAAAAATTCAATAAAAATATTTATAAATGCTTATAATATTTAGCAATTTCAAATTTGATAAAGCCTTATAAAACCTCAAAAACCCGTTGACCTTAGAGTTTTGCTGTACATCTTTGTCTTCTGCCTTGCTTTGTCGAGCAAGGTCTTCTGTTGTAAGAAAAATATCCCCAAATCCTTGTTCCCAATCGCTTTTCTTCAATTTGTATCCTTGTTGAACTAGTTGTACAATACTGTCAAAGTCCGTATCATCAGGATGTGTCGGGTTCACCAAATGTTTGGATTCCTCAGATAATCCGATCACAGTGGTAACCACACCCTGTGACAAAGATAAAACAACATTTTAACTATAAGTCTCATGTGACCATGTTTCAAGGAGTATGTTTATAAACCTATTTTTAAACAATACAGTAACAATAAATTTATAAAGGGAACTTTGGTTAAAACTCACATTGTTTTCCCTTTCCAACTCTAACAATTCAGAAATTGTAATAGACCTCGTTGAGTGCCAATGTAGACATAATGGGTCTGAAGAAGAAGTTTCCTGGCATGGTTTTCCCAAAGATTTTCCAAGCTTAGGGACTGACGACAAAGCCCACAGATTAATAGCCATCACAAAACCTGAAACTTCATAGTTTTCTCCTGTCCAAGAACTTGCTCTCAACCGTCTAATACTATTTAACAAAACTGAATACGCAAGTTTTTCCCAGGCCATCTTTGAGAATCTATCATAATTCTGATAAGCCATCAACCTTTTCTTCAGGATTCGAGAGCTAGTGTTTCCTGCTATAATTACCCTTTTTGTGATTATTTCTATTCCAATACATAGTCTCTCCAGTCTTGACATTGTTTGTGCTTTCTTTTCAAGCCGATGATACAAGGTACTCACCGTGTATTTGTCCCCCTTGGTTAGTATCCAAGGAAAAAGTTTCCTCAAATCTCTGAACATTGGCTCTGGTTTTGTTTTATCTTCCTCACAAGCTAATCCTGTTGTCAACTGAAATTCTCGCATCGAAAACCTCATTGGTTGATCAGAGAATGTAAACCAAAGACCTTCTCCTTCAGTATTCTTCGCTTCATGATGAAATGAAACAAATCCTCTGAAAAATGAACGCTAGTCCTTCTTGCCAGCTTCACAATGCTTCCAATGTGTGAGATCTCTATTTGAGCAAACTCTTTTTCTCCTAATATGTCAGCAACCTTAGAGACGTAGTCCATGTTCGAATGCTGGATGATCACTTTGTGATTATATGGTGGTTCTGTTCCAGGTCCATATATCCTAGGAGGCAAACTCAAATTTGACCAAAAGTCATTGCTATCCAACTGGAAAACAAAAACAAAAGAAAAACTATAATTTATATTACTTTATAAAACAATGATATGAACTTTCTAATCATGATCTATAGATACTTTATCCAAGCACAATGTTCATGTATTTCAACAATATCTCAACACTAGAAGTAGTAGACACTACTCCTCTATTGCTAAATCGTTCTTCTTTATAAAGACTTATAACTCGTCGAGTTGTACTTTTAACAATATCCAGAAATCCAGATTTATAAGGGATTATAATTCTGTAAAAAATGCAGTGTTCGCTATTGCAAAATCTTAATCTCAACACTGCAAGTAATAGACACTACATCTCAACACTAGAAGTAATAGACACTACTCCTCTATTGCTAAATCGATCTTCTTTATAAAGACTTATAAATCGTCGAGTTGTACTTTTAACAATATCTAGAAATCCAGATTTATAAGGGATTATAATTCTGTAAAAAATGCAGTGTTTGCTATTCCAAAATCTTAATCTCAACTTAAACTCCAAATCAACCTTGTTTGCCTTTTGGATTAAAGCAAATTTTTAAAAATCAAAGATGTTCATCACAGAAACTATTTTTCTTAGATCTAACCATTCCAATCAGAAGTCTAAACCTATAGTCAACAAATTACAGAGATTAGAAACTTACAATTTGTGAATTTGGAGTCGACATTTCCGATGAATAGCTCGTCGGCGTCGGCGATCGTGTGAGACAGAGAATCTGTGTGTTAGCTCGTCGGAGATCTCAACGGAACGATGACGATGACTTTCGATGATGACGACGACGACGACTTTCGATGACGACAACGACGACGATGGATCCGGAGGAGAGAAACGATGGATCTCGACAGAGAGAAGAAGGTCTTAGAGATAAAGTAGGGTTAATTTTGTCTTTTACATATTAATGAAAAGTCTATTTGTGAAAATGTACTTCTATTGATGGTATTGTTGAATTGTGGTACTACACAAAGTGTAGTTATGAAATTTTCCCAAATTTTAATAATGTTAAAATGCAAAAAAAAAAAAAATGTAACTAAGGGGCAACATTTTTTAGGTGCTCTTTAGGCGCCAGCCGACATGCACTATTTTGTGATACATAATAAAATACAAAGGAAAATATCATCTTCATATGGCCAACAATTTTATATATACAGCCGTAAGTTTTCTAAAAAGCACACAAAATTAGTTGTGTCGACGTGAAACATGTTGGAAACACTATTTAACCCAAAAAAGATGAAATGCAAAAATTAAGAATTCCCAAAAGGAGTTTCGTAATCTGACAAATCATGCCGACCTCTCGACCGAGTTAACGACGTGCTTGTAGGATCCTTTATAATATTCTTCAGTCATCACACGGACCAAACTCGCCACGTCAACACACACCCTACTCCAAAAAGCAGACGATAACTACCATTTTTCTTGAAATCCCAAGTCAAATCTATTAATAGTCGGACAGATCAGATCTCTCTCTAGTTCCATACATTTAATATCTCCAAGATGGCTCGCCGTGACGTTCTTTTCCTCTCCGTCCTCCTCATCATTGCCACCGTCTCCTCCATCTCGTCAGCCGTAAGTTCCCTAAATCTCATCATCATCACTAGGTTTTAACATTTTTTCCTCATATTTGTCTTTGGTCTACAACATGCATATTCCTTGATTTGATCTAGAGCATGAGTGCCCCTAGGTCAAACCACTAGTTAGTTGAAACAAATTATTTTCTTGAATTTAACGAAAACAATTATAATTTTCTTTATTTTTCAGGACGATGAACCAGATTGTGTCTACACGTTCTACCTCCGAACCGGATCCATTTGGAAAGCCGGCACCGAGTCGATCATAAGCGCTAGGATCTACGACAAGTACGGAGACTACATAGGGATCCGGAACCTAGAGGCATGGGGAGGGTTAATGGGACCAGGTTACAACTACTTCGAGAGGGGTAATCTCGACATTTTCAGTGGGAGAGCACCGTGTCTTCCGAGCCCAGTCTGTTCGTTGAATCTGACCTCAGACGGCTCCGGCGACCACCACGGTTGGTATGTTAACTACGTGGAGGTCACGACGGCTGGAGTTCACGCTACGTGCTCTCAGCAAAGCTTCGAAGTTGAGCAATGGCTTGCGACTGATACGTCGCCTTATGAGCTCACTGCTGTAAGGAATAACTGCCCGGTGTCGCTTAGGGAGAGTGTCGGTCGGGTCGGGTCTGAGATCCGGAAGACTCTCTCTTGGATCGTATGAAAGCAATGAATGAATAAATGTTATGTGTCTTGGCGACGTGTTCTATGTCGTCTTGTGAACGTGTGATGATGCTAATAAAGAAAAGCGATTGATCGAATAAAAATTCATTTTTTTGGTTCTATGATTTAATCAATAATCTTGAATTAAGAGGGCATCTTGAGGGATTAAGGAAATGTATTTTAGTTTTGATAAACTCAAATCTTTCCCAAACACATACAAAGGGACCTAGACCTTTTCATTATGAACTAAGGCATCATTAACTTATTAAAGTGTTAATTTTCTCCCCACATTATTAGCATTTAATATTAAAGTGATGGATCTTTGAGTTTGTCTGCGGGACCAGATCATCACATGGCTGTCTGTCGGATCTCATTAACAAGAAATAAATATATTAATGGTTCGAGGCCCTTTTCAAAGACGCAGCCATGGAGCCGATTATAGGTTTGAATTATGCAGTAAATATCAATTATTCTAAAAAAGATTATTCACCTTTTATAGGTTTAAAGTTCAAAACTGGATGTTGGATTATAAATATATATCATATCGAAGTAAAATCCACAAGAAAATCAATTAAAACGATAACAATGGTGAGAAAAACTAGAAATGATTTAAGCAAAAAAAAAAAAAAAAAACTAAAAATGACAAAAATTACCTCTAGATTGTTTAAGAAAAGAAATAGGACTGAGAGTAAAAATATAATGTGCCTTAAATTGTATATTTAATAATAAAGCAGTGGCAGTATTTGTATTATTATTTTAATGTAGTTACTATAAATAATTAGTAAGTTTCGTATATAAAATTATCATATAAAACCATTATATCATACATAATTTATTTATTTCAGGATATTATATATTTATATTTATAATATATATAAATAATATTTTATAAAATCGTTTCAAAAATAAAGTTTAACTATAATTATATATTAAATTATATTTAATCTGAAATATTATTTTAAAACTATATATATATATATTAGATATAAAATTTAGTTGTATAATACCAAAATACATATATTAACTATAAATTTTATTTCTAAAAATACAAAATTATTTTTTGATATAAACATTATTTTCATATTATTAATTAAATTAATTAAATAATATTAATTTGTATATTTTGATATTTGTAAAATATAAATTTTAATGTTTAAGTTTTGTTAAATTAAAATAAAAAAGTATAAAATAGTATCATATATTTGCTCTAATAATTTCGAACTGATTAATAAAACTATTTAAATATATAATTAAATAAAAATATATCATTTTAAATGTTTAGTGTGATGAATAGTGTTAAATCAAACATGTTGTGTAATAGTAATACTATCACAAAACATTAAATTTGATAAGATGATGTTATTTTTGGAATTCTATTTAAATTAAAATTATACCAAATGTGCTATTTTGCGGTCTAACTGGAATTGGCTCGGAAATTTCATCAGATGAATTTTATGTTTAGTTTTATATTTGATTTAGCAAAAACATATATTTGAACTATACTGTCTACACATGATAACTTAATGATAAATTTAGGAACAATATGACTATTAAATTACTTCAATGTAAAGAGTACTTGACAGCACAAATAACCTTCAACACAAACAAATACAAGACCGTAAAGATCATTCTTTGGCCAACATAAATCAGAAACTATACTAACATATCCGCATCATCATTTCTTAGAGCATGCACACATGTTTCTCAAAGAGTGTCTTAAAAACAAGTAGAGATATTGAAATTTAAGTTCTCAGATTAGATTTGTCCAAAAAAAAAGTTCTCAAATTAGATATTTTCATCAGATATCCATCCATATGCCAAATGATTTATGATGAATGGTCAGTTTAAAAAAAACTCAGAAACTCAAAACTTTATTAAAATATTAATATTATTTTTTCAGAAATCCAAAAGAGTTTATTTTAAGCGTGGGCCATGCTCTTAATCCCATGGAAATGTCCATGTAAAAATGCCCTTTAATACTTTCAAGGCATTCAGTTGAGGTGTTATTAAAGGCCATCAGACATCCCTCAGGATTTGTAGGTTGAACACTTGAATAAGAGTAGTATAAGACCATATCATTGCGATAACAAGAACCATGGACATAAACGATAGTCTACATTGTCTTAGATTATTTGATTATTAATAGAATTTGGGAACTCTGTTACTTCTTCTCTATCAGTTTCCGTGTTAGATGCATCCAAGCGGTCGGTATATCGAGAAAGATCACGAATCACAAGCACTATTTCTATAACTTTTGGAGCGATTTGACTTAGCTCAATAAACCATGTACATGGTGCATCGATATGCGGCTATATTAGTTCTGATTTCATGTAGAGTGTTATGGATTTCCAACCTGTATAAAGAATCAACGTCATCGGGATATTTTTTATGTAAGGACTAACTACTAAGGAGTCTTTTCTCTCTCATACAAGATGAACATGAGGAAGCAACAAAAGAGGAACAGTTTAAAACATTAGATGAAGACATTGACATTGATTCTTCTTATTGTCCTCTCATTGTTCTTCACTTATATAAGAATTAATGTAGGAGTCGGATTGCATCCTTCCTGTGGCCCGCTAGGTAAAGAATCCGGCCCACTCGGGCACGCACGTCTGGAGGCTCAGACCCGATCAAGAGTTATCTGGAACGATTGATGGCCTAGCGACCAAAGGCCCATTAGGTCAAGAGCGAGTGACAGAGAAGGAGGGGCCGACTATTTAAGGAGAGCCAAAGGCAACGAGAGGTGGATCCAGAAAAATACATACACTCACTTGGCGGCTAGAACTAGGGTTTCTCACTCTTTCTTTTCTACTTGTACTTTTTCCCGATTAAAGTTTCCCGAGTTCCGGTTTACTTTTCCGATCAATTTTCCCGTTGTAATCAAACTCTTTGATCTATTAATAAATCGCCTTTGAACTAACCCACCGACGAGTTCTCGTCTCTCTTACTGATTCAGACCGAACTCGATACGAATAATTAAGTACTGACTTCCCTTAGATGAAGACATTGACTCTTCTTATTGTAGTCACACGTTCATATATATATATATATATATATATATATATATATATATATATATATATATATATATATATATATATATATAATTTTATTCGATCAGATCATTTTACATTACTCCCATCAAATGTTCATAGACGACACTTTTATTCGATCAGATCGTTTACATTATTGCAACCACACGTTAACACAAACCTTCCAGACATTGATTCACAGCACGATCCTAGGAGAGAGTTTTCCGGATCTCAGACCCTACCCTACCAATACTCTCCATTGGAGAAACCTGGCAGTTGTTCCGTACGGCAGTGAGATTATAGGGCGGCATATCAGTCGCAAGCCATTGCTCCACATCAAAGTATTGATGTTCACTCTTAAAATGAACACTGACCGTCGTGACGTCCACGTAGTTAACAAACCAGGCGGGGTAATTGCCGGAGCCGTCAGAGGTCAGACTCAATGAACAGATTGGGCTTGGAAGACACTGAGCCTTACCGCTGAAAATGTCCAAACTACCCTTCTCGAAGTAGTCGTAACTTGGTCCCATTAACCCACCCCAAGTCTCTATGTTTTGGATATCAATGTCTTGCCCCGATTTGTCGGATATTTTGACGCTTATGATCGAATCTGTGCCGGCACCATCCACCGGTCCGGTTTCGATGTAGAATGTGTAGACGCAGTGTGGTTCACGGTCCTGCCAAATTAAGAAAAAAAAAATAGTAAAAGGAAGGGACATTATAATTTATAACCTAATTTATATATGTATAATTATACTAGTCTAGTGCAGATGGATTAGAAAAATCATAGTCTAGGGATCATGATGAGACTTAGGAAACTTACGGCGAAAGCAACGTCGACAGAGATGGTGATGATGACGAGGATGCAGAGGAGGAGAACGTCACGGCCAGCCATAGTTGGTGATATGAATGTAAGAAAAGGGACAACTGTTGACTGTTCTGTCCCAACTACTAATATAGTTTGAGACTTAGGAAGGGCAGATAAAAGCAGATCTCATGCAAGAGTGTATGAACTAACTACAATTCATTTCCCATTTAGCATCCATTTATTAAAAAGTGGTTCTCCCTAATAAATATAATTAAAAATAAAAGCAAATATGTGTGAAGGGAAGTTTTGGTCCGTCACATGCCCTACAATTTTGGACAAGCCAAATTTTCCTAAAATGCAAAAAAAAAAAAGGTTTGTTACTTTTCTTTAGTTTTTTTCCCAATTTACGTGAAACATGCAAACTAATATGCATATTGGAAAATGCATGTTGAAAAGTAGTTACGTTTATTTTCTAGTTTACTGTTTTAGAGAAATATAATAGAATTATCCACATGTGATGAGGAAACATAATTGAACGATAAATTGGTTATAAATTGTAAATCGATAGAAAATGACTTTTAAAAAAGATCGCATAAATAATTAATGAAAAAAAATTTGGGGTTTTGAAACCAAGTGGATTTAGCAAATAAATATAAATAAGATAAAAGCAATGAGTTGAGTATTACAAATCTTGAAGAATAGTTTTATTTTGAAAGAAAAGATTTATAAGAAAGATTTCTTGTCGATATATCTTTTCTTACTGATACTTGCACAGAGGATCATCAAGAAAGAAGGCTGGTTCTGTGCTTTTACCAGTCAGAATGCCCCTCAGTTTTTAGGCGGCTATGTAAATGTAAGGAATGCATAAGACCAGCTTTGATAGAGCGCTGTAAAGTATTCACAGCAAGAACTTGGGCATCTTTACTTGTCATCATTTTTGAAATTTATTTGTAAATAAATCTTAAAATTATTCAATATTTTCTTTTAAATTATATAAAATTTGAAATTTGACTTGATTAATATTTAGTTATGTTCTTTTCAAAAAAAAGAACTTGGGCATCTTTACTTGTCATCTGAAATTCTTACTTGTCATCATTTTTGAAATTTATTTGTAAATAAATCTTAAAATTATTCAATATTTTCTTTTAAATTATATAAAATTTGAAATTTGACTTGATTAATATTTAGTTATGTTCTTTTCAAAAAAAAAAAAAAAAGAACTTGGGCATCTTGTTCGATTGTTGCATCAAGTGCCAGATAATGAAAAT